>JABJVR010000007.1:2814234-2846121 GCA_025773905.1 Chitala chitala | reverse complement strand
TTTTTAATTTTTTTAAAAAAAAAAAAAAAAAAAAAAAAAAAAAAAAAAAAAAAAAAAAAAAAAAAAAAAAAAAAAAATTTATACGTTGGTTTTACATTTACTCAGTTCCTCTTTTTTGTTTTGCTTTTGAGACCAACTGGGGGGAGAAAAAAAATTCCGAGATGTACACATGGAAGAGAAACCAAATTTAAAAAATAAGTCAACTGATCAAATTACAAAAATACAAATGAGACCATTGATCAAATTACAAAAAAAAAACTAAAATTGTGGTTTATTAAAATTCATGACAAGACAATATCCAGAGTGAATTGTCATCTCCACAACTGTATTGACATGAATAAAAATGTATGTTTCATGACTCACATAATCAATGAAAGAACAAAAAAAATCAGTAAGAACCTCTAATGAACAGGGATATTTATTATTCTTTAACGCTACAGCGAAGAGAAACGTAAACGCGTGTACACCCAGTGTCTGCTAGTGTACTGGAGGGCTGTAGCAATCTGAGTGACGAGGTCATTCTTACCCTGGAGGTGTCGTAGGAAGGACTGGACTGACCACCTGTGCCCCAGGACGACTGGTTGCTCCTCTCCTCCATTCCTGCCAAAGGGAGGAACGGAAACATACAGCTCATTATCATTCTCAAGGCGACACCCAGGACCCCCCCCCCGCCCAACAGCAACACGTGTGAGAGGAGTGCACACAGGACACTGCTTTAGAGGCTTGGAGCACGGACCTGTAAATAAGGGGCCAAGCCAGACCAACCACACCAACCCAGAGCGTGTGGAAACACCAAAACAACAAGTCAAAGTCGCTTCACTGCAAAGCAAGTGCAAGCTGCTGTAATACAGTCAACTTTTGGTTTTTCCTCCGAGGGTGGGGGGGAGGTGTCAGTTGGGGCATCACTGCAAGCTGCTGAAAAACATTTTTAGCAAAATGTACTGCTGCACTGGGAGAGGATGGTTCGTGTGCATTAAAGTAGAATTACTTTCTAAAGTGGACCATTTTTGTGTTCTCTCCCAACACCCTGCTCTCTTTGCTCTGTGAACGAACAGTCCAACTGACTATCTCAGTTACTGGGGGTGTCTGCTGCATTTCATCTAACAGGGGGGGGAAAAAAAAAAAAACACATTCAAGGAGGTGATGACTGACTCATTCAGATCTTTTTTCAAAGGCTCTGGTTAGGGAGCACAAAGGCACTTAGCTGTGTACCATTAGTCCTCTTTCACGCGAGCTGCACACAAAATAGTGAATGACATTTATATAAAGCCTGACCTTAACAAAAAAGTTGAGCACTTAAGAAACGGGTATTAAAAATTGCTCACAACATGGAACATTTGCAAACCGCATACGGATCTCTTTTAAAAGATTTTACAAAAAGTTAAATTTCACGCCATGTTACCCTGAAAGTGGAGGGCTGTGGCAAATCGTCGTGTGCCCGCCTGCAGTACCGACACAACTGCACCCTGCACACAGAAGGCACCACACAGCACCTGTCTGCCAGGACCTCAGACAAGCTCTCCCACACCTGACTAAGGATGAGGTTTTTTGTGGAACAGCACCTTCTTAAAGGAGACCGCCACATTTTGTGGAAAAAGCCATGCCTCCCTCCATACACAGCCTTTAACAGCTTCTCTGCACACACCACACACAGAGCATCATCCCCAACTGTGGTGAATCTGTATTTTAACTCATATTTTTGAATGAATCCTTCCTTTTTAGTGCCACCTTTGTCCTCAAAATCCATTGGCCATTTTTCAGCAATGAAAGTAAAAAAAATAATAATAATAATAATAATAAATAAAAATAAAAATTATAAACAAAAAAAATTTATAATAAACGTGCTGTAGTTTGTTTCTTCATTTTTCCTAATGATGTCTAGCATAGATCCAATGGCCCAACTTATAGGGGCGGTGCTGAAAGCTCACTTCTGGCATACAGTACAATCATAGTGATTAGTCTTCATTTTCGTTTTTTTTGTTTGGTCTCTTAATCTTTCATTTAGGAAAAAAAGTTTTTGAATATTTTGGAAATTATTTTTCATGTGACACACAATAAAAAATAAAAAAGGCATTTACATGATAAAAAGCATTTTGCAATTTACATACTCACTACGTACAAGGCTTTCCCAGCTGGTTTATGGTCTGGTACAAGTCAGCAGACCACAAACTGGGAAACTATGACATAATCCCGATTGCTGGACTTTCCAACTCTGACATTATTTAAAACATTTTAAGTCACACACGCACAACCTCATAGACATATGTGACAAAACTAGACTCTTAAATACAAGCCAATATATTCATGGTGCTCCACATTTGTAGGGTTCTTTTTGTCACCAACATTAAACCCCATATAGTGCCCCCCGCCCCCAGCCTATAAGCATCTCCACCGACCCACATCGCACCGGGTGCGCGCGTGCGGGTTGTGGGCATGCACACACCACTCCTGCCGTCTCCAAGGAAATCTCTCGCTAACAAAATAATTTAAGGAGGAGGAGGTGCGTGGAGGTAATGAGAAGCGTTTTCCAGCCTCACAGCGCGTGCCATGTTAGACGCTCGTTTGCATGCAGCGTCTGTCGAGAGCAGAATTCAAACACAGATTTTAACACCAGCTTCTGCTCCCTCTCCCCTTCTCGCTGCTTTAGCGTCTGCTAGATAACAGATCATTTGTACATGCATCATGTGTGAAGCGCTACACAAGCACTTCATCTGGAACCTCAACAAAAATGATACTGACATAGAGCTTATGTACAGTATGTCAAAATCTTACACAAAAAAGAACAGCAAATACCACATTAAAGTCAATTCAGCCAAACAGACTGTGTGCGCGTGGGGTCAGAGAACTGAATGCTGACCCTTCTCACGTTGTTTAGGATGACCACATCAGGCAGACTGCTCAACGTTAAACAACCACGTCAGCAGTTATTCTGCAGCTTCTGCTTCTGCTCAAAGCTTCATGAAGGAAGCTGAGCATCACATTCTTCTTTACCACTTTTAAAATGTTAATTTCGCTCTCCCTCTCTCACACACTTTTCAAATACATAGAACACCTAGCAGGACATAACTCTAAAATTACACACTTCACACTACACCAAATTGATGCGCGGGTACATTAAAAGAAGAACTGAAAGTGCAAAGGAAAATGTTATTACCACAAAATTGTATGTGCTTCACTATTTTATTTTTCAAGTGTCAATAAAACAGAAAACTGTCCTTTAGCTGTTTAACCTGCTTCCTCACACATTTTGTGTTGCTGCACAGGCTGAAAACCCAAATAACCCAAGAGTGAAAACATGTTTTAGTGTGGACTTCTAACTATGATAAACAATGTTTTAAAAAAATAAGTTAGTAAGACACTTCACATCACCACATGTAAAAATGCAGTCTAACTGAAAACGTATGCAAAAATAAAACAATGTTTAACTCCTTCAGACCCCAGTGCCCACAGTGACAGACAGAGTCAAACTCTGGTATAAAAAAAAAGACAAACTCTGGTATAAACACTTTCAGTTTTGTTTTAAGATTACAAAAAAATATTCCAGGTTAGTTTAAATATTTTCAGATTTTCTTGACAATGTATGGGCAAAAGGAAAGCATGGCTGTCTTGGTGACTCATCCAGTTGATAAACTAAGAACCATTACTGCTTTTAAAAAAAATTAAGATTAACCCAGGACACTCAAAATAACACAATTATAAGGCGAAATGGCTGAGCAAAACAACAAAAAGGAAAAACATTTGAATAAGAAGCTAAATCAGACATGACTGCTAAATATCAAGATCAGTTCAGAGATACCTCATGTCAGGAGTGCAGGGCCGATGGTCTGGCCCAACTACCCCCAGACAGCTTCCAGTCAGGAAGGAGACCGTGTGAACCAGTGCTCAAACACGTGCCAGCAGCCTGACAAGCATAGGGGAAACATCTCCACCGGAGGTGTGCATGGGCCTGTTTTGAAGTCCACACTGCAACACCAAAAACGAGACCTGTACTGCAAACTATTGTGTTGGATGTCTCAGGACCCGTGGGTTTGCAGACCTCTAATCTCCACAGCCTTAAAGAGTACAATAGCCTAGCAGGTAGTCCAGGGTCCATCACTTACTCTCCTCTGACAACAAACAGCATTGTACCTCACAATATCAGCCTAAATATTAGAAATAAACAAATTAAGAAAAAACCATGTTCTTCCATTAGAAAACAGGCATGAGTGGGGTACTGAAAGCTTGTTTGTCCAGATTTGTCCAGACAACACAACATGATGTCACTTCCTGGCTTTCTTTTCTCTGTTTTTGCTTTCCTGCGACGCTGCTAAGAAACGGTGCGGTGTTGAAAAGCAGGGTGGGTGACAGCAATGCTGAAACACAACGTCTTTCCTCAGAGAGCACGCTCTACAGACACATAAAATGCACACATCACATCATGTTGCGCAGTAAAACATACATTTCAAAAATCAAACTACTGACTTAATCTCACTTATACAACAATTAAAATATATGACTTGTATATCCCAACCTAGATTTGAAGAGGGGCTGCTCTGTTACCTCTGTCAAAGGCTGAAGTAAAAACAGCATCCAGGATAAATGTGAGATGTGCAAACACACAACATCATAGATTTCAGTGACGAGCTACGCAGGATGAATAACCGCACAAAGCGCAGAGAAGCCACCGCAGCACTTTCCCCTGGTGATAACCGTCTGACATTCCAGACATAACGCACCGCTTTGCCTCCGCAACGAGCTGCACGCTGGCACGGAGCTCTACACACGGGCGAGCCGTGAGCAGCCTGACAGCACGGGGAAAAAAAGAGTAAGTTAAGAGGAGGTGCAGGCAGGGGCGTCGATAAGGTAACGCTGGGGCCTATCGCCAAGGAGTCAGGGGCGTCGCAGCTCCCGCGCACCTGCACTGATGAGGGGGAGGGGGGGCTGTCAAACCCATGGAGGCATCTTCATTAGACAGCCGCTGCGCTCCAGAACTCAGTCATCCAAAAAGTGCTGTCACAAGAAAAGGATTGAGGGAGAAAAACGACACGGCGCTGCTGAAGGCGGCAGCCATACTCAGCGACCTGGGGGGGGGGGGGGGGTCGGGGTGTTAATATTAACAAACATGCTGTAAAGATGATTCCAAGCATATCTGAATATGTCACAGAAAAAGAAAAAAGTACGAATGAGAGAGAAAAAAAAAAAAAAAACAGACGAGATGAAAATGTACGCAAAAACGATAGAGAGCATAGCCTGAGGTTATTCTACAGCCACACCTACAGCGAATCTCCACCCAACCCCCCCTCCTTTCTGCATGTTGTTTACTTTTAACGTACAAGCCACGCTGTCATGATGCCAGTTGAACGCCGGGAGCAACAAACTGAAACCGACTGAGCATGCTATGAAAGAAAGCTAAACTGTTAACATTTCAATATAAAAAGGGCATGCAAGAGCTAGAGAAGAAAAGGCCTCAGGCTAACCGTATTAGAGCCAAAGTATGGCAGGCTGCTCACGTCACAGGAATCCTGCTCACGTCAAAGGCAAAGACAGTCAGCAAAGACAACAAAAGCTGCTTCTTTTGCCATTAACTGACTTTGTACAAAAAGTATAAAAATGGGAATTTCATATTATATCAGCTTAGTTTTGGTCACTGGTAGAGAACTTTGTAACATCTTTAAAAGGTTGTGTCCCTGCTAAAGGGCCCTTTGAAATGACCGGAATGTTTCTTTTGACATACCTTCTACATGAAGTCTATGAAGAGCAGAATTTACTATTCAGTAAAACTGGCTTGTGCTCAACATGCATTAGGGACACGTTTGTAATTGTGAGTCATGAGAAGGTGTTCGCTTTACAGCACCGCTGACAGAGGCTGCAGAGACACTGCTTAGAAAAGGCAGAGCAGACAATGGCAGACATGTCACAAATGTTACTGTACGAACTACAACTGTGTCAGACACGCTGGACCAGACAAAGACCTGCAGGTTTTAAACTAAAACAAACAAACACTTAAGCAACTACGTGTGAACAATTACAGAACATCAAGAACTACTAAGTGTAGGTTATAAAAATGTGATCCCATGACAAAATATCAGCTGTTCTGGGGTCTGGTTGTGTGTGTGTGTGTGTGTGTGTGTGTGTGTGTGTGTGTGTGTGTGTGTGTGAGAGAGAGAGAGAGCGAGCTGCTGCTAAATTCACAAAACTAAAATTTCACATAAACATACCTCCTAATAACTACCACTTACACCCTTTAAAGTTGGTTTTAAATGACTGACAGGCTTAGTTTCAGGTGCCCATTAATAAAACCTCTGGCCAAGTCTACAGAACATGAAAGCTCAGAGAGATGTTTACATACGTAAAAGCAATGAGTGATGCTGCAACACTGTAAGGTAGTCCAGGGCATCTTCATCTCACCACGTCCTGCCAGGGGCAGGGAGTTCAGCTACTCAAACAAAAAAAACAAGGAAAACAACACACCCAGGTCCAAGACATTCTCACTATGATATTTTTGTTACGTCCATCTTCTCTGAACCGCGTAATGCCCAGTTTAAATCAAAAGCTCACAGCAACTGACCATCTGTACAGGGACAGAGACAAAGACGACCTGGCTTCTGTGTTTAGTGCAACCTGTAAGCAGAAAGACTCCCTAACACCTTCACATCAGCTCAATGCATGAGAGACGCATCTTTTCAGGTGAGGGGTACACGCAGTGTGCCAAGCCACGGGACCCGCTGGCCTTTCTGATCGACACTACGTTCACTGCACACGTGTTCATCAGCACCACTCATAACGAACCGCTCTTGCTCATTGCTCTCACAACAATGGTGACGCTCTCATGCATGAGCGGAGAGCCTCCGGAGGGACGTCCGCACTCGTGCTAAATGCCCGCTCCCGGCCCACTTCGGCAAGCTGCGAGAACAGCAGCATGAAAAGGAGAGAGAGCTGAGCAGCTGGTGAGCCAAAGAGCCACATCAGGAGCGACGTTAACCACACAAACATCCCCTTCGCGGCTCAGCTAGGAGCGCAGCACCACTGTCCCAGGTGGCGGCAAAGCCTTTCCTCACCCCCAGCCCTCCATCCCTGCTGTGGGGATGCTGCCATTGCAAGGGCAAGGACCACCCACACATTAAAACTGACGACTTCAGAAGACACTTCACTGTGAGTACTGGTCACACAGAGAGAGGAGCTCTGCACTTTCAGCAACTGAAAGCATATAAACGCACATAAACACACATACATGTGCACAGTATCATACACATACACACACTGGCACATATAGCGAAAACTGCTCATAATAATAAACCAACAGTTTGTCAGTACTGCTCACAGACAGCCCATCTGTTTTTAGGACGCAGAAGCAGCACATGAAAGCAGGGGGCAGCGGCACAGGCGACACGGCAAAGCAGGGGGCAGCGGCACAGGCGGCACGGCAAAGCAGGGGGCAGCGGCACAGGCGACATGGCAAACCACAATGCTGTAACAGAGTCAACCGTGCCATACCTCACATCTCCCTTCCTGGTTCCATGCATGCAGCATGCACACATCAGTGGTTACTTCATATGAACTGTTGTGCTACCTACCTACACAGGTCTCATTTACAAACCTAATTCAATCAACAACCTCCACCACAGTATATGGAAATAAAGAAATAAAAGCAGGAGCACTGATATATGTTAGTAGGCGAATGTTTACCAACATATATTTAGTACAAGTTCTGTGTGGTTTTACTCTTCACAATAATGCCATGGTTGGTAATTAGTACAAACCAAGCCACGATATAAAAAAAAAAAAAAAAATTACAAGTAATATAAACCAGTCAGAGGCTTTAAGAAACATTTAACAGGAACCCATTGTCATTAATTTATTTTACATCCTGAAAAAAAGAAATGAAAAATTACAACAAAATCAGTTTCTTGCACTAATCCATTAATGTTTTTAAAATGGGAGACTGAAGTTCAATTTTACTGGCATATCGCACAGACCCAATAAAGAACCCATGGCCGAAATAAGAGGCAGACTAAGTGCAAATGGATGGGCAAGCAGCTCTATAGGAGAGGCTGTAGCAGACGCGCTCCCAGGGATTAGAGCAGCACAACAACAATGGCATCCCTTCATCAGCATTTTCTATATCTGACATGTAAATCCTGATAAAAGTATCAAGCCTCTGGTCACGCTGTGCTACACACAGCCACACACACTCAGCCTGCTTTGGTAACCACAGCAACCCTTGTGTGTGTGTGTGTGTGTGCTCACATGCATATGTTACCGTCTATATACATACACACACATACACGTGTGTACGTGCACATGTGTGAGAGATGTTATCAGAAAAAAATATTTAAGTAATTTTAAAAGCCAAACAAGCCAGTCTCCTTACACAGATATGCGATATATTTTAAGGAGTAGTACAGTAGAGTTGTAGGGTGATGAAGCTGGACCTCTGGGTTGCACAGTATTTGAGCAGCTGTGTTTTTGTGGCCACGTTTGGGGCGTACGCAGACTGCACCCTGCTGTCTCACTGCAGTACGCTCTCACATCTGTTCAAAGCAGCACAGTGGAGAGTTTAAGTGTCACCCTGCTTATCCTAGAAAGAGAAATAAAACCAGGAAGGAAGATAAATAAATACACACATACAAACACCAACAGGCCAGTTGGTAGGGGCTGAATGAAAGGAGAGGTAAGTGGAGGGAAATTGCAGCTCAACCATGCGAGGGCATGGGATATCTCCCAAGTCCTGCTCAGTCAGCATGAGGCACTCTGCTAGATATTCAGGGGTTTTTTTGTGGCTAAATGTCCTTAGTGTGAGGACACAATATTCAGGTCGGGTCATCTCATATTCCAATGGACTGAAGCTCTGCTCCACAGTGAACAAGTGACTGGCCTCTGGGACAGCACCTGGAGCACGGGACAAGTGTGAGTACTTGTCAATTCGATCACCCCTCCCCACCTCCTTCAGCATGGCATCACACGTGCCCCAGGGCAAAGGAGGATGAAGAACCCTGGCTCTCATGATCTCATCCAAGGCTAAAGGCAGTAATTATGAGTCATAAGAGCTGAGGGGGGGAAGCTTGTCACCTGGAGAGGGAGGGGCTTCTGCACCACATGCTCTTTGCCACATACATGAGGAAAAGGGGGGCACTGACCAAATGGAGCATAAGCTTGAGGAAGAAATAAATAAATAGCTTTGTGAGCACGTCCTTTGTGTGACAACTGCAAGGGTCATGCTCAGCCCTCATGTCGTCACCTCCCCCCAGGCTGGTTCTACACGGATGCCCCGCACAGCCACACCAACCCAACAAACAGCAATACCACAGGAACTAACAGTACAACAAAAAGACACATTGCCCCCCACTTACTCTATATATGTTGGGGGGGGTTAAAGATAGATGTTGCAGTGTTTCACATAGCGCCTGTGCAGTTGCTGGTCAGCTCGGCTCCATGGGAAGACAGCTTGTGGCAAGCGTGATACATTTACAAAGCATTCATATCAGTTCGTTTGTCAATTCATTTAGTTCCTGCCAGAGCGACCTGAAGTGTGAGACTGGAGAGAGGAAATGTCAGGAGCACGCAGTTCAGCCTTTCTGCTGTTTGGCTGCTAAATCCGCAGAGTCAGAACTCAGCAGCACAAGGTAACAATTACAGTTTGGCCACGCACAAGATAACCAGTAGTCTACACATCCGGCTGTCAAAGAACATTCTGTCCATTTACAGCCGAGGCTGCGTAGCTGGCTTTCACCATCCTTCTTCCTGCAGCTTCATTCCTGTTTGTGGTCAAAAATACCATCTTATATTTTTTCCTGAGATTTTCAGTTTGCATAAGAAGGATCCCACTTAGAGGCTGCCTTTGACCAGGAAAAAAAAATGCAGAGTTTTGACGACAATTTGGAATAATCCGGAACAAGAGGGGGGGGTGGTGGGATGGGTCACAGGGTCAACCTTCACCGCCAGCACCTGGCCGAAAGGAACGAGTGCCACATGGTTCAACATAGCACTACAGTCTGAGGCAGGTCTTCTAAACCTCTAAGCGTTCTTTATGGTTCTCCAACAGCAATCCCTTTCAAGCCATCAAAAATCCACAGACATGAGTCAGGCTGTGAGAGAAAAAAAAATAAAAAAAATCACAGAACTGTTCTGGCACATCCCATGCTGGTCCACTGGAGAGTTCAACCTAATTAAATGTGCACGACGGCGTACTACAGCCCCAGTCCGACACCAAGAGCAGACAGCAGCCTCAGCACCTGCAAGTGCAATGTGCAGGAGGGCCAGAAAAACCTTACTGACATGAGGGCTATTTTTCTGTGCTTGGACAAGATTCCCCCACACCCCCAAATTACCTAAAGTCATGCTACAAGAACACAACGACCCTATTCATTGCCTTTCACCCCCCCAGTCCCTTGCTGATGTGGTACGTATGTGTCGGGAGGGGGGGGGATCTTGCTTGCAGGCCTGAAGACTGGACGCGTGTCTTTATAACTTGATCCTAGCCAGCTCACCGCAGGTGACCCAGCAGCATGGCTATACCCCTGCCCCCAGTGACATGGCACATGCCCCCCCCCAAGCCCCAGACCCGCCTCTGCAACCCACCTGAAAAAACCTCACCTTTGACCTCACCAGAGCTCCAAGTTTATAACTTCAGCAGTGGTGGAAAACACAGATGTGGAAGTTTGAAGTGTCTCAGTGCTGTTCCAACAGGAACCACGCTGGGCTAAGGAGGAGGAAGCCATTTTTCATTTGGTGCCAAAGCAAACTCGCCACTTTTACAACTCCATTAAAAACAGCATACACAAAATCGATCCTGTCACCTCTGTAGAGCATATATGCTGCACACAGCACAGTAAACAAAATCAAGCAGAACCAACCCAAATATTTGATAAAAATGCAACCCACATTTACCAAACTAGCTACTAGTAATCATTTCTATTTCTAGAATTAGTTTTACTTATATAGCTAATTGCTATACACATTACAACTACCTGTTTTTGCATTTTGTTTATCAGCAAATTATAAAAACACTTAATATGTGGCATTTAAACAGCAGCTGCAACACAGAAACCATCCAGATGGACAGAATGCCAGTGTTGTTGTACATCAAGGCACACCAATACACATGATAAACATGTACAGTATGTGCATATTCCTCCACATCACGTTAATTCATATAGTACCCATTCTGATTCGCTGCTTAGTGTAACTGAAAAGAACCAGAAACAGTGCCAAATAACCTGCCTTGAAAGACCTCCATTGCCATGGCAACAGCAGGATTCTCCTGTAACCAAGTAGCGATGGTGGCTGGGGGGGGGGGGTATGACCTGCGATATATAAATGAAAGATGTCCAAAATGTCTTCAGTCTGCCAGCAGCACCAGACCTGTTCCATCAGAAGAAGACCCCAGGGATTGAAGTACCCAGGTCAGAAAACACGAGGAAAAACGCACGTGTTAACATGCTTGCAATAACGTGTGTGCACACACACTGACAAGTGGCTGTCAGTTTTCAGAGCAGAATGGGTTCCCTAAAATTAATCAGAAACAGCTAGTTGAAAAGAGGCACGCTTTACTCAATAAAATAAGACAAACTGAAGGGGACTCAAAACAAAGAGACCTGCCAAAATAATTACAATAACAGCTATGTAAGGCAGTAAAAGTAAAAACAAACATGCACTGCACATTTACATCCATCTGGAATTCCTGTTTCCACACCTCTGTATTTAACTGCTCATTGATTAGGTCTACCACCTTAACACCTGGCAGGTGTTAAGGTGGTGGACTTAATGTATCAGCAGATCTGCAAAAGAACAGTAATGGAATAACTTGAACTCACAACATTAATAAAACCTTCACATGGAGGCTAGATGATGAACAAGCTCCAAGTCAAGGCTGCTGAATGGCATCCCAAAATGCAAATGTAGACAGTGAAGGAAAAGGAAAAAGTTTGATATGCAAAAGAATTTAAAACCTCTATTGAAAGGAATGATTGTGGTTATAGAAACAGCATCTGCATGCTTTGAAATTGTTCATTTTTAAAATAAATACTTGCTTAAATGACAGAAAGACTTAGTGGATGTTTTAAACAAAAAAAAAAATAGAAAGTTGCAAATCCTTCAGAAAGGCTTTGAAGATAAGTGGCGTTCATGCAGCGTTTTGTCACCTTTCATATCTTCACACTTTACACCAAGTGCAGTACCGTACCGCTTTTCTTTTGTTTAGCACAAGAAATTATCTAAAAATGCACACAATACTATTCCAGGTTTTCTCCACTTTGTGTAAAAAAAAAAAAAAAAAAAAAAAACCTCATCTGACTGAAACTCCTTAGCAACAAACTTCCTCCCCAACCCCCACAGCTCATTAATAATTGATCAGCAACTATTCCTTAATCCACACGCTTGGATAACATAAGCATCCAGACAGGGGCCGTTGATAATGTCATGGAAATGACATGCAGTGACAGAAGTACAAAAGAAGTCAAGGCTGGCCCCACCCACGGGAAACACCGTCTGAAAATGAGGATTAAGGGATCCATCAGCGGTACTTGTCCCAGTCAATCTCTGTTCCTTAACTTTTTTTCTCCTCTCTCCAACTGTGAGCCCTGGCCCACCAGGTGAGTCACAGAATAACATTCTGCACCAGCTCTTAACACTACTACTCAACTAATAGTTTAGATGGTAAGTCGTTCCCCCCTGATGTTTCCAACTGCAAAACCAGGGATGATTAAAATGTACTGTCAAAGCCCAGCCAATGGCCATCAGTACAAGGTTTCATCAGAACATACCGACCTCCCGTCATGGGCAGGCAGGGTCATCAGTCCCCTAATGACCCACCTATATAGAATTACCCGGGACCTTCCTACAGAATTTGCAAGTCATGCTTCCTGCTAAGCAACAACAAACAACAACAACAACAGTAGTAAAACCAGCTGTCACAGCAGGTGAGGACATCGTCAGCCACTAGCTCAGGCCCTCTTTAAATTGCTCCCACAGCCTTCCCAAAAACACATAAAATAAATCATTGCCTCAGCTGAGAGCAGCAGACACACAAGAAGCAAAGCTACTGTGCCTCACTGCCCCAGAGGGCAATGCCAAGCTGCTCCAGAGGACTGCACACACACCGCACACACACCACACAGACACACACACAAAACACGGAGGCCACAGATACAGCATGCCTCGCTGCTTCTAAAAAGACAGCATGCCAAGCTGCTTCAGAGGACCGCACACTTTTTGCCTGACATGGGTAATTCAGGACCTTCTACTGGCTAACATGGCAAGATCTGTGGGGAGGACCCTGTGACACAGCAGGAAGCTGGAACACAGGTCAGAACTGCATGAAAATGTTGGAAGGACATGCAAATAAATCATAGCCCAAACATGAACACACACAGTGGGACAGCCCGCACCGCATGCAGGAGGATGTCCCCTGTGGCAACCGTTCACACGTCACTGCGGCTTCAAGATCAAAGTTTGACAGCAAAGACGTAATTCCCCAGGTGACTACACATCACCTTAAGTGCATTTGAATGCTTGGCTGTTTTGAAATTTATCTGACTGCCAACAGCGTTATATAGTCCAGTTTCACGCTTTAAACTAAGAAAACGCTGTTATCTGAAATATGCAAACTATTGAAAATGAGCAAAAAAAAAAAAAAAAAAAGCGCCACAACAAAGACAGTATTCCTGTAAAGCTTCAAAAAATTACAAAAAGAGCTTCTTTAACGTAATCTCTTAAAAAAAAAAAAAAAAAACAACAGTGACAATTTTAGTAACACACTCTCAAACAGATTTCCTCAAAGCTGGATAAAGCTTTTACATCATCTTCTACTTGGATGAAGCTGGCCAATAGAAGGCCAGTAACAGCGCTGCGATTCTGCCACTGTGTAATCAACAAATGATACAGGCCACTGCGTCGCGCCTGTACACACTTACGCTATACAAACCTGTGTACCTACAAATCAGCATCTGTCAACTCTGGGCCAACAGCACGCTTTTGTGGACCTAATCTAAAAAGCCTGTCGAACAAATATGTACGTACACGCACACACGCGCACACACACGATAATCAATAGCGGAAATGTGAAATGCTGCATGCCTTTTATGTGGACATTACTGAATCCCATTACTACATGTTGTGATTATAACATTTTCAGAGCTACACTACTATAAAGAAAAACGTGACTGGGAGAAGGCATTACCCTTTGGCCATACATCAATACTACATTTACACAATAGAAAACTTGACAGCTTAACTGGAATTTTTTCAGTGTTTTGGTATGATGATACTGGTTATTAACTCAATGTTAGAGACACCAAGATCTACAAACTCAAAGGGTATAGACTGACAAAGAGGACAGGATTAACACACAAGGAAAACTTACAACAATTCACAGCAATATGGTCACACAACACAAGCTCACTACATATTTCATAACAAAACAGTTTCTGTCAACATTGTAATCAACTGGAGTTCATTATGTGCGTGATTAAAGTGTCTATGTCAAAAAGGTCAATGCGAAAATGTGTGCTCTAACCCCAGGGGCCTCAGCTGCAATATAATGCTTCCAACCACGCATCACTATGGTCCATAACCCAGCAGAGACACACATGCAGTGTGTATCACTATACTAAACAGGAAGCTTTAAACACTTAACAAGTGGCCAGTGAACCCTGAAAAAAGCTTCTCATGGGAAAAAAAATTGTTAAAATACACATATTGGCATGTATGACAAGAACTGTGATTCAATGTACAAGTGCATAAAGGACAGCGTCCAAGCGGTCAGCGTTACTGACGCCAAAGGACAGCGTCCAAGCGGTCAGCGTTACTGACGCCAAAGGACAGCGTCCAAGCGGTCAGCGTTACCGACGCCAAAGGACATCGTCCGAGCGGTCAGCGTTACCGATGCCAAAAGGACAGCGTCCGAGCCGGCAGTGTTACTGACCCCAAAGGACAGTGTCCGAGCGGGCAGCGTTACCGACCCCAAAGGACAGCGTCCGATCGGGCAGCGTTACCGACCCCAAAGGACAGCGTCCGAGCGGGCAGCGTTATGACTTGAAAACGAAAATGCTACTATCGATAAAATCTAGCTGACCCCCACAGCCACATAGCTTTTTCTGAATTTCTAATGTGACAGAAAAAAAATTAGCACAGCAAAAAAATTTGTTTAATAGTGAACTATTAAACATGTAAATGGAATTTTCATAATAAAGTGCAAAGCAATATTAACTAATACCACAAGACACAGTTTGAGTTCTTTTAACACAAGCAATTTTTTTTAGAGAAAAACACTAAATTAGAAAAATCTGTATTCTATTGTATATCTAGAACCCACATACATCATCCATGAAACAACTTGAAAAAGTCACAAGCATACCTGCATATATATTGTACCTAAATAAACTAATCAGATTTCATCGCATTCAGAAGCCAGCATTCACACGCCTGTGCATCCTTCCTTATCAATGACAAGTCTTTGCACACCCATTTACTATGAAGAGAGATGCCAAAGATACGGAGCAGGAATTTTACGGGGCCATGCAACTGGCCCTGATGTGCACAGGTTTACACTCACTCGGATTTGTGCTTTCCACCTTTGAGCAGCTGCACAGTGTTCTCTGCCAGCAGAGCAATGCACACTTCTCCAATCAGCGTTTCTGTAGTGCGTAAAGAAGGCAATCCACCTGGCAAGGCGTGCATCAGAGAGGCCCATACTTGCCCTTGGAAAATTTGAAAAATCAAGGGGCTTTTACAGTTAGACTAAAATAGGACAGAAAAAGAAATATTACCATTTTTAGTTGCCTATTTCAGCTAGGGGTGCAGGTAAAACTATACGGTCACACACATAAGACGCTACGTTTAAGTACTAAGCGTTAACCTACAGGACGTTAACTACGAGCACAAGCAAAAACCCAGGTACAAAGTTTTGAAAACGTATACTTGTTAAGCATACAAATAAGCATTCTCTATCTTTATAAGTAATGTAAATCCACAAAAAACAAGTCATCTTTACACAAGTATGTACCATAAAAATGTATGAAACACAATCAGAAGAGAAACTAAACAGACATTTGCAAAGTGTTACATGGAACAATATGTCTCCAAAATTATTAAAAAATAAAAATTATGTATCAGAAGGGACAAATGTTGCAGGATCACTATATTTACAATGAATTTTGAATTAACTGCAGCTCATCTGAAAGGCACTATGCTTGACACAGAATGATAACTCTGAAAGCCTCAGACCACACTTTCAGGGCTTGCATCCCGCAACATTCTTTGTGACCAAAAAACCCCTTAAATCACAACAATCTTTGGTCACAAAGGCCTCCTACGGTTTCTGTCATCTCAGTATTGGTAATCCACAAAAAAGTGTGTCCTTTATATTACACGTAACAAAGTACAAACATGGCTTTGTTGCTGAGCCCAACACAAGTAATGAAGAAAAATAATGACTGACTGTTGCCTTCCTCCAAAAGCAGATTCAACAATAGATCACTTTAAAAGACTTCTTGATCACAGTGTTCAATACAAACAAATGTGCAAACCAACACCCTGTCTCTACACCGTAGCATATCCCCAGCCTCTACTCCTTCTGAGGAAACAGTAAGCCAAATGTGGGAGGGGGCATGATATAGAGGGCATAAAGACCACAGATGCATAAAGACCACTGCAATGGCCCCCCTCCCTAGGGACTTGGGGTCAGAGGAAATCCCCACCTACTAGATTCCCCTGAAGAAAACGCAGTTCGAAAGCTAGAACTCCAGTAACTACGTCAAATGGAAAGATGATGAAAAGGAAACATCAAGACAAACATTAGACAAGACAAGCATTAGAGACCTGACAAGCCCCTTTAAAATTGTATATTTATGGATAAATGGAAATTTAACACTGACTAAAATTAACAAAATTGTCTCTAGGAGTATATGTAAAAAGCAGCATGAGAATCACCTGATCACTATTATATGCTAAATTCAAAGGTCAACACAAAGGCTGGGAGTAAACGCTCGGGGGGGAAGAAAAAAAAAAAAAAAATCTTAACCTGGACATTTACTAATTTTTCAAGACTTTCATTTACTTGTACACTAACACTCAACTTTAATATTATACGCTGATATGTTGGTTGAATTGTGGAGGGGGAGAATACATTTTAAAAAAGAAACTATACAGAAAGGTGTAGTATAAAGTTACTCTAAAAGGCATAAGTATACTACAGGGAGAAATAATTAAATTAATTAATTAACACAATATCAGCAGCACAAGTATAATGCAATCCGGACCTAACTATGTGGCAGAATCCAAAAGTGGTATTGGGTGATTAAACTGCAAAACTTTTGTTAAACTGTAACACGGTTGCTCCATCCAGGATGTATTTTTAAAGCGTGAGAAAAGCACTGTGGGGGAGACACACATCAGAATCGAACACCCTACCTGGCGTACTGAACTGGCTACTTCCAAGCGTAGTCGGTCTGTTTTTCCCACCGCTTACCGGAGGGGAGAACATCTATAAGTAAAAACAAAAGCTTAGGTTAATTTCACTTATCCATTCAGATAACACCATGAACTCCAAGTTACTTGAAAATTAATTTATTTACTGTCCTATATGAAACTATTAAGATGTTGATCAAAAAAAAAAAATCAATTCTTGCGAAAACTAAATATCTGTAACAAAAGAATAATGTTAGACACACATTAATCCACAGCTGCAACATACATTATTTGTGCTAAGGGCGCTTGAAAAGCTAACGGAATAATATTATAAGTCCTCAATTTTGTGAATTGAAAAGCACTGTTTCTTTTTTCATACATGTGTGTGTGGTCCCGTGGACACAAAGCATTAAATCTGAATGAGGAGGTCTAGACAAGTTCAGGTGTCACGACTGATTAACCCTGAAGCTATCCTCAGGTAATCCACGTCCTCTCTATGTTAAGTGTTTCAATAAATGCACTCTAAAGAGATAGAAAATATGTTCAAATAAATAAACACAATCTTATTTAACAGGCTCCTACCGCACTAAAATCCAGGAGATCACTCAATTCCTTATCTGTTCCAATAGCGGCAATCCGCTGTTGAGGGTTCATCCTGGCGGTCCTTAACTACGCCTAAAAAAACAGGTATGGAAACCGTCTTTACTGTGTTACAATGCCAGATGCTGTATGTTTTCATAAACATGAATGGACTGCAAACAAAAACATGCAGCGGGTAAAATTCACGCGTTAATTGCAATGCCACTAATCTACCTATATGCACCACAAATAAAGCGATTCCGGTTCAAATTGAATGAATGCGGCTCGCGACAGTAACGTTCATATGTGCGAGCGGCGCGAGACGGTCACTTTAGATGACGTTATTTACAAACGGACACAACTGGCAAAACATATATCCAACGTTTAAGGAGTTTAATGTACACCAAAATAAAAACCATGTATCTAGACAAACGTAGAAACCACGTCTAAGGAAAACGTAAATGTCATTCGTAACACACCTCATCTACCCCTTTAATGTATAAAGGTTTAATTAAAGTAGCAGTTAAAAGCATCACTCCATACCCGTTCACGCAACTTTTAACAGTTCGTTCGCACCGGAGAACTCGGACGAATTTCACAGACTGAGAAAATATTCGGATAAAGTGCTCAGTCGCAAAAATAAAAGGAAAGATGTTACATTTAAAATGTAAACGAACAGTCACGTGTTAGCAGCAAAGCGCTACTAATTAGTATAAAAACACGGCACAATATACGGGAAAAGTGCACAAGCCGATTCCGTCCCCTTCCTCCAAACCAGCTCCATGGTCTTTCTTGAATCCCAACTTCTTTCACCCAGTCCGAAACCCCCTTTCCAACTCATTACATTATCCTCACCTTTTCTCGTCTAAAAATCCAACTAGGGCGATCTGGTGTAAAAATTGAAGCCTTGTTTCCTTTCTTCGCACCCGACACAGTTTGGAATCAAGGTACTTGCGGTATTATTTTTCAAAATATTCCCTGAATGTAACTTGCGAGTTTCCCTTAGGCAGACATTTTTGCTAAGCGAGCCTCAGCACCACGCTGACGTTCGATGCGGTATCCCTCCGCCAAAGGAGCCGAATGTCTTTGTTAACCCATGACACGCCAAGGAGCCGCACGGAGCGTTAAGGGGAATTGATGCGAGGATCGGGACTCGTGTGTTTAGAATCAACATGATCTAACTGTACACCAGTTACTTCGATGCCCTGTTTCACACACCGTCATGGTGCGCTTTATTCCACGTGTGTAAAGTGGGCGTGAAACCGTGGCTTGCATTTTAACATTTCGGAATCGGTATTTATTTCAATGAACACTTAATACAAACAAGTTGGACCAATACAGATACATTGTGACCAGTTTTAAATATTACATAATTAAAATGCCATCGAGTCTCGACTAAAGGCGTTTGTCCGCAATAGCGCTTTCTGTATTTATAGAAGGATAGGCTACATTTTTGGCGAAATCTTCAACTTTAAAAAGCCTTTTTATACAACTTCCGTTATAAATATTTACATTAGCAAATACATGAAAGTTGCTGCATGTAATATTTGTGTTACGTATTCACATACGTATTGTATGTTGATGGCTTACGTACATAACGTATAAATATATAGCAGGACAAGTGGACTTGTCTGACGAGCTAAACTCTGGGTGAAAATGATGCAAATTACAGATCTATTTTCTAAAAGAAGCGACAAGGCTTTGAGTCATAGATCTCCAAATAGATCTCAGAGATATTTAGACTGAGGCTGCGTGTTTTTTTTTTTCTTCTTCTTCTTTTCTAGAAACGGGGAAGGGTTGGGGATGGGGACGGGGATGGGGATGGGGACGGGGACGGGAACGGACACGGACGAGTGGGTTAAAATTTTTCAGGGCTCCCTTAGGTTAATCAAATACTTTTCACTTTGCTAATTTACTATAAAAAACCAAGCTGGATTTATGTAATGTGACGTCTTAAAGAAATCACAGTCTAGAAAACACAATTTAAGAAACATTTCGGGAAAACCTGTAGGCATTCCCAATTTCTATAAAGCTTCGTCTGTTTTTCCTATATCTAAAAAGTTGAGAATGAAACAGTTAACGATTCCATATAACGGTATATTTCACACTAAATTGTAAAAAAAATAAAAATAAACGAGTTCACGAGTACTGAGACTGTTTTCAGTGCAACTGTAACAATTAACAAAAAGGTGTCTTGGGAAATATTAACAATGCATTGGGACTACTTTTTCTTCCGCTCAAGCTAAGAAAAAACTGGCGTGCTACGATCACTGTTTTGTTGTGAGTGAGTGACAGGAGATTAGAGGCTGACTTCGCAGCGCGACCGCAACTCTTCGTACAGAAAGTAGTCTGCTTTTAATTGATGGCCACACATATGTTTATGTTGGATTAATAAACACATAACAGGCAAAATATACCTTTACTTTCAATACCAGTTTTGGTTATTTAGTGAATTAGTTTTAGTAATTATTTACGTAGGACACAGAAGCACAATACAATGTTAATATATATAATAAATTTAAATTATGATATTGAATATGTACTGTGAAGTATAATTTAAGAGAAAATATTTTAAAATGTTAAATTACAATATTTAATATTAGCGAGCTTTTGGACTTAATGGATGGTACACAAGTTCTGTATTCTGCATATATTTCGGTACACAAGACAGACATGTGGACAGTGCTGTTACTCCTATATTTTTTGAATACGCAAACGCGATTTTAATCTCTATTCTTCAAATAATCGTGTAGTTATGCCTTATCACTTATGTTCAACATTATTTTATGTTAATTACATCAGCTCACACGCCTGTTTGATGGTTGTTTTGTATTTACCACAAAAGTGTAGTTAAATATGTATTACGTTTCTAAAAATTCCAAAGTGAATGATCACGGCAATTTAAAACAATTACTCTGACGATTATTTTTCATTTGCATAATACATTGTTTACTCACATCCAGTTGGTGATATTTTCTGGAAGTTTCTGAAAAAACGCCCGTCTTTTACGCTTACATTTTGTTTAGTTGGATACTCTTTTTACTAATGCTTAAAGTAAAGCTAGACAGAATGCAATATGAATACTCTTCAGTTTTATGTGGAATATTGTGTAGAATATTGCAATAAAATACTATAACGGCACGTTTTTGTCGCTGAAAGGCGATCGTTTTTTAAATGAATAGTGCCACCTGTTGGACGAATTACTGTGACAAAGTACATTGCAAGTATAGTAGAGCGCCACCTGTTAACCTCTACTGACTGTAACTTAGTACAGTATTATGCTTCAATGAAATTCGAGTAAAGGTAGATTTATTACAGGCAGGGGTGGATTTACAGGGGTGGCATAGGGTGGCATTTGCCACCCTAACAAAATTATCCACCCGTTTGCCACTTCAGTATAGACACAATACAAATCAAAGTGAATATAATTAAGAAGTAAGTGTCATAATAAGGCTTCTGATATACAGCATGAGTTCAGCCTACCGTAACCCTCCAGAGAACAATGGTTTGTTCCACTTCTCCGTCACTTCTCCTCCTTTCTTTTCCATAACTCTTCTAATTAAACTGCGCAATTTGTGAAATTGAAATTGTTGGTTTTGGTGAAGGGATAAGATAACATTAAAAATTATTTGTACATTGTCCTCTGTGTTTTTGTGGTTTTCGACTTGCAGTTATGTGTCCATATAGCTAAAGTTAACATTAACGATGGTATACTCGATATGTCAAAAGTAAATCCAAAACTGAAACGACGCCTAAATAACGTGGTACACAAGTCTTGACCCACTCCTCAACACACCAGGCTGTTGTAATGTAGAAGTGTAGAGAAGCTTAATAATATTGCTTTTTACGTTATATTTCTAGCCGTATTCAAACTTTATTGTTCGTTTTTAAAGCCCTTTAAGGACTTATTTGTCCAAACTCGTCCATGGGCGCTCTGTCAGACTGTCCACTCATCTTTTGTTGGACGTTCCCAGTTTGGGTTATGAATCCTGGGGTGATCGCACGTTTGCGGTGGCTGCTCCTACATTATGGAACGTTCTGCCTTTTGATCTTCGTTATATGAGGGAGTTTTCTCTTCAAAGCTAAGCTGAAGACTCACTCATTTACTCAGGCCTTTGATACTTAATAGTGGAGTGTCTGTCGGTATTTTTTTGGTATTTATTTTTAGTTCTTTGTGCTACTTCATTGTGTTTTACCGTGTCTAAGTACTTTTGCTTTTTTTTCAGCACCTAGGTTCAACTTCGTAGTTGATTTTGAGTGCTATATAAATAAAGGAAATATGATCTTTTATGTGTACACAATTTTTGCTCCTTGCTTATTTGTTTTGTTGCGCATTTGAGAATTTCGTTTAATAATAAAACTGACTGCTTCGATTCTCGTGTTTGCTCAGTCACAAATCATGGGAATAGGAAGGAAAACATTTACCAAACACCTCTGTGCACACAATTCTATACACGGTTCTATACACTTACTGTTATTGGTGTCGAGATGCAAAAAAAAAAAAAAAAACGATGGAAAAGTTTAACAATTAATCTTAAACTTTATAAGAAAATTACAATTACACGTTCTCCTGTTCCATTTCCATTTCAAACATCATGTCGTTTACACATTTTTTAAGATAACACATTGCCTTCAAAACGACCCGCATGCATATGGGTTGTGTGCGTCGATACTGTTGCCTCCCTCCTCTTATTTCGCAATAATTTTTATTTCGCAAAATTATTCATTTATTCTTTTAGCAGGCGCCTTTAAGTTCAAAGTGACATAAAAATGACATGTTAAATGTTTGCCTAGGCTTGAATAATCCAAATATCGTGCCTCTTCTTGCTTTAATACTTAACTAGCTCTCAAGACGTACAGAAACATTCGACCTCTCCTACTCATTCCTGTGTTGTACAAACGGTGATCGCGATTACGTAAAAGTTCTAGTTCAATCGCAGTTGGCGATGGACACCACCACGTCTTTTTCTTTCGGTGTATTTGCAGTCAGATGACAAGAAAGACGTGTTTTTGGGACAGGTCCTCTGCTACAGACACTTTATTTCTTATTTTTAACTGCAAAAACAAATTGACAAATCATATTACAAATTCACATCTACATTGTCGAACATTTTTTCAGTTTTTTTCTAGGGTGGTATTATAAAATATGTCAAACAAACTGCTAATTGTTGTTCTGCGGCTGCACTTATCTTTGTAATGACCGATTGTATTTACATCATATATATAGAACCCACTTCATACATATTTTCCTGTGCATCTGAAAGAATAATGTTTTCGTGCTACAACCCCCTTAAAATATCCCTGTCACCCTTTTGCCACCCCATGCCAAATTCTCTAGATCCGCCCATGATTACAGGAAAAATGAAAGCACAGTATTCTATAATAAGGTTTTGCCTTAATACTTTAGATACGCGTTAATAAATACCGAAGTGCAGGTTTGATTCTGTTTATGGAATCCTCAAACAAAAACCAGTTCTCCGCTAAATTCTGCCAATTCGTCGATTACGCATCCAACATTGTATTCTGCGCATGTCCATACTATTCTAAATGAAAGGCTGTTGCTTTTTTGGCTAGAATAGTATGAACATTTTGTTTTTTGTGTTAATAATTATGCTGTTGCACGTGCTTGTTCCCACTATACATACATAATTTTTATTCTGATTAACAAATAAAGCTGCCACCTTCTTTTGAGTTTTATTAGAAACATTTTTGCGTCAAAGGTTAACTGTTTCCAAGTCCTATCACCAAGACTTTCGCTCACTGAAAAGGAGGAGCGTTGAAAATAAGGATATATGCGTTGTAGCCACGACTTTTGTTGAATACGGTGCTTCGTAACGTTTAACTAACCCTAAATGCCTGATTCATGCCGGGGTTTTGGGATGTGACAGAAGACACTCAACAGCGGACACCGTTTTCAAACCTGCAATTCGCGACTCTTTGCCTTTGAAAGGAATACAGTATAGTGTATAATTCAAACTTGTGATGTGGTACTTATCCCAAATAAAATTTTCGTTTTCAAATTTTAAGTGAAATAACAGAGAAACTGAAAACACATTGGTACAAGGACCCTGTAATAATCAAAGAAATTGCATAGTTCCTTTTGTAAAAACACATTAATGCAATAAAGAACAAACCAGATATTTCATTAGTACAATCACTATCTAAAATAAAATGTCCACTGATAGTCATTTCTATATTCCTCTTCAGGGGTGCCATTGAAGGTTGGAAATTTAGGACTGTCCTCAAGGCCCCTAACTGACAGGGGCCCTCAAAAATTAGAACACAGCATAACACCTTAATATAACGTCTAACATATCTTTCATGGGGCCCAATATTTCTAGTGGCAGTCATGTTCCTATTGAAAAATACTGAACGAGGATTTTTTTTTTTGCAGTCATTACTAAGCTGTGAAAACTGGAAACTGGAAAAAACAATGGTGCTTCGGGTGAGTTATAAAATGACTGTGTTATTATGATGTACAGTAAGTTAACAAGACCCAACATGGGAGCTGTGGGAAATACAGCATGTTATTCCATTAATTGGTGTTATACACTGAAGCATAGCTATCCCTGAGACATAGCTTAATTGCGACATGTTAATTGTGGCATTTACTTAATCGACTTCATGGGTTCATATCTTTATTTACTTAGAAAATTTGTTGTTTTGAATTTGTAGTGTTAAAAATATTAGAGCTTCAAGAACCACTAATTCAATTTAGTTGTACAGGGAACCTGTGCTTGAAACTCATGGCACAAGGCAGAGAACACCCTCAATTGGTTGCTAAATAATTTCAAGGCACAGATGCCACACACCACCTAAAACCACTGTTAAACATAAGAGAGAATAATGTAAACTGTTAGAACATCTGTGAGTACTTTACAGTATTTTTTGGAAAAGTAACCAGGGCATTGTGGGATAAAAACACCTCCTGCTGAACCACTGTGCTGTCCAAATGAATACTAATAAATTCATTCATTCACTGAAAAGGCACAGCACATAAAAATCAGTGAAATTAGATGGAGAACTTTTGGAAACAAAGTTCTTTTTTCCAGCTAAAAAAATGTATTGATATGCAGCACATTTCTCTAAGAAAATGTCAGCAGTTTAAGAAAATAGTTTATAGCTACATTCACAAGATCTGAAACATTGCTTTTACAATCATTACACGTCTAAGCAAGTTTTATATGGGTTAATGTAAATTATCCGAATTTCCGATCATGATACAATCTTAAAAAAATAATCTAAGATCTCACTTTATGTTTTTACAATTAATATTTATAAAATTAACTTTTGTCAAAACGCTGAACGGACACGGTCATTCTAAGGGGTGCTTGCCTGGAAAATTCTCACTTTCATTTATGTAGTTTACTTGCATGTTTGAAAGAGAAGATCAGTGCGTATGACAGTGTGAGGTTACTGTATGATTAGAATCGCAACAACACCAGCCTTTCCCCTCGTGTCACACCGACCCGGTACTGCGTGCATTGAGACACAGTGAAGGCAGAACAGCGGCATGTGCTGCATGTGTCACAGCGCTGGCCCCTACCCAGCATGCAGCGCGGCATTTTGTAAACTCCCAGAGAACGGTCCCGGCGACACTTGAATAATGCATAATTTTCAATAATTCTCATATAGAAAAGGTAAGCTCGCTTTGAAATTGTAAGCCGGTGTGCTATTTTCTTTCCAGTCAGTAAATAATATTTTCTAACCAATTTTCTATAGAGTAATAAAGAAAATGAAAAGTCGGAACGCTGTCTTGTGGCTGCAGTTGTTGCGCCGGACGCCATGTTCGGCAGGCTGTTACGGAGATGCTCCGAGTGGCTGCGATTTGGTCATAAATGTAATTTTAACATGGTTTCATTCGCTCTCGCTGAAGAAACGTGGTGACACCCAGAGTTGCTTTTTTTAAACACAGCGAAAAGATGAATAATTTCCCCGGGGATCAAATGCATGCTTTCGCTGCCTTTGTTGACAGGACGTATGGAAAGAGGGGGGGTACGGGCAGCAACATTTTCCATCTGTCTTTATTTAATCGTCTGCTTGAAGCGTGGACATTAACATTAGCATTACATCCCCACCATTTCCCCTGCTGTAACAGTTTTTCGTTATAGGTGAAAATGTTGTTTAAACGTGCGAGAGAAAATGCGTTTCTTCAAATGCTGCATGAAGTATTTTATTGAGTAGAAATTCACATCCTATAATATACATTTTGTATTGCAGTAGTAAGGAATAAGGAGGATGGATATTACAGCCATGCACATTTTCGTGAACGCGGTAGTCCAGCTGCGCCAGCTGCAAAGATTTTTTTTTTTAATGCGCCGTTACTCATGAATCTGTAATGACCACAACGATGTAGTTACTGTGGATCATTTCATATAACATAAAAGATGACGCGTAAATTAATAATGACGTTTCATGTTTTGCTTTTACAGCATAAAAATGTCAGAGCTATTTATGGAATGTGAGGAAGAGGAGTTGGAGCCATGGCAGAGGAGAATCCCAGAAATAAATCTAGTAGACGATGATGACGACGACGAACCGATTTTTGTGGGTGAAATCCGTGGCTCAAAAGTCACTCCGAACAGCAGGCGAAGTACGGGTTAACCTTCTGATGTACATCTGAAAAGCTTCACTGTGCTTCAGACGTAGCTGTTGCTTGATTGACAAAACTTTATTAATCCTCACTGTCAGAGTGGGTCCTGGGCAAATGCTAGGGGCGCCGTCAGTCCATAGCTGTCACTGGCTGAAGAGCACACAGATATGTGGGGCAGGGGGCGGGCAAACCTTGCCTAGGGCACCAAATGACCCAGGACCATCATTCCTGGCAGTGATTTGAATTTTTCCTGTAGGGCACGTGCTGTACTTGGTGATGTTAGGACGTGTCATCTTGAGTGAGTTGCACTTGTTACAGAACAACACTTTTGTGCTCAGGTGCTGCTCCAGTCCTCAGTGTAAGCCGTACACCGCTTGCATCCACCCGGACCATTGGGTCCACGCAGTCAACGCCAAGACTCGGAGGCAGCTGCGTGGCACCCCTTCAGAGGCCCGTGAAGCCTCCCGCAGGCTTGCAGGCTATGGCCTCGGGCCCCTCTAGTGTCACAGTCAGAGCAGCACCCCAGCAGCCCCCCAAGTCCCTGCTCGTTCCGGTGACATCACAGCCCGGCTCATTGCCTCCCATTGCACAGAATGCAACCCACACCTTGACAGCAGTATCTCCACAGCCAATCATTATCAACAATCAGGTAAGCCTGCTGTTTTCATCTACTTCAGTTTTCTTAGTTCTCCAGCTCTGCATTGCCAGATGTTTACAGCATAAAAATATCACAAAATAGGAAAAGTTAAGGTATTATGAGATAAAATTAATTCAGGTAAGCAATTTAAATATCCTATAATTTTGTTGGAAAGTATTTAAGGTTTTCTTTTTAAAATGTTTTTCTCAGGGGTATATATTGACCTCTCCTCAGATACCAAACAACCCCACTTTCATTGCATCTCTTGGGAATCAGTATCCCAGTGGCACATCCTTTGCTGTACTTCCAGGTATAAATCCAATAATCCTATGTTTTTCACAAGCTATGATCCATATGGCATTTGTTGTTATAAACACACTGTCTTCTAAATCAAGGGTGCTTCAGTCACAGTCTTGGAGGGCCCCAGTGGGTGCACCTTTTCCTTCTAGCCAATTCATTTAATTTTAACTTGATGGCTATCTTAATTAAATATCAATTACATTGTTTCTTTTCTGCTTTCTTTCTGATCATTTGCATCTGTATGCACTTAGTTGTCTTAGTTGAAACGGAGCCGGAAACGGCCTGGATAATTAGGCACGGTTTTTAATCCAAGCCAGTAATCATTAATTATTTTAAAATTGTGCTGTTTATGAATTATTACAAACAGGTGCGAATGGCAATGAACGCTTAATCAGGAGCAGAGATTTAAGGGATTATGACAAGAAATGGGTTAAAAGATTAAAATACACTGTAACTCGAAAATCAAGAAGCAACATCATTAAGGAATCATCATTCTTTTACAATTCTGATAAAAAATTTATAAAGCTTGTTGAGAAATTCTTGATTGACACGTGATTACAGAAAAAAATTATTAATTGAGGTTAAGGTTCAGTTAAAAGCAGAAATTGTCTGAAACATAAACCTGCACCTGCTACGGCCCTGCAGCACTGGGACTGAGTGCGCTTGTTCGAAATTACATGTAATTGAATTAATCTCAAAGGGTCTCCTGTGTTACTTGGTGTGTTGACTGGCACTGAACACACACACACATTTCACACAGCTCATTGTAAGTAAGTTGAAGTTAGTGGGTGAGTTATTTTTATTTATTAGTTTTTTTCAAGTAGCTCTGTTGAAGTCATTAAATGTTTGTCCTCCTTGGTCCTCTGTTATGGCACACACTGCTTGTTAATTGATGGTCATGCACTTCAGATTCAGATGTTTGTTTTTAAAAATCCAGAAAATGTACAATGTGAGCCTTGTGCAGCAGACGCTGGCACGTGTTAAGCTGTGTGTGAGAAACCTCGTGACATTTCTGTACCGTCTGCGCAGCCGGGCAGCCGCTCCTGCAGCAGGTGGCGCCAGCCCGGCCGGTTCCAGGGGTCATCCACAGGCCTCAGGTGCAGCTGATCCAGAACAACGTGGTCACGCTGACGAGCGTGCAGAGCCCCCCGCAGCCCAAGCAGCTGACTGCGCAGCTAGTTTCCAGCAGCCTGCAGGCAGTGCAGCCGTTGCAACTGAGCTCGGCAGCCGTGCAGGCAAACCAGCGTGCCGTGCTGAAGCAGCACACCTCTCCCCTGCCACAGCTGGCTCCGCCTGCCGTGAATAACGCAGGTATGGCACATCGGACTTCAAGCAGGGATGTCTTATTCACGCCTGAACTTGTTTTTCCTGCTGTTTGTTCACCAAGTCTTTTAAATTTTTTTACCTTCCCTTTTTTTCCACAGACAACGGAACCAGCGCAGTGAAGCGCGATTCTCATCCTGATTTGACAAACCCAGCCAAAAGGACCAAGTTTGAAACAGGCATGCTTTCATTTGTTCCTGTGTTGAAAAGCCATCTGTTAAAAGTAGGTTTTCGTGACAAATCACTGGAAATTAATTTGGAATAATTCCTTGTGTGTGTTTTTGCGGTAATTTGTAGGTACCTCCAACTCTTATGGTTCCACGCAGAACGGAATGCCTTTCCGGAAAAAATGTCCAAAGTGTAATATCCAGTTTAACCTTCCAGATCCTATGAAAAGTCACATGAAGGTTGGTTTGTGTCTCATGCTGCTGTTTGTCGTCTGTCTTTGCTGCAGTAAGCAAAGTAAAACCGTGGGCTGAACATGGGTTCTGTAGGGGGCAGAGCCCACCCCACCCCTGCCGCTTGTTTGTATATAACAAGTCAATTTGGATGTAGCCAGCTGTATCTTCAGATGTTTAGGTGTTCTGAGCTTTGATCCTTTCAGTACTTGTTTTTCAGCACTGCAGCTGTTGTGGTTTTCCCAGCTTAACGCGATGACCGTTTCTCCCTCCTCCTCAGTACTGTTGCCATCACCTGATCAGTAGTGTCTTCCCCACCACGTCCACAGTGGACACTCCGACCACTCCGGGGTCCATCATAACCACAGGGAAAGGCAAAATAATAATGCTGGTCACGGACTTCTACTACGGCAAGTACGAGGGAGACAAGGTGGCTGTGAAGGAGGGGACGACACACACAACGTTCAAGTGCAACAGCTGCTTCAAGGTCTTGAAGAACAACATCAGGTGAAGCTTCTGTTTTGTCTTCCATAGGTGCGTGTGGACCAGGATCACGGCACACCTGTTTAAATGCGTGTATATTAAACTATATTGTTTTGTGTTTGAAATTAATATATTAAAACGAGGAAATGACATTTGGAGAGACCATTAGACTGACAGTGTGGCTGCTGGACTTTGGTACAGCTTTGGCACACAGCGTCCGTTGCTTTGGTCGTACTGTGTATTCTTAGGGGGGTGTGTGTTTAGTTCTCCCGCATCCTGGTCACACGGCCTCTATGGATGGGACCAAAAAGAGGCTGTGTTTAAAACAGAAAGACATTTTTTAATTAATTTGAATATACGGTCAGTGGTGGAGTGCAAGGATTAGTAAAATCTCCATAAAGGCTTGTTTTGGTGTGCCTGACCCTTACAGGTGATGTGTTCTCTAAGCTGTTCTAATGGGTGTTTCAGTTGAAGTTCTGCATCATGTCTTTGAGTGTACCTCCCCTTCCCCCATAAATCTCCCTGTTGAGGGAGGGGAGATGTTCGTCAGGACTTCGATTGGGAAATGAGCCTTGGCTGGTCAGGATGTGAGAGACTTGAGCAGTGGGATAGCCACGTTGAGCTACAAAGACTGTCTTGTGATTCACAGTGTCAGGGGTGCTATTGTGCCTGTTTAGGCACAGCTGTACCTGAAATAACCCACCTACCTTGTTCATCCCATACATGGTTGCAGAGTTCATGAGGTCACAGGATATACACTCGTCAGCCATAAGTTTATAACCACCGGCCTAATATTGAGTATGCCCCCCTTTTATTTATTTACAACCCCTATCCTGAAAAAGTTGTGACATTTTGTAAAATGTAAATAAAAACAGAATGCAATGATTTACAAATCCTTCTTGACACATATTCAATGGAATACAGCACAGAGACATTTGTCATTTGAAATTGAAACTGATCCAACTGTATTGCGTTTTGTAAACGAATGATTGCTATGAATTTGATGGCTACAACAAAAAGTTGGGACATGGGCATGTGCGTCACTGTTATATCATTCATAATAATAATCATTTATTTACAAAACACAATACAGTTGATCAGTATGTCTTTCAATATGTTTTCTCTGTGCTGTGTTCTGTTGAATATATGTCAAGAAGGATTTGTAAACCATTGCATTTTGTTTTTATGTACATTTTACAAAATGTCCCAACTCTTTTGCAATAGGGGTTGTATTTATAAATTTTATTAATTCCACAACGGGGAAATTCATTCTCTTCATTTAACCCATCCCCTGAGGAAGCAGTGGGCAGCCATTTTTCACCGCTCTGAGAGCTAGCACGGAGTGTCTTGCTCAAGGACACACCTGGTGATTGGGCTGGGATTTGATCTGGAAGACTTCTGCATCCCAGTCTGATGTCTTCCCCTTTGAGCCACCACCAAAACAGCCCTGAACCATCGAGGCATGGACTCCACTAGAGCTCTGAAGGTACGCTGTGGTATCTGGCACCAAGCTGTCAGTAGCAGATCCTTTAAGTCCTGTAAGGTGCAGCTGCTGTGGTTCAACTTGTTTTTCCAGCACTTCCCACAGAAGCTCGATTGGATTGAGATCTGGAGAACTGAAGTCAAGTCAACACCTCAAACTCGTGTTCCTCAACCATTCTTGAACCATTTTTGCAGTGTGGCAGGGTGCATTATCCTGCTGAAAGAGGCCACTGCCATTAGGGAATACAGTTTCCATGAAGGGGTGTACTTGGTCAGCAACAATGTTAAGGTAGATGGTACATGTTAAAGTTACATCTACATGAATGGTAGGACACACGGTTTCCCAGCACAACATTGCTCAAATCATCACACTGCCTTCGCTGGCTTGCCTTCTTCCCATAGTGCATCCTGGTGCCGTCTCTTCCCCAGGTAAGTGACACACACACACACCCGGCCTTCCACATGATGTAAAAGAGAATGTGATTCATCAGACAAGGCCACCTTCTTAAATTGCTCTGTGGTCCACTTCTGATGCTCACGTACTCACTATTGGTGCTTTTGGCAGTGGGCATGGGTCAACGTGGGCACCTGGTCCAGTCTGTGTGTATGCAGCACCATGTGCAACAAACTGCAATGAGCTGTGTGTTCTGACACTTTTCTGTCAGAGCCACCATAACCTTTTCAGCAGTTTGAGCTACAGTAGCTCTTCT
>JABJVR010000007.1:2797564-2813154 GCA_025773905.1 Chitala chitala | reverse complement strand
GGAACATCCCACAAGAGCTGCAGTTTTGGAGCTGCTCTGACCCAGTCGTCTGGCCATCACAATTTGGCCCTTGTCAAAGTCGCTCAAATCCTCACACCTGCCCATTTATTCTGCTTCCAACACATCAACTTTACAGAAAAAATGTTCACCTGCTGCCTAATATATCCCTCCCACGTCCAGGTGCCGCTGTAAAGGTGTGATCGTAATGTTATGGCTGATCAGTGTATTATACCAGTACACAATTTATGCTGTTTGATTCAACCCTGAATATGTTTATAAACTATTTTAGATGAAAACATTTAGTCAGATCTCTTTGCTACTTGACTGTTGACAGTACAAAGGCGTATCTGTCAGCGATGGGCTATATTTGGATACACTTAACTGTTTTATCACACATGCAGCATGTTGATTTCAGCTTTTCAGCTCTTTTGTCTGAAGGAAACCGTTACGGTTTTTCCTCTTTGAGGGCAGTCTGCTTTTTATTGTGGGATTTTTAGCAAGCTACACTGAAGCATGTCCATGCCGCTAACGATGCCAGCTGACTGCAACTTTCCATGCGTGTGTGTGTGTGCGCGTGAATGCGTTTGTGTGTGTGTGCGCGTCTCTAAGCTGGGTGCCCCTCGTGATGCCCGCAGGTTCATGAACCACATGAAGCACCACCTGGAGCTGGAGAAGCAGAGCAACGAGAGCTGGGAGAGCCACACGACGTGCCAGCACTGCTACCGCCAGTACTCGACACCCTTCCAACTGCAGTGCCACATCGAGAGCGCCCACAGCCCCTACGAGTCCACCAGTAAGCCCCGCCCCCTCGGCCTTGCCCCCACCGCCTTTGTGTCTCTGTGGTGTAACTCTCCTCATCGCCATCTCACGCAGCAAACTGTAAAATTTGCGAGCTGGCTTTCGAAAGCGAGCAGGCCCTCCTGGAGCACATGAAGTTCAACCACAAACCCGGCGAGATGCCCTACGTCTGCCAGGTAAAGGACACCTTCACGTCTGCCACAGAGAAACGTGCACTAGCATCCTGCTGCGGAGCGTTGCTTTAACTAACAAGGGATTTAGTATTTCTTAAAAAAAAAAAAAAATGATTTGTGTAAAAGGTGGGTTGATCTGTCGATGTTCTCCACGCAGGTTTGCAACTACAGGTCATCGTTCTTCTCGGACGTGGAGAGTCACTTCCGCAGTGAACACGAGAACACTAAGGACCTGCTGTGTCCATTCTGCCTGAAGGTCCTGAGGAGCGCCCACACATACATGCAGCATTACATGAAGCACCAGGTTTGAATCGAGCACGCACACACAGACGCACGCACGCACACATGCAGTTATTCATGTCATGCCTGCTTTATGCTGCCATGCACCTCTGAACCGCTGTATAAATCACAGTTGTTGGCTACAGTAAATACCCCTAATTAGCAGATGATAATGCCATGTGGTGTGTGTATGTGTGTGGCTTCTGTTTGTCTGCCAAGCAGAATCGAGGTCACTGATGATATTTTAAGGTCAGGCCTTAACTCTTTGAAGGACACCAGCAGTTGCAGAATTAGCCCAGTTACTGAGTCGCTGCATGTACCATTAATGTCACACACAGACAGCTAGTTTTTGTAGTAAAAGAAGAGAAATAAGTATTTAACTCAAGGAACTGAACAGACGGCAGATAGATTTAGAAATATTAGTTGAATCAGAATGATTTTTCAGGGCTTACCTCATTCAAAAAGCACTGGGTTTTTAATTTTCTCATTGCTTGGGTATATACATACACAGGATTCTGAGGCTAATGATGGCTAATGTGAAATTATCTCCTGACTGACAAATCTCAGCTGAAACAGACAAAATGGCACTCAAGACTTAAACTGCTGTTCCAAAAGAAAAATGCATTAATTATGATTCAGGAAACATTCCTCTGTGAGGCTCTCTTTGGGTCTATGGCAATTCTTTATGTAACCACATCAGAAATGCCTGCTGTAATGCATCTGGCCTGGCTGGGTACCTGCTACAGAACCAGGCTTAAGGCATCACACCGGCACGGTTTGCAAGGTTTAATGTGTTGTATGCTGGGGCTGTTAAGCAGACGTACGCTGCATGATTTCAGAGTACGGTTCATTTTCTTACACTGCATTTATAGGTGACTGAAGGCTCTTACCTGCTTTGACTTCTGACAAGGTTTGATTACTGATGACCGCAGTCGCATTGTGAGACACGATAACTAACTCCTAAGTGGTTGTGTTGAGCTCCTTTGAGTTGCACATTAACTGTTCTTTGAGACGGTCACTTTTCTGTGTTTGTCATGCAGAAAAAGGGGATCCATCGGTGTGGTAAATGCAGGCTAAACTTCCTCACGTACAAGGAGAAGACCGACCACAAGACGCAGTTACACCGAACCTTCAAGAAACCCAAAGTCCTTGATGGTCTGCCCCCTGGAACCAAGGTTTAGTGTATTTCATGCAACCCTACATGATTTCAAGCAAAGTAGGGGTGTGTGACATATCTGTAGGCATGTGCACAGAGAAATAAGAGCGGAAGCAGAATAGCTCTGTAAAGAGAATTGCCTCTGTGTTTCCCTTTAGGTCACGATTCGGGCGTCTCTTTCGGGCGGACCGTCTGCTTCCCCCAACTCTGCGGGGAAGTCTATCATTGGGGTGGTTCCGGGCAGTCCTAACGCCAAACGATCAGGCAGACCCTCGCTTGGCTCAACTAAGTCAAAACAGACCGCTGGCGCCACCAAGTCCAAGGCATCAACCAGCAAGAAGCAAGAGCGTCTTAGCAGCTCTAAGCAGCAGGACCAGAGCAACCAGGCCCTGAAGAACATGAGGTGTGTACCTAAGGGTGACGTCAAGCATCATGCATCCCTCATACCTTCTGATGACACGCTTCATACATGTTACATGGCATGTGGGATGTGTACAATTAGCATTTGATTAATATAATGGCTATATGTTGTCATATGATTATATTATTGAGGTTTTTTTTTTTTTAACATTTAAGATGTTGTCATGCCAACCGGATTAAATAAGGCCAATAATACAAGCAGAAATTAAAACAGGTTTATGTGATATTTCTGGACCACTAGTGGAGGTTGATTACAACTGTGTATGTAAGTATGAGAGTTCTAGGTTATTAACTCAACTATCAGTAACACTTTTTTTTGTGTATTTAAAAAATTCTTCTACCCAGAGGTGACTATGGCGACCAATGCTGCATTGAGTGTTATACCAAAGTGGGAGACTTCTATGCACATTACCCCATGCTAATGAGCTGCAGCGCATGCAAGTACCGCACATGCTGCCAGAAATCGTTTGAAAACCACATGATCAGGTAAAGTGTGAATCGCCTCACCGCATTGAGCTGTAGCCATGGTAACCTTGCAGCCAGGCTCTGAAACACAAGCACCTTCTCTCCTCAGGTTTCACAGCACCATATCCAGGGACAGATTTCAGAAGATGCGTCAGCCTGTGGGAAAACTGAGGTATGAAAAATCCCCCTTATACCCCCCCCCAAACCATGGTGCTGTTTTAATACATTGATTGTCATCTCCCTCCACTTCTTTTAAAAAGTCTTTTTTTTAGATCTGGTGTGTTTAAATATAGACTTTGTAATAGTTTTACTACTTTGATATTTATGTAAATTTTTTTCCATATATTTTAGTTAAAATATATATTTAGCAATGCCTGTGAGCTCAAGATTGGGATAACTTTGGAAGATCTTATTACTTCAGGGTCTCCAAGGTGAGCTAAGTGTTGGAAATTTTTACCATTCAGGTGCCTGACACTCGTGTGTCTTAATTGCGATTTTCTGGAGAGTGCGTCTGGGAGTGACCTCATGAGCAAACACCTGCTCGACAGACCACATCACACCTGTCAGGTTATCATAGAGAAAGGCAAGTCTCACAAGTCTGCTGAAATGGCGACTGTACTTACATCTTGAATTGTAATGTCTGAGATATGTTTTTTACAGTAAACCCATGAAATATTCTTTGCGTGTCTGTGTGTTTGTGTTGTTCAGGAGTGAACACAGAAGAATGCAAAACAACCACGTAAGTTCCCGTTGTATCTGATTTTCGTCTCCCATTGAAAAATTGTAAATGACGTAATTAATATCATTTTTATAAAGTACAAGGTTGTCATCTTTAAAGCTTGGGCAAGCTTAGACAAAAACCACAAGGTTGCTTGGTCTGTTCCTTCATATTCATAAATGTTTGTATTTATTTACTTTTTGTTAACAGATGTCATGAAGTGGAAAAGAGTCAGGACCTCATTAACATCAAGGTGTGTTTTGTGTGTGTATGTGTGTGTGTGTACATTTGGTTGCTCTAATGACAGCATTCTTTGAATTGTAAATTAACCTCCTTTTCTATGTCTGTCAACAGGGAGACGAGTGTAAACACACCTCGTGTGGTGATGTGGAGTCTTTGTCAAACAATATCAGGTATTCCCCCCCTCCTCCCTGCATACAGTGTGTTTGACAGCTAATTTGTTTTGTAGGTTGAGGTTGTATTTATAATTTTTTTTTTATTTAGAAGCGAGAAAGAAGATGGTGTCTGTGAAGTCCGAGATGAGCTGATAGATTCAAGCCCTAAGGACGGTGTAGGCAGCACGGTTTCAGGAGCTCCGCCCAGTCCAGAGGAGTGTGCTGAGAGGGACCGGGAGCATCCGTGCCATGAGGCGGGTTCACAGCCCGGAGATGGCTCTGCCGCGCATGCCACTGAGGAGACGCCCAGCAGGCCGGGTCCACAGGAAGCCCCCGCCGAGCAGGACCGCGAGGGGGAGGAGCCTGAGTCTGGCGCACCCAGCGGACAGCGAGACGACTCACGCGGCAGCGTCGTCTCCTTTGAGGAGTTTCTCAGCAAAGCGGACAAAACAAACTTCGAGGGCGATGAACAGCGCACTGTGAGCCTGGAGCCCCTCACGCCGTCTAAGGTCCTGGAGCACGAGGCCACGGAGATACTGCAGGCAGGCAGCGGCCCCCAGCCAGACAGCCCCACGGGGGCCGCTTCTGAGTGCGCCCACATCAGCCGGCCATCCACCCCTGACAAAGCTAAGGATAAACTCTAGGGGCTTAACAAAAATCAGTGCTATCACCATGAATTTTAAAACTCTTGTATGGGGGGAAGAGCAGGAAGTACTATTTGCATGGGACTGTGCCAGTACGGGATGGGAGTATTTGTGTAAAGTACTACATTTTTTTTTTTTTTTTTTTTTTTTTTTTTTTTTAACTCACTTGTAAGGGTTCCATTCCCAACAGGGTTAAAGATATCAAAAGTAAACTTTCGTCGAAAGTTGTAACACTAATCTGTGTGAATTATGCGTCTTGTGAATTTGTTGTAATGTAGAGAATTTGCTGCTTTTTAAATTTTTTTTGAATTTAAGGTATGTAAATAAGAATTTGGGATGTTACGACTGAGAAAGCTGTCCGTATTGGGAGGTGGTGTTTATTTGTGTTTTTCATTTCCGTTCACACGCGTGAACTGTACGGGCCTTTCCTTGTGAGGCCTTGTGAGGGACTGGCAGATATGCAGCAGGCCCGTCTGGATCAAGGGCCCCATAGACAGTCCTGTCTTGCAGAGTTGCGGCTACAGAGAGAGCAGACGAAGTCATAGGTTCTTCCCATGTCCACCGCCTTCGTTTGCTCTGGCCCTTTAGGCTTTGTGTTTAAGGGGAGGAGCCAAAGGGAGAGACAGTGAGTTGACCTTGGTGCATTAATTTAAACTGTAAATAAAAAGTCATCAATATTTGTCAGGTTTTTTTTTTTTTTTTTTTCCCCCTCCCCAAGTTCCAACCCGTTTGGTGGTGTTTAAAAGATTTAATGCTGACGTAAGCTGCACCCCAGCTGAAACTGTATTAATTTTATAATGTTAATAAAAAAAAATCCCATGTATGATTGTAGTTTTCCCTTTTGAGGAACTTTTCTGTTTCTACATGAACTTTTCTGCTATTTTATTTTTTGGTTTTAAAAGAGCTGAACATGTATACGGTTTGATTCATAAGTTCTGATTTATTTTTAAATATATGACAACAAATTAAACAGAAATTCTTGCCAGCCTTGAATCTTTTACAGTAAAGCACTGTTTGTGATGTGGAAGTGATGTGCCCGTCACGATACGATGGATAGGTCCACTGTGCCGTGCGGTAGTACAGGAGTAACGGACCTCACATCTGCTCACTTGCACAAAGTTTCCTCTGGAAGATCAGAATGGTGCCACTGTCTCTGGTGCTAATTCATTGAACACTACCAGATGGAGGTTTACTAATTATTAGGATTACTGGCAGGAAAGGGGTAATTAACAAGTAATACTGTTTTTCTACAGTCAACTGCATATCTACTTAAAACTTTGTTTTTATCAGAGCAATGCAAATTCCCTTTCCGTTCCGTGCGTAGAATTTTAAATGCATTGCATTTTTAGGAGTTGCTCTTAGATGTGCGTAGTTTTGGTCAAGATCTCTCTAATGCCTTGTACTGGTAATGGTCTCAGAGGTCTGTCCCTCCAGTCTCTAGATCTGGTACTGGGGGGTCACTGGAGGTGCTGGTTTTGGTTCAGGAAAGCCACTTAATTACCCATTTATGCTTGTGATTTAGATTTAATAGTTGTGTGTAATGCTCAGCTCAGGTAACTCTTCGGCTCAGGTAACCGTCTAATCAGGCGACACTGATGGGGATTTCGAGCCGTTGATCTGTTTCAAAGACCCTTGTGTCTATCCACTGTCCAGGTGAGTAATGGCCACCAACATTTACACATCATCTGTTAAAGATGGAACGTGAGAAAACCAGTTTTAAGGGTAAGAAGATTTCAAAACTCCCTGATTTTTTTGTATGCATTTTATAACTGAAAGCATTGCCAGTCATCATGTCAGTGTTTTTTCTATTTGCAAAACGAACTTCTGGTATCAGGTATGCGCAACTCCAGCTGTTATGCCAGTTCATGTCTTGGGTTAATTTACCCCTGAATCGGTTTGTCACTTGGTCCAAGGAACTTCAGTTAGGAGCAGAGATTTGGTGTAAAAACATCTGGGTTGTCTCTCATGAACACATCTGGGGCCTTCTGGCAGTACAAAGTTCTCACCAGTTTAGACCTCCACTTTCTTTAGATTACAACTATAACACTTCGCAACACTGATTTCATCACTAGAAAATTATTTGCTTACAGTAAAGTTCCTGTACACTCTGGATCAGTTGAATGTCAGATGTTGCTATTTGTCAACAACAAGTACTTTTGATGTAACTGATAACAGAATTAAATCAGCGTCCATTTAATGAGTGCTGGCCCAGTACGGGTTCTGAGGGTCCGAGTGAAAACACAGGGTGTGAGATACACGTTCACACACTCATCAGTCCAGCCTCAAATGTACAGTCATGCAGGCATGAGCACAGAACACACCCAAAATCCGTTATTACCTCTCAAATAACGTCTACTTAACCAAGCCATGCCCGTTATGCCACAAGCTAGCAGGTGTGCCGTGGGAGTGAGATGGCACAATGCCAATGCAAGTACGCAACACAAAACGGATAAACGGTATAGAACTGAAGAAGCAGTTTACCATTCAACCGTGCATGGTCAAGCATAACCTGTAAAACCATGGAAGTTGTCCACTGTGGAAGGTAATTCATTGCAACACCCATGGCTCAGAAGCAGTGATTTTAACTGGCGTAGTTGTGGCTGAAGCAGACGATAAATTACAAGTTTTTAATTAATTACAGCTGTCATTCAGCCCCTCCCCCAAGTGATCCTAGGGTCATTTATTATGATAAATCCAGCATTTCACATTGACAGGCATTGTAACCTTACATTATACATTCAAAACACCGTGTAATTCATAACTATCCTGACAAGCTTGGGTTTTGAACACATTAAGATCTTCGTAGCACTTTCATGTGGCTTTCTATGAGCAGCCATACAGCTCTCACATTGAACCTTCAACATGAAGTGCCTCATTTAATTTTTGTGGGAAAAAAAATGCAGTTTATCAGTAGGATTTGCAACTCAATAAGAGTCAGAATAAGGACTGGGAAAAAGTCCCAGAAGTAAAACCTTTGATCATTTTTATGAACCATATGCTAAGATTTTGACCCACTTTAAACCAGTTATGTACAATATAGCATGGTGCTCTTGTACATTACACTGTCACTGTCTATATATGGGGACACAGTTATCAGGTCTGCGTCCTGTTTGCATATAAAACACGGACACACACATTTAGATTTCACAAACTAGGACAGTAACATCTCTAAACTTCATGCTTGACGGTGAGGTCTCATCATTCGGCCATGAAATGTTTGTGTTTTATTGTATTGGTTACACGCAATTTTGATTAGTTTAACAAAAGGCTTATTGATTAAATTTAGTATTACAGCAGACATATTGATTCTTTACAGAAAAGTAAAGGCTTAATACCAAGGAGCAAAGATAAATGCAATCACAAGGTACAGAAAGACAGCAGGACAAAAAGATACCCACACCTCAAACTCCTTGGGGTTTGAGACTTTCTCTAACATTTTCCAAATGTTATATTGCTTTTGGTGTAGCTGTAGCAAAGATGCTTACAGTGTGATAATCATCTATGATGTGCTTACAGGTGTGCAATACCATCACATCTTTATTTAGAGTATCATAACCTTTTAATGGTTTGCTGATATAAACAGCTTCTCATGTGTAAATGCCAAACGGGGAACATCTGCACTTATTTTTTTCCACTAAAGATCAACTTGCATATATATTGGAAAATTGTGGAGGACGTTATTTCAGTAAGAATCTTACAGTGAAATTTCATTTGCTAGACCATATTTAAATGATTCCTATTACATTTCCGGTAGTATACATATTAAACAAAAAAATATTTTTAAACTTGTTTTCCATGTCTACTAATGTGTAATGTGCTCCATTTTGTGCAGTGCTAAGTAGTACAGCATTGTGCCAGAGCTGTGAGCAAAGTTAACCTGAAGCTCTGATGTGAAACTTCAGAAATTGGGTAAATCTTTATCATTCTGCACTAGCTGTAGTTTTTTGGTGAAGGTGGCAACCAATCAACACAACAGGCGAGAGACCCACAATGCCACGAAGATAAAAGCGCAACATTTTCACACATTTTCAGTTTTTTCACTTGAAGTTCCATTTCTGGCAAAGCAGGGTCTGGTGCCAAGCTTTGTTTCCCAGGGCAACGGGCTTGCTCTCCTTTGTGTGTGCTGGGAAGAGTGTCACACTCCTGTCACACGCCCAGTGACAGCTTCCTCGGCGGGAAAAACGAGTTTCTCTCAGGCAGGTCCAGGACAGCCAAGCAGGAGTGGCAGGCCTGCCACAGGGAGGGCCCGTTCAGGGCAGAACCTGGCAGTACAGCCCCCACGCCCCCCCACATGCTGTCTGAAAGAGGCCCAAACACAGACTAATGATGCTCAGTGGGAGCCCGCTCCTCACAGCAGCTGCCAACGGTGGCTGTCGACATGTGACACCCATGGTGCGCGGGACCTTGGACTGTCACAGTGAGCGGCCTTCCTCCTTCCTGCTGGCACCAGAGCGCTCTGTGCTACGTACACTCCTCATGTTATAACAAAGCAGGCTAGGGCACGTGTACACACACACACACACACACACTCCTGAATACATCATCATGATGACTGATGAACTGCTGATGAAGTAAGGACCACAGTGTTCTGTGAAATGGTGTCATGAGGTGTGTTACCCCAAAGGGGCCTTCCACTGTGAGCTCACTTTAACTGTGCACCTTTGGAAGTGACAGCGTGCAGCACAGGGGTGTCCAGTCACACTCCTGGGGGCCTCAGTGAGTGCAAGTTTTTATTCCAACCAGTTCATTCATTTTCAATTTCACCACTATCGTAATTAAATATCTATTACATCCTTGCTTCACTGCCTTCGTCCTGATCATTTGCATTTGTCTGGTCTTAGTTATCTTAATTTATTGAGAGAAAATAAGAGTTACAAACGAAAATTAAAAGGGATACTTTTGTGCTTTAAGATCTGTAACAGAAATATAATCCACACATTACAATGTCCTTCTACCTGTAGAATCGGAGCAGGAAATGTCAAATTCAAACCAAATGTATTCAAGTGGTAATAAATAAAGAGCGGCAGAAGCAGGTGTCAGTGTCACAGAGCGCTTGGTCAGAAGCAGTGACTTCAGTGACCATTAACAAGGAATAGAATAAAAGATCAAAAATACACCATAACTGTTAAAAATATGAAGCAACATCAGTAAATCTTCATGTTTTAAAAATTCTTATTAAAAATTAAGTTTGTTAACACTTTTCAGATTGATACAGTAATTACAGATGTCAATAATGATTGACATTAAGGTTAAATTAACAGCAGAAACTGGCTGAAACAAAAATCCTGTCCCACTGTGCCCCTCCCAGACTGATTGGACACCCCCGGTGTAGCGGGTTATCGAAGTGAGGGCCATTTAATATGAATAATTCTGTATTGTCTGCAATTTCTTTCTGTGAAGCGCTTTGAGACAACTTGTGAAAGGCGCTATAGCAAAATATATTGAAATTTGTCTGCAGAGCAAAAAGTAACATCCATTGTGAGAACACACACACACACACACTAATGCCAACAACTATTTTTTTTGCTAGCGTAAAGCAAAAAGAATGATCAAAAAGTGCAAACAGGATTACAGGTGCCGTTGTTATGAGAACACTTCACATTTAAGGACTGACCTCATTTTGTTTGCTTCTTCAAAATAACATAGAGTGGAGCAGAGTTTAAAGCCCCTTTCTGAGATCACATCTGAAATGCCAGATCGTGAGTAAATACAGTTGCAGCTGTCACCTTCAACCTGCTCTCATTAATTTCACACTTTGAGCAGATTGTGTTCACTGTCAATAACTACATTTCTGTGACAAGTGAAATATGTCTTTAATTGTATTTTTTCTTGTTTAAATGTTTATGTCGTAGTGATGATTGTTAGGTTATTAATGAGTGTGCATTATTGAACTCCTACCTTACAGTTGATCATTAGTGGATTAATTGACTGGTCATTTTCTTAGAACGTAATTTCCAGTCAAGTCAAGGCTTGGTACGTAAAAACGACAGTCAGTTTACTTTTTGTACCACTAGATGGCAGTCCCACATAAATATTTTGTCTCGTAGTACAGCTATTTACTGAATGCTTGTACAAATATTTATTACATATCAAACTTTTAAACGTACCAGTTAAGTAGAATATACTTATATACTTTTTAATATTAAAATAAAAATAAATTTACAAATGTTGACTAAAAATATTGTTTACATTGAACCTAAATACAAAGAATTCACTTTTTTATAATAAAGTAACAATCCATATCTGCATTCATTCAAATGTAAATGTTAAGATACCATTTTTAAAAGGCCAATTCAGTACTATGATCCTGTGATAATTTCACTTTCTTGTCATTTGCAAATGAAAAATTACTTCTAATTATGAAATGGTCTACCCTAGTTGTTTCACAGAACCTCGCACGTCTGCTCGTTTTCTCCAATTCAGCAGCTTCTCCTACGACGTCCCCCAGTCGAGAGCTTTCACAAACTCCTCTTCAGTGAAGGACAGCATCTTCGCTGCTTCAAAGTGCATCTGTTAAAACAACGTGCCACACAGCACAGTTACACGGGGCCCAGCAGGACTGTGTTCAGAACCACTGTGTTAAGGCAGAACTGGACCGTTACCTTCTGTCTCTTCAGTACGTCTATGAGTTTCAGCTGTTTCTTGAATCCCGCTATTAGTTCTGCTTTTTGTTTCTCTAGCTTCCGGTTCTCAGTCTGTAGATGTTCCAGTTTCTGGTGCTCCTGGTTGGCAGAATCCTGCCAAAAAATTATTTTGCATTATTTTGCAGATTTGGAAAACAACCTCAATTCAGCCAACTTAAGACTTTCACTTCTGTTCATAGTTTTTAATATATATTTTTAATTAAATAAATAAAGGTGTTCATCCATCCAATTTCCATACTGCTTATTCTACACAGGATTGTGCAGGGGCTGGAGCCCACACCAAGGAGCTGAGGGCACAAGGCAGGGGACACCGGATAAGGTACCAACCCATCGCAGGGCACAATTGCACACACACGCACACACGCGCACACACACACACACACACACACACACACAGACATACCCTTTTGCACACTATGTGCAATTATAAAGTTTTAGGTTGAATTTCAAATGACATCTGATCCCAGAACAGAAAGCAGCACATAAGTTCCCTGCTCCAGAGATGAACTGAGACTTTTGAATGTCGGACTTGAACGTTGAACGCTGAAGTGGAACACACACACGCAGACAGGCAGAGACAGGCAGACGGGCATCACATGCGAATTGCTCACCTTGCTGCTCTGTTTCACCTGGCTCAGCTGCGTCTTGCATCGCTCAGCTTCTTCCAGAGCGCGGTTCAACCTGACCTCAGTGGCGCTGTGCGCGGCAGCCGCCTGCTTTTCTGCCCGTTTCAGACCCTCTGTTTCCTGAGGAAGAAAACCAGAGATGTGCCAACATGAACAACATGCCTGCTCTTCATCTTTCACTTTACCAGAAAAGCAGAGCAGAAAGTCAAGGTACGTGGAATCCACTCAATGTAACATGAGTAGCTGATGCTTCCATTCACATCAACACACAGCTCTCCATAACTTCGGCTGTACGTCTCACACTGAGTCAATCAGTGCAGAAGGGGAAAATAAGTCCGAATCAGAATCGTTTTTATTGCCAAGTATGTTGAACACACAGGGAATGTGACTCCGGTTCAGTGGCTCTTAGTGTGCTTTTCAAGTTAAAAAGACAAGAACAATTACTTATAATTACATATACATATAAACAATGAGACAGCTTTGAGATATGTACAGTGGTTATATTTACAGCTGATTGCATTCGAGTGTTTCCTGTATGGTATTATGCAGACAAACATGGGTTAATGGTTCATAAGAGTGATGGCACAGAGGAAGAAATGCTCCTTGTGCCTGACTGTTTTGGCGTACAGCATCCTGAAGCTCAAATGGTTTGCGTCCAGGATGTGTGGGGTCTGCAGAAATCTGCTCTGCCCTCTTCTTGACCCATGAGGTTAACACATCCTCCATGGAGGGCAGGCTGGCACCGATGACTCATTCTGCAGTCCTGACTGTCTCTTAGAGTTTGTTCCTGTCCTGCTTGGTTGCTGAACCAAACCAAACAGTGATGGAAGAGAACATTCCTGATGATTCCTCTGTAGAACTGCAGCAGCAGCTCCTGCTGCAGGAAATACATCCTCTGCTGTGCCTTGCTGATGATGGAGCTGATGTCCACTTCAAGTGCTGGGAAACAGCGGAGCTTAGGAACTTGAAGGTCTCTACTGCCAATACAGCGCTGCTGAGTATGGTGATGTGGTGTAGGCTGGGGCGGCTCCTCCTGTCCACTGTCAGCTCCACTGTTCTGAGTGTGTTCCACTCCAGGTTGTTATGACTGCACCACAGGGTCAGCCCTTCCACCACCGGTCTGTACGCAGACTCGTCACCATCTCGGATGAGGCCGATGACTGTTGTGTCATCTGTGAACTTCAAGATCTAACAGAGGGGTCCCTTAGATGCAAACACTGGTTTACAGGGAGAAGAGCAGCAGAAAGAGCACACATCCCTGGGGGGCGCCTGTGCTGACTGACTGGGTGCTGGATGTGATTTTCCCCAGGCTCACCTGCTGTCTCCTGTCAGTCAGAAAGCTGGTGATCCACTGACAGGTGTGAGCGGGCACAGTGAGCCGGGTCAGACTGGTGTGGAGCAAGTCTGGGATGATGGTGTTGAATGCCAAGCTGAAGTCCAGAGCGAGGACCCGTGCACAGATCCTGGGGGTGTGAAGGTGCTGCAGGATGTAATGCAGCGCCATGCTGACTCTGCCGTCCACTGACCTGTTTGCCCGGTAGACAAGCTGCAGGGGGTCCAGCAGCAGGTCTGTGATGTCTTTCAGGTGGGACAGCAACAGTCCATCATAGGACGTCATGACCACAGATGTCAGGGCGACAGGTCTGAAGTTATTCAATCCACTGATGAACGGTTTCTTGGGAATGTGATGATGGTGGAGCGTTGAAAGCAGGGGGGACTTTACAAGCTCCAACAGTCTGTTGAAGTTGTGTGTGGAGATAGTTGTGTGTGGAGATAGTTGTGTGTGGAGATTGGGGTCGGCTGTGCAGCACTGGCTCTCTGGCAGGAAGGAGTCGCGCCGTCTGAGTCTGGTGCCTTTCTGATCTTTTGTTTCTGAAAGAGGCCAGGCATCTTCTTCACAGATCGTCAGGGGTGGGGGCAGCTGCTGGTTGTGGGTGTGAGGTAAGGTGGATGAGAGGTATTTTGTTTATCAAATCTGCAGTAAAAAGCATTCAGCTGGTATGCCAGTTGATGACTCTCCACAGCGGGGGTGGGGGGTCCTGTAGCCAACGATGTTCCGTAGGGTCGTTAGCTGAGAACCATTCTTCAGCATTTCAGAATAACTCCTCTTTGCTACTCCGATTTCCTTTGTCAGTAACATCTGATATGTTTGAAGTCCATGTCGCATATCGACTGCACTATCCAACTTCACTACAGCAGACTTCAACACATATGGACTCAAAAATGTACTAAATTTCAATCCTTTTTTCTCCACTAATCCATAATAAGTGGGAAAGAGGTGTGATGAATTTAAGTTGTAATTAGCAACACGTTTACACTAATCTGCAAGTCATAAGAAATATTTTTCCCTCTACTGGAATTAAAGTTTCAGAAGCTGCCCATGTGATGCCCAGCCAGTGAGATCTTGAACACACGTGTTTGCTGTGTGCTGCCTTTTAGTCACTGGAACAGAGCTTACTGTGCTACGGAAGTGCCATTTAAGTGCGAACCACACTGTCCCTGGCTGACCCTCGCCTGCAGGCCATTCGGCTGCGGGTCAAAACTTGCTGGGATCTCGCCCCGCCTTTGCCAAGCTACGTGCGACACAGCTGCAGGTGGGCTCGTGTTACACGTGCAGCCTCACTATAATAATCAGATCATGCCAGGCATTCTTCTGACAACGGCCTCGCCTAACCCTCCTTCAACAATCCTGCCTGGACTCTGAAGTAAAATGCTCCCTTCGTTAAGGCTCACATCTTCACCAACAAATCCAGAATCAAACTGAAAACAAACTGGGCAGAGGGATTTTTCAGATTTAAATTGAAGGTTGTTTTCTCTTCCACTAAAGAGTGTCAGGTTCTGTGATACCTGTGCCAATGTAATACAGGGCATATACTTTTCACCTCTGTACATCTCAACACATCTGCAGCGTTCAAAGAACAGCACAACAATATGATTGTCTTCTATAAGAAGGGTGGCATCAACTCCATCAAGGAAGTGGCTGTATCCTCCTCCGAACCGGTGACTTCATGTTGCCTTCCGGGGTGTTTATTGGTCTGGCGTCAAATGAATGACAGTTCTGCTGTCCAATGGGCTGTTTCATTCTCAGCAGGAGACCGCCAAAGTTTTTGAACAAGGAAGTACAAACAGAAAACTCTCCAAACTGATCCAGGAATGCAACACATGCACATTTACATAAGGACAGTGGGGTGTATGGTACTAACACACAGGATTACACACAAACACAGTGGGGTGTACAGTACTAACACACAGGATTACACACAAACACAGTG
>JABJVR010000007.1:2760980-2790573 GCA_025773905.1 Chitala chitala | reverse complement strand
TGTTCAACTTTTGATTTTTTTTTTCCCCTCAAAAAATTGCATCTTTGTGTTTTAAAAAAATTTGTTTTTTTTTTTTTTTTTTTTTTTTTACTTTTGGCACAACCATTTAAGTAAGCACTGACCTTTGGACTTGCATCAAGAAAACTTTTCTCAGAGCACTAAGGGGCCTGTCCTGCTTCACCCTTTGTGCTGTTTTCCTCTCTGACCCAGTAGATGCTTCTTGTAGAACCTCTCTGTCTAGCCTTGTAGAAGACGCTTCCCCTGTGTTGTTGTTCTTGTTGTTGTTCTTGTTGTTGTTCTTGTCTGGTTGTACAGCGGACCGTACTGTAGTAGCATTCAGCATTTTCATTTTTTTAAATTGAAAGTGCTCACAGATGTTAAGATTTTTTCTAAGTGGTTTTAAAAACCAAATAAACTTTTTTTTTTTTTTTTTTTTTTTTTTTTTTTTTTTTTTTTTAAAAGAACACAAGTGTCGTTTTTACTTTCAATATGTCGGGGAAGTATTTCCTGATTAAGAAAGAGAAAATTTTTGCATTTTGAATTTTTAATCATTTAATGTTTTAATTTAATTGAAATACAATATTAAATAGCGTATATTTAAATTTAAAGTCTGTCGTTCATAGATACCATTGGTCGAGCTGAATTCGTATGAAATGCGGGGGGGGGGGCAAGGTAATTTGGCGAAGTAAAAAAATTAAATAATTTTATATATTATGTGTATATGTAGGTGGACGTTAAGGGTTAAAAACAGTTTTTGGTTGCCTGATGTTGGCACCAGTATAGAAGTGATGTTGCATGTGTGTAACCTGACAGAGTTCGGCAACCTGCATTTAATGTGTTGAGTTGTAGTCTTTTATTTAACGTGTCGGCAGTGAGTGTGTTTCACAATAGAGCACCTGTCAGATTAACCACGGACGAAAGACATCAGGATCACGTGTAGACTGGTGCTGTGATTCACACGTGCCCATTTCCTTGCACAGACTTGCAGGGGGTATTTTCCTGAAACCATGCGTGTGCTCAGAACCATTGTAAAGTACGCTTTTTTTTACATAAATCCACTGTTAAAAGATTACTGTTAACCAGTGGTGTATAAAGTACTTGAAAGCAACACTTCAGTAAAAGCTCTGATATTTTACTATAAAATTAAGTACAAGTTAGTCACCCATTATAATATGTTGAAAGTATGTTAAGTATCAGTTAGTTTCTGAATAATTGTACTTAAGTATTGACCTGCCGAGCTCGTTATGCTGAACTGTTTGGGAGCGTGTTCTTTTATTGTAGCAAGTAACGGAAATTCAAAGTGGGAAATGTAGGGGAGTAAAAGTGTGCATTTTATTTAAGAAAAGTAGTGGAGTAAAAGTTGACAGAAAATGGAAAAACTCAAGTACATATACTCTTCAAAAATATTTTAGTACTGTAACGAAATATTATTACTTCATTACATTACACCACTGCTGTTAACGCGAAGATGACTTTTCTGCAAATAGAAAAGTATTACGTGTTGCTGTATATCAAATATGTACACGAATTGCATAGCACTAATCTTAACAGTCATATCCCTTTTATCAAATGCAGAAGGTGGGCTTTGGTTACACGTAAAAAAAAAACAAATCGATAAACTGCGTTCGATAATTAAAAGCAACCAGCAATAACCATCTTCTGGTTTTAATCTACTGATTTGTTTCCGTCCGTACTTTGGTGCCAGGTTTAGCGAAGGTAAGCTCTGTAACCAAGCGAAAGTTTGCAACCTGCATGTTTTGTAGTGTTTGTCATGTTGTGGACGACCGAAGTTCGTCAAAAACAGTTTAGTTTCTCGACATTAAACATTATCCATCCAGTCTAAAAATTAAGAAAAATACACGACAGCTACGCCATCGTGCATAGAATATTGACATTTGAAATTAATGTAAAAAATGTATAATTTTTGTCCCAATATTTAATTCGAAAAGAAGGTTCTAGTTTGTGCATATTTTTAAATTTCAAACCCAGAGTTACATTACAATGAGGATATCACGTTAAATGGATCTACGTTTTAGAACATAACAAACGAGCAGCTTGTGACAGCAATTTCCTCGAAAGTACAGATTACGCAAATACATATTTTTTGTAAACATAAACCACTCAGCGTCATCTCAACAGAAGCTTAAAGGAATACGAGGACCGCACGATCGCGGGCAACTTCCGCCTTTGTCACGTGATATTTTGAATGCCATGTGACATCATCACTTCCGCTCGTTTTTTTTTTTTTTTTTTTTTTTTTTTTTTTTTTTTTTTTGCCGCGGGCCTGTGCACGCGGGTGCGCACTTTGCAGCCACGCGCCGGGGGCGGAGGCGGAAGGACAGTGGCTGCTGTGGGAGAGTAGATCTGAGCACGGCGGCTCCGCAGATGACGATTTGTGTCGCTATCGTAACAGGCGCAGGTTAAAGTGAAACTCTTCAGTCTTGTCAGGAGAGTAGCTGGTATCAAAGTGTCGAAGGCGAAGAACTGGGTGCACAAAGTTAGCTAGCTACCACAAGTTTTACTGGTTGCCTACCAGTGATAAAACCCACGCAAAATCTGGAAATATGACCACAGCTCAAGCACCTGAAGTTCGGGGTCTTTCAACTGACGGGGTAAAATTTTGACATTTGTTAATTATCGTTCTGTGCATCTTTCTTGTCCGAACACGTTTCTAATGTCTGTTTATATGGCGGAAAATGAGATGTGTGACAGCCCTTATTTGAATGCTCGACACTTTATGTATTAATTAATCAAATCGGTATTGTTTTACTTTGTTCGTCTGATTTCTCATTGCGATCTTAATGTCCCGGGGAAAATGCTGTTTTCATTAATTATCTTCTAATTGTTTTCTTTAAGCATGCCTTTGAATTGTGTTGGTCATTTGTTGTAACAGCCCTAAATAGCGAGCAGCTCGTAAATACACCACTACATCCTGTTTATCACATGGCGCTTAGGTGTGTGAGAAAGTGGCTCAGCTGGAGCATCCCGGGAGACGTTGTCTGGAAGTTCACTCATGTCACCTGTACTTCTTTTTGCCTGAATAAGCGTCTTGGATGAGTAGTGAAATGTTCCTATCAAGAAGAAATTCCAGTTGACGTGATTCAGCTTCTAGACAGCTCCACCTGGGTGACTGACAATCTTCATTGACACCAGCAGACACGGGCTCATAACTGCAGCGAACATGTAAAACTCTGTTTGCTCTGGGTGATACCCCAGGCTGGCCGCTCACACACGTGTTTCAGAGTCTCGACTGGAGAGAAGGACGTGAAGTGTTCCTAAGTGCGGTAGATACTTGCGAAACTGATATGGCTGACATGTAGACTACTTTGGACCGCGGTAGGCAATAATGTGGACTGGATTGGCCGTAAAGAAGAGCCCACATTCAGGGGCTCTGGAGCCCACAGACATCTCTGGCTGTACTGCGTGAATGAAAAGGCAAAATGACCACTGCTCAGCTGGTGCTCGTCTTCCTGTGCAGCCTCCTGTAGACTTTACTGTTATCGTGCTATCTGTTTAAAAAAGAGTTTATTTACTTCTTCTGTCGGAATGGTTTCAGTATCACATGGGTAATACATTGGCTGGGTGTGCGTTTAATAATATTTACAGCTAATTGACTCCTTCGACGTTCATAATGAAATGTAATGTCAGTTTGACCTAGACAAATGATAAAACAAATTTTACTTTTCTCGAGAGATAAATTAACATACATATTTGCATATATAATTGTGTGTGTGTGTGTGTGTGTGAGAGAGAGAGAGAGAATTTGCATGTTTTGAAATCCAGTGTTTATTTATACTTGTTGACGTGCGGTGTGTAGGAGGCGTGCAGAATTCTCCGAGTGAGGGTCATTGCTGGAATTGCACTAGCAAAGAAGGATATTTTAGGTGCCAGGTGAGTATTAAAAGTTTTTAAGCTTGTTATTTCCCTTAAAAACGTGTGAGCGTGGTTCTTCTGGGGTCCATTTGTGACAGCTGTCAGATTTTGTGTTTTCGCTACAGAACAGCTCAAATAGCCTAAACAGAGCCACTGTGTCATGCGTACTCTCACAGGTAAATTTGTGCTGTTACCATGACAAAACACGTTCAGCAGGCTTCCCCTGATTTTGAAGTTACAGATAGGTGTGCTGAGAACACGTGTACAGTCTGCTTTCAGAGTAGCTATTAGTCCATGGTATCATAATGCAAGATGGTCATGTGATGCTATGTTATATAAAAACTGCGTGTCCTTATTTAACCGGTTAAACCTGTAGCATAGCGATAACCACTCAATGTGAAACTGTCATGTAGTTTACATGCAATGACGTGTAATCGCTTTCCGCATCCAGTAGGTGTCGCCGTTTGTGTTCTTATGTAGACGTAGGTCTCTGATTACCTGGCTGGATGCAATTTCTAAACCGACTCATTGAAAAGCAGGGTGCTAAATATGGTGTTTTTGATAATTTATTCTGCACACATGGTTAGTGTTGAGAATTACCTGTTTTACACAAGTGTGTTTTTATTTATAATTATAAGAGGTTCTTGAGAACATATGAGGTTGTGATACACAGTGTTCTCAGTTTAAATGTTCTCAGCATAAACTGCATAAATGTGGGATGGGCTGACACCTTGTGTGTTGTCCCCTGCCCTGTAGTGACCCGTACACGAGGGTGTCCCTGTACGACCCTGTGAGTGGAGAGCTCACCAGCGTTCAGACTAAAACCATTAAGAAGGTGGGTAGATCTGCCCTTTGTACTCGCACCTGATCTCTGCATGTGCCCAAGATGTTTACACAGAAAATTAACAAACTCATTTTTTGCTTCTCTTTTGTCTTTCCTTTTAATATTTTTCTTTAAGACATTGGACCCAAAGTGGAATGAGGAATTCTATTTCCGATTATGTATTTTGTTTACTGAATTGCGGTTTTTTTTTTTTTTTTTTTTTTTTTTTTTTTTGTCTTTTGTTGCATACCAGATGTAGTTTCAGTTTTCATTTTGAACCAGGATGGCTACTTTAAGTGCTTTCCGTCTGCAGGCACTTATTTTGCTACCAGTGGTGTGTTGAGGGAATTTCTGTTAATGTGAATACGTTAACCCAACCCTTGCCAGGGTCAGAGCTGTTTTGTTGCTGAGGTGTTGCTCAACTGTACAATGTTCCAGTCCAGAAATTCACTTTGAAGAAAGACGTCAGAGGTAGTTTGTTTGTTTGTAGATTATAGATTTTTCCTCACTCTTACCTTTCATTGCTCATATGATTCCTGAAACATTACTTCAGAGGTGTGTCTTAGAACAGTGAGAGCCTGAGTGTCTGTAAGGCCTGGACTACTTTAAAGATTGACTCTATAAGAAGATGACCGAGCTTTTCTGTTAGCTTTTTGCTTTAAGGGTCACAGACCAGATTGAGCTGTAGTCACATGACAGGCTGAAGGCCTTTCAGTTGTTGATGGTAGGTAATCAGCATTTCTGCATTGCCCCCCTCACCGCCAGCAGGTTAGCGTTTAAAAAAAGCACTACAGAAAAACTAGAATCACTGTGGTAGTATGAACACATTAACCTGCAAACCCAGGCTGAGGACAGAACGGTGCCGTGTGAAGTGGAAGGCTGTTGGGGATCTACTGGCGTTATGTCTGTTACAGCAGTGCTGGAACAGGAGGGTAACTGGGACGGTGGCCCCTTTAGTCCACCTTTCATACTGGTTGTGGTTGTTAATATAATGAAGCACAGCTGGTCTCTTCCCCCTCTGTCATCAAGAGCTGAAAGAAGAAAAAATTATCGTGGCCAATAGAGCTTATTTTTTCAGCTGATGAAGTGAAAGTAGGGACTAGGTGAACCAGCTTTTGTTGTCACCATAGAATGAAATGCTTATATTTCATACATTTTAACTGCAGACTTACCATTCCTAAAATACACCATCCTTTAATTAGAAAAACATTTTGTAAATTTCACTAGTTAAAGTTGAAGTCAAATACGCACCCATCTGTATATATAAAAACAACAAATCAAATATAAGGGAATGTTTTGAAATCTGGAGTGCACTGTGGGTAAAAATGACAGAGCCCCCTTGCAACACAAGGCCGCTGTCCTGGCAGCAGTGGTCCACTGTTGCCTGTGAAGTGTTTTACTTTTCCACACTGCAGTCATACAACATGTAGCTGGCAACCTTTCCTGTGTGGCTCCCTGATGCTCGAAAATGAAATGCAACATAATTACCCGACCAAATTAGTGAGGGAATGCAAAAGCATTGAATTATATTTTTCCTCCCTGTAAGATAGCCCAACGGGCAGGGTAGAAATACATTTTGGTAGCCCGCATGGATGACAAAATAGCCCCAGGACGTCAGGCTAGCGATTGTGCGAGCCCAGGTTAGGGTTAGGACCAGGAGAGGGGCTGGAGGTAAGGTTAAAGGCTAAAGGAAGAGGATCAGTAAATGAGTTTAACACAGCAAAATTAGATCTCTGTAGGATTATGTAACTAAAACATAATCCTGATTTACATATTTTAAAATAAGCCTTTTTTTCTGAAGTTGACAGTTTTACTTATTATAAAAGAGATGGGGTGTTTTCAGATAATTTAGGTCAGTGAAGTTACATTTTATTACTGTTGTTGTTTTACATGAAATTTGTTGTCAGTATGGTAGTTTTTCAGTTCCTCTGTTCACATTTGACATGGAAACAGGGAGCCTCACCCCTGGCTCAGTTAGACCGAATTTGATCTTGTTTATACAGGAGCGAACAGTTTCCCGCTCAGAGCTGGCAGCAGGCACAAGTTTAGAGAGAGCTTTGCTGCGTCTGTGGAAGTCCGAGTGAGAAACCCGTGCCAACTCCCTGGCCCATCGCTCCTAATTAGCAGGTGTGAAGGCCTTTGGCTGTTTGGGCCGGGTCTGACCATGGTCAGCAAAGTGGTGTAGGGGAGAGGTGACCAAGAATGAAGTCCGACACTGCGGTACAGCCAGAGCAGCTGCAGGTCCAGTTTAGTTTAGTTTAAGAAGCCCTGTCGAAGTGCTGTAGACACTTAAAGTGATGAGGTTACCTGTGACCCACCAAGCTGGTAGTGTCAGATGCAGAGGGGGAGAGTATCTCCTGGAGCCAGAGCTCAGTGTGGCTGTCAGCCCCGTCTTTAGGTCTCCAAAACCCGTGTCACGTTTGAGTTGTCCTGGTCAGCCGGAGTTTGCGCTGTCCTCTGGACGTGCAGATTTCTCTCAGCGTCTCCAAGGAAGCCGCCACTCACTGACTGCATGTTACATTCTCTCTTTCAGGTCCATCCCCAGAAGCACCGGCTGATGTTTGAAGTGTTTGATGAAAATCGCTTGGTAAGTCTAGCGAGCCTCAGATTTTAGCACCTCTTGGCTAGAAACTAGAAATATAGTCACATTTTATTACAGCTTACACAAGCGGCATTGTAATTATACAATGGCTTTAACATGATGCTGTGCCAGTTCCATGTACAAATGTACAAATTACATTAAATTGATAACTGGTGTAAATTTGCTCATTTTAGTTGCATAGCAAATTGGTAATTTTATCTGCTTTTAACTGCTTTAAAAACTTAATTGATTTTCCTATATATATATATATATATATACATACATACATACATACATACATTAAGATTGAACAATCACTCTGTACTATAAATGACACAGAAATGAAGAGTATGGAAGATGAAGGACTAAGGCGAGGCCTGTGTTGTTTAAAGTGGGTCAGTGGCTTAAATGCCTTGCCTGTTAGGTGGTGTGAATGGACCAGTGTACGATTTTATTGCTGCATAAACCTCTAAAATGTGGGTAAGGGACATGGTGTGTTCCCAGGAGTGTTGTTCAGAGTGAAAGTCAACACGTGAACAGAAACAAACTCTAACCGCACTGTGTTTCTGGAATGAACTGCATGCAGGCAGATTGCTAAAGCTGTTCTAACATCAGATGTGTTGGTCTTACTTTTTTTTTTGTCCTTCCTAAAATTGGGCAATGTTTTATTGTGGGAGCGAACTAAAATGACAATTAAAGCTTCTTTATAATTCCCAGCTCCTATTTGGACATATAATTCAGTCAGACCAAATATTTCAGAAACGTGCAGATTCTCGTGGGTGCTGATGTCTGTAGTATAAATGTATACGAGTGTCAGGATGTGTGGATTAGAGACTTTGTAACCAAGGGAACAGAGGCGGTGAAGGGACCAAGTGCTGGGGGAAGAAGAGTCAGCTGTGTGCGCAGACGTGTATGTACGCTCTCAGGACATGTAATCTGTAAGGGTGTGGGGCAGAGCTGGCCCTGGGCATAGGCCTTACAGGCAAATGCTGTGGGCGTCATCCATCCACAGGTGTGCCAGTGCAGCGGTTGGTGGTGGAATTGGTTGCAATGTAAGGGGCACCAGCTAAAATTTCGGTCAGGGCCGGCTCTGGTCCGTGGGTTGTGTAGGAACTTTCAGAAAACACCAGCTGGAAACCCTATTAGTCTGCAGTCACATCTGATGTGGATAATGAAGTGCTTATGTCATCTATGATGCAGTAAAGACCGAGGTGGGACCCTAAATGACTTGTGTAATGAGTTGAGAAGAGCTTGAGGTTTTGACCGATTGGATCCAGGGACCTGTGGCAATGCAGGCACACAAAGGCAAACATTCTGGAGACTTTTCACATATTGTTGAGTTCAGCATACAGCTCCTTGACAGCAGAAAGTATCTTGGTCCAACAGTTACTCTTGAATTTCTGCTCTGTGATTTTCGGGCAGTTTTCTGCAGGAGGCTGGGAGTCCTGCCTGCTTTCCTGTAAATATCACTGATCACAGATAAGCACAGCAATCCAGACAGATGGAACAGTGTGTGAGTTGGAGGAAGATGCCGTTCCACACACACGTTTCAAATGGCAGGTGATTTTTAGTTCCCTACTTTCTGACTCACCAGCAGAGCATCTACAGGACAGTCCCATTTATGAGGCAAAGCCTCTTTTTTTATTTTTTTGGGAAAGTTTTTATCAGAAGTAAACCCTCCAAATTAGTGATGATTGCTTCCGCTGGGTTGGTCTTTAACAGACCGGGCTGAACAAAGAGACGTGGACTGGGCTGCTGTTATAGAAAACCCTTTATACTTTATCTGTTAATCAAAGTAGCTGGCTAAACCCTTTAATGCTTTCTGTATTTTCCGGACTCAGCTACATTTTGCATTATGCGCTAACTACCAGTAGCTTCCTGCATATTTCTACAACCAGAAGTGGTTTCCGAGTATGGATACTATGTGGAAATTAAATCCTCAGTTTGATGGTGAATTATGCTGGACCCCATTCCTCCTGATTTCCTGTAATTCTATACCAGCGGGTAAAAATATTAGCGGCAGTACTGAAGACAAGAAACTCTAGACACGTCGCAGCTCAGAGGAGCACTGAAGTGTCTAGCAGGCTGCAGCGGACGAGAACGGCACTGCTGTGCTCAGCTTGGACACACGGGCGTTTTTTTTTTTTTTTTTTTTTCTCCCTCCTGCTTTATTTGTTTGGGTTTTTTCCAGTCCTGGGAGACGGGAGGGTGGGCTCTGAATTGCCGTGTAGAAATCGGAAAAGCGTAATTAAAGTTGGGGCAGGCTGTAGCTTAGCTCAGCAGCTGGGCTGTGCCTTCGAATTGGGGCTCCGTGGCATGGTTGTCTGCAGCTGAGCTCTCTTTGAGCCTGGTGTTTCTGCACTCTCTGGAGCCCCTCTCTTTTGGCCGGCCGCTGCACTTGGGAGCCTGTCGGACCCCCATGGAGGTTGTCTTCAGCAGTACCATGTCAGGAACGTGATCTGCCGGCGGAACCCCTTTGGTTGTGCACCGCCGCTAAATGACCGTAATCGCACGCCAGGATCCGCCACGGTTACTACGCCTCGTCTTCTCCGAGTGTAGCCCAGCATGCCCGGTGTGCCGTTTGGCGGCTCTGGAAGCTAACAGCACAGAGCGTGGGCCGCAACTGTGTTTTGCCATGCGTAGAAGCAACACGGAGCCGCTGCTGGAAAGCCACAGACACAGGGAGGCAGGAGAGCCAGGCACCACGGAGGACGGGGGCCTCTTGTGCACCTCCTTCCAGGCAAGTGGAGTCTCAGGGCAGCCACGGCGTTCATCCCTCTTCATCGCTGAGGTAAAAGGTCACAGAATCAGGAAGCGCACTCTGCACATCTCCCTGCAGTCCCAGCAGTGTGGTGGAGGTGTGGGAAATATGTTGGAGGATGCTAATCACACGGGCCAGAGGGGCTCTGCTGACGGGCGTGCTCCCAGCCCGGACAGGGGCTCCTCTGGTAGCACCGCAGCCAGCGACGCTGAGTACTGCGGAGGTGACAGTACCTTCGGGCCTGATGTTCCGGACCGGACCCCAGTGCAAGTTTCACTCAAGCGCTGCTCCTCCCTGCTGATCTTTCCCCGCGGCTCGTACCGCACGCCCATGGCATCGCCCGTCAGTGCTACTGTGCCACCGCGGGGCAGCTCTCACCAGCGAGGTGAGTCCTTGCACATCCCCAGGCCGCTTTCGCACAAGGGGTCGGTCGCCACGGTGCTGAGTGGGCTGCGATTGACCAGGAGCAACAGTACCATGTCAGAATTGAGGGACGCCAGGCCTGTGTGTGTCACTCGCTCTCTACCAGTGCCTCCCGATGAGGCTAAGAGCGGGAAGAGCGACTGGGAACGGGACGATCAGCTGGCAGGTGAACAGTTATCTCAGGGGTGCAGCTTTTTCCTGCATTTATCCCAGCAGCATCTGGCTGCTCTTTCTGTCCCACAAACCCCTGATGTGAGAGAAGAGCCCCAAACCGCCCACGCTAAGCTCTTCCAGAGCACCTCTGCCTGCCTGCTTCGACCCGTGACAGCAGGTAGGGACGGCTGCGCCTCTCCGATGGGAGCGTGGAGGGCAGGGTGCACAGGCCGCTGCCGTTGCCTGCTGCAGAGGAGCGTCTCGTTGGAATCGACGCGTTCGCGCGTCTCCGGCTGCGTCTTCCATAGCAGGAATGCGAGCTGCGTGAGCGGGCCGCACGTGCATATTCACTTGTGCCACGCGGGAGTAGGAAGAGACTGTGGGTGTCTGAGGGAAATCCAGTCCCGGGGCAAATGGGAGCCCCCCCAAAGCTCAGGACAGGTACCCGTGGTAAGAATTTCAGTCTTATCAATGTACGAAAAGCTTTTTATTCATTAAAATTTACATTAATATTTTCTCTCCAAATAATAAAATGTCTGTCCTGCATCAAGATATCGAAGACAGTAGTTGTCTGTTGTTAAGCTGTTTATTTCATGTTCAGTTTTTGCTTGACATGATCAGAAAATGAGACGTTAGGCAGATTAACATTATGGAAAGGCATTAGACATGCGAGAGGCTTGGGTATGTTAAATTTTATGCTTTCTTTTTTATTTGAAACAATGTGTTTTTGTAAGATTTGGGGGAATTTCAGGTGGTCAGTGCCCCCTGTACAGTGCAAATAAATTCACACACATAAAGCATGTGGCCAGCTCAGCAGAGTGAGTAAAAATCCTGGGCCACCTGACACTGTCTCCGCAGACTAAACATCGGTCATATCTAGTGCGTTCAGTAGCCCCTGTCTAGTTCTGACCCCATCAATCATTTGACACCCCCCCCCCCAACCTTTTTCTGAGGTGTGAAATGGTTATGATTCATTGTAAAATTTGAAGATGAAGTTGTTTTGATCTGAGGATCTCTGTTAGCAACTGCTGTGTGTAAAAAGGAGAATTGGGTGCTAAAAAATTATTTAAAAAAAGTTCTGAATTTGCTTTGACAATCATGTTGTTTATATGCAATTAACACGGTCTATGAAGAGGTACTAGAAACGTTTCAGTTGTTTTTAAAACAATGCCTGAAACTCCCAAACAAAGCAGGGAAGACGCTGCTGGTTTGGAATGGCGCTGTGTATTAAAAATGAACCCGCCTTTCATTTAGTTCACAATGACTTGTTTACTGTGAGGGCTGTGCACGTGCAAGGAGTAATGAACATTTAATTGTGATCTGTAGCACTTTTTTTTTTTTTTTTTTTCCCCTCTGTTTTTCCTTTTATCAAAACCGCATGTTGAGAGTATGTTCAAGTAACTTTTATTGCTTGATTTCCGTGGAGGGAGCTGCAGCCCTATCTGCCCCCAGAAGGCTGTTTCTAGGCTGCGACATGGGCACGCCTAGGTAATGCGTCAAAAACAAAAAGCATGTCAACAGGATGTTTTCGCAGGTATTAAAATAAAGACAGTTATTTTATTTCAACAGAATATAGTTTGTTTACCCCCCCAAAAAAAAGATAAAAATAATGGCGTTGTAAACACCATTGCTTCTGGGTCTCGTTTTAAAATTAATCGTGTCTAGTAATTTGTTGTTGGCGTTACACATTAGATCGGCTTTTGGGTAAAGTGGCCTTAAATAGACACACAGGCTGTACCTAAGCTTGCTCCGTCCCCCCCTCCCGGAACATCGCCCTGTTTACCGGTAAGTCGCACGCCGAGGTTGGCTCGCGCTAAGCGACAGGAGCGGGACCGCGGCGGCCCGTGCCAGCTCGCGCTTAACGAGCCCGCTGTGGACAAACATTTAGCGGCATTCGGTTACATCGCTGTAATTAGTCAATGGTGTCCAAGCAAAACACTGCGGAAAGGCGGGGAGAGGAGGGTGAGCGGATGAATTTGATACCTGTGCAGGAATGGAATGTGCAGCGGAGCGCAAAGCGGCTTTACGGCAGACTCTCTCTTTTTATTATTCTGTTAGTGCTGTGTAATCAGTTAAAATATTTACCCAGGGTTAATTATAGAACTAGCAGAGTGGAGACCCACACGTACACGTGCGTGTACACACACGCACACACACACACACACTATTAATAAACACCCTTGAAATATTTTTGCTGACTCCAGATGGTCTAATCTGCAGTAGAAATAGACATCCAGCCTAACAATATAAGCTTTTTTCAAAGATGTGGAACAAAGAGTGTTTCAAAAACAGGCAGTCCTTGGATTTTCTTTTGTTAAAAAAATCTTAAGGGCTTGACTGATGTTTCATTTCATCTAAAAGTGCCGTCACACATACTACACAGTTGGTGTATTTGCATAACTGTCTTGTCCATTTTAATTTTGCTGCTAATTATAGAGCAGCATATCTGGGACAAAGGTACAGTTTCTGTTGGCATGACTCCTAAAGCTGTTCTCAGCTTTGATCCTTTCTGTGTTGCAACAAGTTTACGTTTGTGAATAACCCAGCAGAGATCCTTTGGGAGCACGAGAGGGAAGTTGACCACCTTGGCTTCAATCAGGATTCCAGTGGAGAAACGTGCTCAGGGAGCTTCAAGGCGATGGGTCTTGTCTCTTCGTTTACCGTTTTTCTTCCCTCTGTCCACAATGGTCTAGATCAGTCCTCCATTCCTGTATGATTCTTTTGTAAAGGAAAAACATTGGTCTTTATTTATTCAGGTCTGCCGTCACAAGTCCAGACACGTAGAAGTGGGGCTGATGTAGACTCGTGCGGGGAGAGAGTGGCGTGTTTGTGTGCCCTTTTGTACCGCTGTGGTTTCACTGTTGCCAGGCACTTTGTTTTCCATGGCAGGTTTTTAGTATTGCTGGTGGATTCTGATGTCAGTGATGGTTAGAGTTGGGACTTATTTCAGTCATTTCTCATGATTCCGGTTTCCTCCTTTTTCTTTTTTCTATCATAAAAAAACAGTGCACAGAAACTGAAAATGAGAACTTCCTTATAATTTGAGTGTACAGACTGAAATATTTTTTTTTATATATAATTATTTATTTACATTTTGGTTACTTTTGACATTGGCAAAAAAAAATGCCAAGATGTTTATGGTGCGAGTCTCGGCGGGGTTATGTGCTGTGTCCGCCTCAGTGTGGGAACAGAGATGGAGCATGGCTGTCACACGTTTCCCTTGACACGTGACTAGTCACTGTTGTGCGAAGGCAGGCTAGCAGGCAAGCTCACACGCATTGCCAGGCGCTACCGGTCACCGAACACGTTGAAGCGCATTTCCCTTTTTGTTATGAAGGTTTGCGAAAGCAAGGGCCATGCATGGAGGCTTTGTGTAGCGATGGCTGGGTGACGCGGTGCTGGATCGGCCCAGGAACCTTCGCTCTCCTCTCTGCGGGCTGGCACGTTATGTAACCGTCTCCTCCGTGGCAGGCGCTGGCACGTGAGCTTGTTTTCCAGCTTCTACTGGGTAAACACTGAAGCCCCCCCCCCCCCCCAAATGAGTAGCAGATGGTTGAGCGCACGGGGGAAGAGAGAGGCTGCGTGCTTTAAACACATTGGGTCATTTTCAGAGTTTCTCTTGCATTCACTTATATCACCTGCTTATTTTTCTTTTATTCTTTGTGTTATTTAATTGTCATTTCTTACCCACACCTGATTTAAGTACTCCTGATGACTCTTTGGTTTGGTGAGGGGTGGGGTAAAAGCGGTGCTGAAAGGTGACAGGCCCCACTTTATTATGAGTCAGGTGAATACGTGACGTGGTGCACCTAGTTTGGCTGTGCGGTGTCACCCTTGTCCCGTCTCTACAAGCTGAGCACTGTAATAGTTTAAAGGTGCGCATCACAGACCCCCCATATCGTTCCTGCTCCAGCTGCCCCGACCCCCTCCCATGATGTCCGCCTGGTATGCATGTCCTCTGAAGCAGAAAATTGTCCTCTTCAGACCACAGACCATTAGCGGCTTTACTTAGGAACGTTTGGCTTCACTCTTACTTTTCTGTGCACTGTTGAGAAGAACCGTCTTCTCTTGGCTCCTTTTTTTTCTTGTGGCCATTTCTTTTCTATGTCTAATGATTGCTTTCCTGATGTTCTAGACTAAGCCCCCCCCCCCCCAGCGTTTGTCCTCTCCCCAAATTCCCCAGTGTTTTTAGGCACCTGTATGAGTTGGTAATTTCTGCAGCAGTCACATCACCTACTTATAGCCTTTTCCCACGTCCCAAGTTAAAAATTTTAACAGCAAATTTTAGGGTGCTCAGTGATCTTTTTTTTTTGCTCTATTTTTGTGACTTTCCATGTTCTAAATGAAGATTACTGTTCACAATTTTATTGTTGGCCTATAAATGATTTTAATTTAGAATCCAAGATTCTGTCATGTTTGTTTTTGATCTTGCTTCATTAAATATATAATCAGGTTATTGTTTGAATTACTTGAGTAATTGTGTTTAACTGCGTTTGGTAATTCTTTCTCGTGTGTCCAAGTTGCTTACAGTAGTGTACACCATAATACAAGGCTACCTGTGTTATCACTGTTAACTGTGTACTGTCTTGGTATAAGGGCTGAACACTGAGGGTGTATCTTATCTCCTATTGATATGTTGTGTTATACCGTTCTGGGACTCATTAGAACTATTCCAATCGTACTGGTCCCAGGTCAGTAAACTGTTACTCAGTTACTTGTTAATCAGCACAGGAGTGACCAGCGGTTCATGCAGTCCTAATTGCACTACACAAAAATACCTTGTGGCCTCAGTAGCTTTAACTTAGGAATGGTGGCTTCATACTCTGAGTTATACAGGAGCAGCTGAGAGCAACACATGACGCAGTCAGACCTGCTGTTTTCCTGTCCCCTCCCATTTCCCCATGCCTGTCTCACCCTATCTGTGTTTTTTCTCAGTAAACAAAACTACTGTTTGACTCCAGTCTGCCTGATAGCAGCTGCTGACTCCACCTCTCAGGAATGTTAACGATCCCAGACTCTATAATGACATGTTGCAACAGTGTGAGCCCTTGCAACAACCTATAACCAATTAGTGATCCCGTGATCTAACTTCTGAGCGTAGCCGGGATTTATCACGGTTTAGAACAGGTTGCCGTGTGTTTTTTTTTTTTTTTTTTTTTTTCTTTCTTTAAGAAGCAAAGAGTTTTATCATGGCTCTTTGATTCCTCTCATTTTTGATAACAGTGTAGTACTGTAAGGCATCACCAACCCTCTACCTGCACTTAGTACCTGTAGTGGTCTGCTCCTGTGTTCTGATCCGGTGTGGCTGTTTCACTTCGTCGGGTAACGTGCAGGACCCTCTCCCAGTGTGCAGCAGAGAGAAGGCTGTGGAAGCAAAGATGTGGGATTACACTGTGCAGTCTGTTTGGTCTGCGCAGTCTCTGCTGTCTGCGGGGTCTGCATGCTTACTGCTGTCTGCGCTGTCTGCACTGTTAAAACCTAAGCACACTGAGCTTCTCGTTTCTCCCACACCAGACGAGAGATGACTTCCTGGGTCAGGTGGATGTACCCTTGCACCAGATACCGGTAAGTTTTTATTTAGACAATGGCAGTAATTTTAAAATTTGTCCTTTTGTTTTTGTGATTACCCCCCCCCCCCTTTGAAGATAGTATTTTGTAATATATTCTGTGTTGATAAATTGTCAGTACATGATTACTACTTAGTAGGTTAAGTGTATTTTTCAGCCATATGTAACGAGTTTGACACTGTCAGCATATGTTCATGTGTTTCATTAGCTGAAGTACCACCGAAGGGCCATGTTACTTTGATTTCCTTGGCACTCGTTCCTCTGACGCAGACGTGCCCGTTTCTGTTGTTTAGTTGGCACTCTGTCGTGGCTCTGGCACTTCCAGCCCTTTTTCTGTCTGTTTGCCACATCTTCTCCTCTCCTCTGCTTCTGTGCTTTCATAAAGAAACTGTCAGGGGAGTCTGGTGTTGCACTTAGCTGTGTTGGTCTAAAAATATGTTTGTATGAGATGCTGTGTTTCTTGTATATACAGTGTAACTGCTCTATAGAATATCCATACTTTGAATGTTGTTTTTTCAGGTCATGTTGTTTCAGATCGTTTGTTTTGTTTTATTTCAGACAGAAAATCCTAACGTTGAAAGACCATACACATTTAAGGATTTTCTCCTCCATCCGAGAAGGTTTGCTTTGTGTCATTAACCGTTAAATATTTTTCTTCCTTCGGATTAATCTGCATGAACTGTCTAGACATAGGTTCCCCCCCCCCCCCCAAGTCAAACAAATATAATAATTGATATGTAAATGTAAACAAATTTAAAGAAATTGAGGGATTTTGTTTTGAATATAAATACATAATTAAACTGAGTTTATTTTTGTAATTACAAGGGCAATTGAGCTGCAATTATGTGGTATATTTTAAAATATAGTTTAAGCAAACCTTTGCATGACAACCAAATATAGGATTTCTTTATACTTAGTAAAGCTTATATATAAATTTTTGGTTTAAGTAGATGTGGAGTTGCAGACAATTTACAGAAGATATAAACTGTTATATGGTTTGATGTATTGACAGTGAAATTAAGATGTTGTGAAAAGTCAAAGTTTTTCCTGTCAGCGTGTGTTAATTACATGAGGGTTCTTCCCTAAAACAACAGTGCGGTGGAGAAGGTGAACTACTTCTGCTCTTTTTAGTCACAGGTCTCGGGTCAGGGGTCACCTGCGTCTGAAGATGACATACTTGCCTAAACCTGGTATTTCGGAAGACAGTGGCCAGGAGCAAAGTGAGGAACTGGATGTAAGTTTTCTATTCGGCCATCAGAACTTCCTCCCAGTCCATACCCTCATATCTGTACCTTCACTGATGTTCCTGTTAAAGACAAACAAAAGTGTTTCCTCATTAACAAATGCAGTGTGTTATGAACGATTAGTGTATTTAGCTTTTCATGAAGAATGATTAAATGGGTTTGATGCTGGTGTCAGTGGTGTAACATTACTTAATCTATCAGCCATCTTTTCTGCTCTGGAACACTTTGAACGCCAAATTGAGCTTTTGTGCTTTACTTTCCACTCAGATCTATGAAACGGCAGCTCCTGCTCTCTGGGTGCAAAGAATTAATGTTAAATTGCTCCATTTCTTGTGCGACCTGGTTTTTATTGTGTCATCTCGAATTTTTGCTTGCAGCCCAGCTGGGAGATTTTGGAAAACCAGGAGTCGCCCAGCCTCCAGCAGAACCAGTCGCAGGCCCCACTGCCCCCTGGCTGGGAGGAACGGCAGGACAACCTGGGCAGGACCTACTACGTCAACCATGAGAACAAGACGACGCATTGGCACCGGCCTACCATCCGGTATGCTCTTTAATCCCACTGCGCCTGCACGCGGGACACGGTGCTGTTACAAACATGAGTGTCAGCTGATCACTAGCTGTCAGCCTGTCCAGACAGTGTGTTGTGTTACCCTGCGGGCAGAAACAGTGCGGAGACAGCAGAGCAGGGATGCAGCGGACACGCAAATGCGCAGCATGCCTTGGCGGCCCGCAGACAGATATCGGAGTACGAAGACAGAGCCCAGGGACGCGACTCTTCGGAGGTGAGCACCTCCTGGCCACACAAGCAGCTCGCTTTATACCTGAGAATGGCAGCTGTGGTGACAAGGAGCGACCTGCTGCGTGTCGTTAACTCTGCCAGTGTCGTTTGCTCTGCCCATCTGACTTCCTGTGTGACAGTAACCGACTCTTCTTGTTTCACTACTGCTCATCTTGGTTCCTGTTAGCTTGTCATGCATCCATACGACCTCGGTTCAACTCTCTTCATTTGAGTTATTTCCTGACTGAATAGAGACTTATCGTTGAGAAAAGCCTGTCATTTGATAAGATCAGCAGTAAGAATAGTTAACTGAGTTGTAACTGTTAATGTAAAACTTTTTGTGATGATTCAGAGAGGTTGGCTTGGTCGTGTCCTAAGGGCAAATCTTTCTAGGTACTCCAAGGCTCTAGACTGAAAATGCAGTCACTTTCCTCAGATGGCTTATTTTCTTTGGTCATTCATAGTTTATAAATTTTTTAAATGGATTTAATTTGACATGAAATATTCTGCCTTTTAATAAAATAATGACAATCTGTCGGTTCGTCGCAGAGCTGGGAGATCATTGCAGAAGATGAAACCGCGACGCACAGCCAGCTTTCCCCCCTGTCACCCCACTCCTCTCAGGGGAGGGACAGGCCTGCAGAGCAGTGTACCTCCCTGACGGTGAGAGGGTCCCCCCTCCCCCCTTCCTGCATGCCTGCCGTGGCTTCTGTTTCCTTGCCTCGTGCCTTGGAGCAGTTCTTGCCTGAGCGGTTCTTGCCTGTGAGGAAGGCGAGGTCGGCAGTGCCCAAATGAGACCGATCTTGATATTCCTCTCTTCTCCATCTCAGCTGGAACCAAATCAGGAAATCAGTATAGAGCTAAAGAAAGTGCACAGTGCCTGAATAGGGTCGATAGCGCCAGCAGTACCCAGTGCAATCCCACTCCCCACTCTGACCACGATGTGACACTTTTTCCATGAGCCTCTTTTGTCTGGTCCCGTTTACGGCCATCCAGCTGTTTGTGTCTCTGGACGCTGTGGAGCGTCTGTGGCTTGGACTGTCTCTTCCTGTGCCGTTGAGACTGGAGTTCACAGCAGTCCCTGTGTTTGTACCTCTGCAGCCTCAGAGCCAATCAAGCCGCAGAGGAAGAGCCCAGACGCTGCCTGTCGAAGAGCCCCCAGCACGTCTTATGGTGTGTCTGTTTTGTGTATTCGTGTACTGCTTACTGTAGGCACAGGACTCAGTAACACATGACCCAGACTCTCTGGCTGTGCCAGAATTTCTTAAGCAGAGAGAAGGTACAGGGTTGTTTGGCATCTTGTTAAAGCTATGAAATTTACAGGAAATCCATCCAACAGCAGAACTCAGAGTTGAGGACATTTAGCTCTTAATTTTTTGCTCAAATTATTAATCCCAGTCTTGATTTTGATCTTCTGTTGTGGCCAGACCGCTGTGCTGTCCTCAGTTTGACACTTATTCAAAGTCTCGGTGACCAGTGGTGAGACTGAGATTGTGGGGTGCTGTTCTGCTCTATTGTCTTGTCTTTGGTATGGCTTGTGTTGCACCTCGCGAACCCTAAGTGAAAACAGTCACAGAGGAAAAGGCTTGCTGTAACCGTACAATTGTGTCCGTGCCTGAGGCCGCTGTGCCGTTTTAACGTCGTCATGAATCCTAGCGCAGCTTCATTCTTCGTGCTTCATACGCTCTTATTCTGTTCTGCTGTACGGTTTCCTGTGAACAGCTGGTGCCGACCTCTGCAGGTCTGCCCCCAGGCTGGGAGGAGAAGGTGGACGGTAAAGGACGGATGTACTACGTCAATCACAACAGCAGAACGACCACGTGGACACGCCCGCTTGTTCAGGTACCGCTGTCCGGAATCACACATTGCATATTCTGCGTGTTCGAATTGGACTCTTTATTTTACTCTTGAGTACCCTCATCAGAATTCCAGGAGTGTTTTAGATACTCCTTGTCTCTGGCAAAATGATTGAATATTTTCAGTGACTGCTGGTGTTATTTTCTGTTTATACTTTGCGCCCTTTCAGCACTGCATTTGTCTGTTTTTTTGTGGTTGTTTGCTACTATATATATATTTGCATGAAACTTCACGCACAAGACCTTGTTCTCACATGGGGCTTTGGTCATTGTGGTGTGCACGTGCGTGTGTGTGGCATGTCTATTTTGCTGTTTTGCAGACGACTACAGAGGCAGCACAGACGGTCACAAACTCCACACTGTGCCAGCCCCCCATGCCGTCACCAGAGGTGTCTCCCCAGCACTCCCCACACCCCAGACCCAGGCCCGAGTGTGGTTTCATGCCAACTGGCTGGGAGGTCCGCAGCACCCCTGACGGCCGGCCCTTCTTCATCGACCACAACACGAAGACCACCACCTGGGTGAGTGTGGCACGCCTTGTCTATGATGCTTCCAAAACGTACCGCATCACTCCTGTTCTAACACTCCTCCTTCTTCTGTTTGACCCCCCCCCCCCAAACACACAGGAAGACCCCAGGTTAAAAATCCCAGTGCATTTGAGGAAACGACCTTCGCTTGACCCCTCTGACCTTGGACCGCTCCCAGTATGTCTTTCTCTAAGGGCTCCAAATAAATGCTTTTCACAACAGTCTTCATTGCGCCACTGTCATACAACCAACAGTAGGAGGTGCTGTTACTGTTAGTGTAGATGACACAGCACTGAAACACAGCCCTGAAACCCTGAACCACAACATTGTGTTGTTGGCAGGCCCTCTTGACAAGCCCACATGTTTTTAAAACGCCTTGGTGGGTTTTTGTCTTTGTTGCAGCCTGGGTGGGAGGAGAGGGTGCACAGCGATGGCAGAATATTCTACATCGACCACAGTGCGTAAGACCCGCAGCGCTCTACGTATTTTCAGGCGACCCGGTCTTCTTGTGCTCATGTGCTCTGCCTTGTCCCGTTTGCTTGTCCTTAGACACAAAAACCACACAGTGGACAGATCCCAGACTCCAGAACTGTGCCATAACGGGACCAGTGAGTAATTACACGAGCGTTTTCTTTTTTAAAATAAAAGCAACAAATGTATAGTGTACACGTAGGCAAGATGCCACATTACCAAGCTCAGGTGCCACATTGCAATGCCATCTTCTTTTACTATGGTACAAGTGCCACTGCATGATGAAAACAAAATGGGTTTTCTCTCATGTTTATATGTAGTTTCCATTTCCAGCACGTTATAATCATGTCAGCCTTAAATATGGTGGATGGACAGGTGTAAAGGCTTGTGTTTTACAGAGTCATTTCTCCAATCCAGGCTGTGCCTTACTCAAGAGACTACAAACAGAAGTATGAGTACTTCAGGAAAAAACTGAAGAAACAGGTAAGCCTGTCGATTTTCAGCCATTACTCTGTTGCTTAAATGAGGTTTTCAGTTTGTACTATAGTAGGTTTAATATATGCCAATATTCTGAAGGATTAATTTGTACTGCCTGACAGTTGTCTAGTTTCAAGCTCTTACCCCTAACTACCATGGCATCTTCTGGTCATCTTGGGTAACACGAGCTGCGGGCTTCAGTTACTTAGGCCAAAGTTCATTTTAGTGTTGTACATTAACAAAGCATTAACTTTGCTGTTAATGAGACTCTTTTGAATTGAGTTCCCAACATCCAAGAAGAACAGATTCATAAAAATACGTCATTACCTATAGAATGTCTTTTTAGTTTACAAGCAAGGAACCATTTAAAAGGTTACAGGGATAATACAGAAGGAAGGTAGGAGGTTTGAGCCAGTGCCCCTTGGGTAACTCCTGCTGTGTTTTCCCCCAAAACCTGTACCGAGCAGGGAGACAGTCCCAGCCGCTTTGAGATGAAGGTGGGACGGACGAGGGTGTTGGAGGATTCCTACAGGCGCATCGCGTCTGTGAAGAAGCCGGACCTCCTAAAGGCACGCCTCTGGATTGAGTTCGAGGGTGAGAAGGGGCTGGACTATGGCGGCGTGGCCCGCGAGTGGTTCTTCCTTATCTCCAGGGAGATGTTCAACCCTTACTACGGCCTCTTCGAGTACTCGGCCACGTGAGTTGCGTCTCCATCCTCAGTTACTTACACTGTGTCAGTATTGTTCTCTAAGTATTTTAACATTTGTTGGGCAGATATCACAATTATAGAGGGAGTCTAGAAATATGACAACCATATTTTACAGTTTCTTTTAGGGGGTGGGGGGGAATACAGTGGCTTTGTGGATTAGCTTTGGGGTGGAGCGTTCTGACAGCGAATTATAAGGATTTTTCATTAACTTTCTAAAGGCGTAACATGGGGCATAAAACTGAACCGTATGTGTTGACTAGCATGCTCAGGTCCGTACCCATAGTATGTACATGAAGCCGTTGGCTGAGGAAGAGGGTCGCATGCGTCAGGAGAGACGTGCTTTAAAGTCCTGTCTGTTCTGTCTTCCTGGCCACAGGGATAATTACACACTGCAGATCAACCCCAACTCAGGGCTCTGCAATGAGGATCATTTGTCGTACTTCAAGTTCATTGGGCGCGTGGCGGGCATGGCGGTTTACCACGGCAAGCTGCTCGATGGTAAGGGGACCTTTGCCAACCTCGTGTGTGGTTGCTTTGCTGAGGCGTGTTCAGACCTCCGGTGTGTTCCTGCAGCATGTGACAGTTATCAAACAACTGCTTATGCTGAACTCTTTAAGTTTCTTATCTGGAAATTACTCTGGTTTATGGTTAACCACTTTGTTCAGGTAAACCCTCTATTTGTGACATGACACATTGTTTTAACAGTTTGCCAAATGTTCAGTCACTGAACACCTAGATAGCCACAAACTGTACTTTTCCATTTTCACTTCTGCTATTTTCATTTCTTAAACTTACTTCTTTCTGTCCCATGTGTTTATAATAATTGTTTCTTTATTCAACTTTAGTTTTCATTTCCAACTGACTGAACTTATTGCAGATGTTTTGACAACTTGAATATGTGAGAAACTGAACAAGGAAATTTCCTCTTGGGGAAAGTTCATTCAGTACTTCAAGTCCCATTACAAAAAAAAAAGTAGAAACCAGACTAAAGACAAGTGTCAGTCATCTGTCCAACTCAGTAGGGGTCTGTGATGTACAGGGCGTGTCTGGCTCGGTAGGGACTCCAGAACTTAGTAACTTTGTAAATGAGGTCCCCTGTTTCTCCACAGCCTTCTTCATCCGGCCCTTTTATAAGATGATGCTTCAGAAACCCATCACCCTTCAGGACATGGAGTCTGTGGTGAGGGCACACTGGTCGCACTGCTAATCTTTTAAAATGGGTAGAAAGAGATTATTAATGTATATATCTGTGTGTTTCGGTTTGGTTTTGGCTTTAGGACAGTGAGTACTTCAGTTCATTAAAATGGATTCTGGAGAATGACCCCACAGATTTGGACCTTAGATTCACCATTGATGAGGAGCTTTTTGGACAGGTTGGCCTTCCATAAAGTGTCTAACAAATGTCCTTCCTTAAGCATCAAGCCTTTTCATTCATAATAATTGTGTTTCTTGTTATTAGCAGTGCTTTTTTTTAAAAACATTTTTAACTGTTGTCTTTCTTTTGCAGACTCACCAACATGAGTTAAAGACAGGAGGCACTGACATTGTGGTCAGTGACAGTAACAAGCAGGAATATATCAAGTGAGTATATTAGCGCCCCCTGCTGACAGGGAAATTCACTTCTGAATAATGTGAAATACCTTCATAATAAACCACAAGGTCACACACCCTGATTCGGAAGGATTAGTCACTTCCTTCTACTCTTTACTTACATGTAACTGTATCTAGTTTTTGCAGACAGCAGTCACAACTTTTGAAATGTAATTGCAGTTTTATTGTTTACATATTTACAATGATTAATAATTATCACCATTGTTATTTTCCTTGTAAATATGCAGTTTTTTTTATCACAATTTTTATTTTTTAATAGTCTGGTTATCCAGTGGAGGTTTGTGAACAGGATAATGAAACAGATGACAGCTTTCAAAGAGGTACTGAATGTGTAAATGTGGTTCTCACTGTTGTGTCTTAGACACGATGCTGTGGATGAACATTTGCCTTGATTTGTAGTATCTGTGTGTAAGTGGGACCGTCCCTATGTTACGCACAGGGTTTTTTCGAGATCATACCCCAGGACCTCATTAGGATCTTTGACGAGAACGAGCTGGAGGTAAGTGCAGCGTCCTGCCGTGCCAGGTCTGTGCGCGCCCGCCTGTGCCAACGCGTGTGACGTGTGTCACCATCTGCGACCCACAGCTGCTCATGTGCGGTCTCGGAGACGTGGACGTCAACGACTGGCGGGCAAACACCAAGTACAAGAACGGCTACAGTGCCAACAGCCCTGTCATCGTCTGGTTCTGGAAGGTGAGCCCACCACTCCTCTGCACACTGTGTTCAGTGATACAGAGCAGGGTTGGATTTCACTGTGTTGGGGAGGGGGGTGTGACTCTGATGTTCAGTACTCTGGTGTATTCATGACCGCACACACTTCTGTGCGTGCGTGTGTGTGTGTGGGGACATGTAGAGTAAAATACTGCTTTGATAGATCAAGAGACTAGCCAGGAAGGACGGTTTGGTATGTCCCAACCGTTCCGTGTATGCTTGACAATCTCGACATTTTATATCGATCCCCTAGGCGGTGTTGTTCATGGATGCGGAAAAGCGGATTCGCCTGCTGCAGTTTGTGACAGGAACCTCCCGAGTGCCCATGAATGGGTTTGCTGAACTTTATGGTGAGCCACTGCTGGTTTTCCTGCATGTCCCATGCTAACACTCGGGATATCGGTACCTCTCTGATGGGCCTCTCACGAACTTACTCTTATCTGATAGGATCCAACGGACCTCAGCTCTTCACCATCGAGCAGTGGGGTACGAAGGACAAGCTGCCACGAGCCCACACCTGGTGAGTGCCCTCCCAGCACAGGGGGGCAAGCTTAAAAACAGGCCACCATGCAAGGCTGGTGACAGGATAAACAGTCAGATAAAGCCCTTATATTTGTCAGCAGACAACAATGTTCGCCGAACGAGAGCTGTGTTTCTGTGTGTCCTACAGCCCTGTGTAGCTCTCAGAACTGAGTGTCCCCTAAATATAATCCTCAAAGCACATGGAGACATTGGTCGACCATGGCTCCCTCGCAGTTCTGGGAAACGGTTATGCTCCAATTGATGATTTAATGGGAGAACGGTGAACAGTGCCGACGCTGTGTCATGTGACATTGTCTGAGGGAACAACTTTTAAGGGCTCCACACGGCAGAGTGTGTCGTGTAAATAAGAAGAAAAATAAAAAGTTTGTGTGTGAACAGTCAGTGACCAGACTTTGTGTAATTTTGTTGTCTTCACGTTCACCCCCAGCTTTAACCGCTTGGACCTCCCGCCTTATGAGTCGTTTGAGGAGTTACGAGAGAAGCTTCACATTGCCATAGAGAATGCTCAGGGCTTCGATGGTGTGGATTAGGGGCAGCGTTACTATGGAAACTAGTCGAAAGACGAGTATGCCTCCTCCCAACCCAGAATGCTGGAACAGGGCCCTGTCCTGGGATGTGCCTGCCTCAGAGAACACCTTTAAGTTCCTGTCATGTTCTCCTGTGGATTTCACGCACAGCAGCTTGCGTGTTGTTACTGATTGTCAGTAGTAAAGTTTACTAAAGCACATGTATATGGGACTAATTTGCAGTTACTCAACATAAACTTATGTTTATGTTGAATAACTGTAAATTGCTGCTGCAAAAGCGGAATTTCCCAGTTTGGGATGAATAAAGTATATCTATCTATCTAACCGTACATGTCTTTGTATGTATACTTTGTATATCAGCATGTGTGTATAGACAGGATTCCTATGCATATGGCTGTTGGGCTGTGTTGCTGTATGGTGAAGCCTGCCCTGCACATGGCGTTTTACATCAGTACTGAAGGTGATGAGGCTATTCACCTAAACACACTGCTGTTCCTGTCGGGCTGGTGTCAGCCTTTCTAATGCAACCCAGAATTAATGGGCTTGTTTTTAATTTTCAGTGTTTAAAATATTCTTTTTGACATAGTCCCTTCCTTCTCTCTGTCTCTCTCACTCACAGACATTTTCCCACGTACACACTCCCCTCTCTCTCTCCCTCCCTGTCTGCCTCCCTCTCACTGACATTTCCTCACACGCACTCCTCTCCCCCATTTCTCTCATTCTCTGACATGTTTCCTCACTTACACTCACACTCCTTTCCTCGCCCCTCCCCCTCAGTGGCAGATTTCACAATATCTACATGGTCTTATCAGTTACAGCCCTCAATTTCTTTGCTTCAGCATTTGGTTTATGTAGCATATTGAACATATTATTATTTAATTGAAGATGCATATTACACTTTATTTTTACTTTAACTTCGTATAAGTAGGAGTGAATCCACGTTTACTGACTGTATCTTCCAAGTTTACAAATGATGATGATGATGAATGATCTAATTCTTATTTTTGGAAACTTTTTTACCTTTTAGTAGTTTTAAGCTTTGAAAGATTTTTTTTTTTCTAAAAATTTTCTAATTCTGTTTACTTTTGAAAGATAAGTATTGCTATTCTTGAAATACTACTTTTATGTATTTTTAATTCTTGGAAAAAGACGTTTACATTAAACCGCTGAGAAAATAAGCACAACTAATTTACTCAGACTTAAATTACAATGCCTTTGTAAAACATACAGTATGTATGTACATGTATATTGTTTTGCAAATATTAAAGGCAACTGCAGTGTACTAAAATGGTACCTACTGAAGTAAATGTTTAAAAGTATAATACATGAATAGCCAGATCAGTTACAGAATATGTATTATAAAAATGTTAATTCAAAACCAAGAATAAGTTGTCAAAATAAGTATCATAATTAATTACATTGTTTTATTGTTTATAACATGCATGCAAGTAAACAGTGTGATCTGTAAATTAAATCTTTCATTAAAAATTATCTTGTTCTTTGACCGTTTTATGATGATATGATTATATTGGACAGCACTGTTGCATCACACCTCTGAAGCTGAGGGTGTGAGTTCTGCTCTGCATGCTGTAATAGGGAGTCTGTGTGTACTTGGGCAGGTTGGGTTTCCTCCACAGTCCAAACAACACACGTCTGGTGGCTTACAGAAGTAAACGTCCTTTGGTGTATAAAAGCGTATGTACCTGTGCCCTGCACCGAGTTGGCACCCTGTCCGGCATGTGCCCCGCACTGGGTTGGCACCCTGTGCAGCGTGTGCCCCGCACTGGGTTGGCACCTTAATGGGGAAGGCTCCAGACCACACTTGACACTGCACAGTATAATTTGTGGGAAAGGAAATGCAGATAAGCTTGTCTTTCTGGTGGTCTATGATAACAGTATTAACTATTGTAATTCCGTCTGTATGTTGGTCATGTCAACCTGGGGTCTCAGACTTTTTGGTGCCTTGGACTACTTTGCCTGGTTGTTGAAGCCTGTATGAACCCCGCTATCGTGTGTGATGTAGCAGTGGGTTTTAAATTATGTAAAACACTGCAGTCATAAAGGAATTAATATGTACCCAGCCATCTAACTAAATAAACAAACAAAAACATTTATCAATTAAAGCAGTAGACATAGTTTTAGTGGAAGAGTTTATTAACTGGTTATCAAAGATTTTTCTCCTGGAGTTGAAGGCAAGATTTAACTATTATAGCACTGTTAATATGTGGGACCTTTAATTGTGCTGCAATTTATTTAATCCGTCGTGGACGTTAATGTTCATATTTTGATATTCTTGATATGAAGTTTGTTTTCTAAATATTTAAAAACTACCACTTGATAGGAGACTGTCTAAAGGTATTACATTGATAATAAACATTGAAGAACATTTTAAATATCTGGTACCATTGCTTCTTCATGGTTACAGTGATTAAAAGGCGTGTCTCTTATTTTCTTGACCAGTTGGTAGCCATGGAGACGTTGGGGTTACAATGGTTACCACATGCTGCAATATCCAAACAGTCCGGAAGATGGCGTATTTAATATCAGTCTATTATCATGGCTACAAATGATAACCTGTTCTAAAACGGCATCAGATGTTAGTGCACTTAAAATGTATATATTTGTAATATTAATACACAATTTAGGTCCTTATGCCAGCTGTGGTGTTAAGAAATTAATGGTAAACTCATGTCCAATTTTTCTAATCAGGTTTTAATATGCAAATAGAATGGGAGGACCACTTTATTTTAAAATGTACATTAATAACCATAAGTTTTATGGAAAGTGGTATTTTTTTTTTAATATCATGGTAAGCTTGTTTTTGTTTTATCAAGGGTTTTTTTGTTATTGTGAATGGTCATACTTGCCAGAAAAATACAGTGCATGGTTGTAATTCCTATTATAACAGCAAAAAACATCTATTGCTTTAAGAGAAATTTGGAAACATTTTGGATGGTACACAGTTAAAATTATTTTAAAAGGCCACCTTCCACAAATAATTTTACTAGAAACAATTTGACTGATTAAAATCTGACAGTTTTGCATGAATTTCTTAGAGTTTGGAGTTACCTACACAAAATGTGAGCCTGTTCTGTGCCCAGCTGTAGACTCCTATTACTGTGGGATGGAATGCAGGGGGAAAACAGAAGACAAGCTCTTACAAAGATGGTCCGCATTAAAAGCTGTTGATAGAATTGTCCAGGCAATGGCTACTACTCCTGGCTCCCTGCCCCCACCAAATGTGAGCACTGCAAGGCAGGGGACCACCCTCCTGGGGGTCAGGTGATAGGTCACGCACATCTCCATTCAGCCCTTTGGCCACTGTGAGGGTCACTGGGGGTGGGCCTCCCCTCAAACGGGATGACCGGAGCCTTGCCCAATGGACGGGTGGGCAGGAGGTGCCGGATCTCCTTTCCCTGGGCCAGCGACACATTCACACAATGGTAAATGACTTTTTACTCTATTGATCCAACCTGAGAGCCGGACCTGTGTCCATGTGGAGCTGACAAACCTCCTCCCCCCAGCCCTCAGCCTGCTCAGTCAAACAATACTGCATTGGCACCTTTTGTTAAAGCCAAACCCTAAACTGAAGTTGGATCCATTCAACCAACATCCACTCGACATATGCAAGGTCTTCTCATTTACACCGGAGTTTTAAGCAACAACTGTTAAAAACCACACAAAACGAATACTCCATAAACACTGTTAGCTTGTATATATTTTTTTGCCCAGCTAATAGTTTAATGTTATTGGCCAAGAGTATTTCACTCAACTTTATTTTAACTAGAGTCCTAGAATGAGACGGCGGTCACTGCAGCGCTATACAGCAGCCATGAGGAAGAATCGGCATTTTCCTAAATATGCTTATTTAAGGATTTAACTATCCATCCATTATCTTAACCGCTTATTCCTGGTGAGGGTCACAGGGAAACCTGGAGCCCATCCCAGAGCACATAGG
>JABJVR010000007.1:2742415-2756334 GCA_025773905.1 Chitala chitala | reverse complement strand
CCTGTAATTTAAAATGATCTGATGCAATAAAACACAAAGGATGTATTCATATATGTAATTTAGAAGAGATATGCATATTAGCAGTTTCGTGAGTTATTTTATTAACGATTTTAACATTTAAAAATTAGTTTTTGATGACAGCCTTTAAAGGTTTTTGTAGTAGCGATTAAAAATGTTGCAGTCGCTGCCAACCTGTCTATAAAAAGCTTGTTTGAAGGGTTGGACCTCAAAAAACGGATAAACGCCATTTCCGTTTCCAACTGGGAGTTTTATCTTTATTTACAGTTTTGTTAACCAGATGGAGAGAGAAATCGCATTTTAATGAAAACATTGCAAGTTATAGACCAAAGTCAAAAATGGCATTTGTGGGTTTTTGCTGTCAAACTCCGAAGTGGCTGCTGCAGTGTTTAATGTCCATAATGAACATAAGGAGTAAAGGTGAACGCCATGTTTGTAGTTGAGTGCAGTGAAGAAGGAGGAGGTCTGTCTGCTGACTCTACCCTGAAAGACGATACGTTCGAGGAAACGCTGCTTGTTTCAGAGGTATAGTTGTTGTTGTTGTTGTTACTGTTACTGTTTCTACTACTGCTACTAAGAAATAAACTTCCTTTTCCACCAGTTTGACCTGCCAGTATGTTTTAATGTGAAACCCAGTCCTCTCTGCAGGTGGGGGCAGAGGCAGCAGTGGCTGGCGTTGACCATGTGACACTGAACTCCAGCGATCACTCTGATATCATGACACTGGAGCCGTCAAGGGCTGCAGAGCAAGAGCAGGGAGGTTGCGAGGAGGTGTCAGTGGGCCCAGAAGAGCTTTATCTAGGCACCTCCTCCAGCAGCCACTACGCCTTTGGCCCTGTGGAAGCAGCTCGTAAGCCGCTCCGCTCGTCCTGCCTTGCTGTCACGTTCTGAGCACAGCTGCACCCCTCTGGAATGGTTTCACACTGACAGTGTACTGAACACCTCTAAGGAAGGAAAGTACAGCAAACTGTAGAGTGTTAAGTTCTGTGACCTTACCACTGTAAAGTATTTCACAGTCCACTCTAAATAAATTGCTTTAATACATTCTAAAAATTATTTTGGAGAGACATTAGGAGGAAATTAAACTACACGTAGGAAGTAAGTCGGGTACAAATGGACTGCCATGCTTTTTTGGTTTGAAACGCAGGTTGGATGAGTCGTTGGACGTGGCCGGGGGGGTTTGGGCAACAGCCCGAATTGGCATCTGCCAAGGGGGTGGGGATGGGGAGTCAGAGATGTGTACATGAGTCACAGCTGTCTTTTCTCTGAAGACCACGTAGTCTCAGCCTTTGATTCACCCCTTTGAGCTGATTACTTGGTAGTGTCACACCTGGCCATCTTTACTCCGCTGAGTTTTGTGGTGCAACACCGAGGTTGTTTCTCAGTTGGCTTTTGAAATATGTGACGGGGTGAGACATGAGGGAGTCAGATGACCTCAGCGCTAGCTTCAGCTGTGAGTTAAGGCGAAGTCTTTGTTCAGGGGCCAATCCGCAGCATGTGCTCTGTCCATCCCGTGATCGTGAAGGAATCAAATTTAATTCCTGTGCCTCTGGGAATGTTGACACGTGTCCTGCTAAAATTATCTTGCACAAAAAGGCAGATTACACAAGAGCGTCGAGCAGATCTTCAACAGTGATGTCTTTATAGAAAATAAATAAAAGTTGCATAAATATAAAGGGATCCCGCTCAGCCGTATGCCCCCCCACAGTTGTCTGGCATGTGACCCCCCCTGCAGGTGCCACTGTCTTGCGTGTGGCCACCCCTCTGCAGATGTTGCTCTCTCTGGCATGTGCCAACCCCCATCCTCCCAACCTCACCAGTGGCGTCACGGTCTCACTATCCTGACCGTGTCTGTGTCCGTGTGCTGCAGCGTTTCCAGCGTCGCCACCTTCAGGACACTCCAGCAGCAGCGAGACTGAAGGGGAGGTGCACCAGCCCGGCCCCGCCCTGCGGAGGCGCAGGACCAGGAGGAGCACGGGAGCTGCGTCTGAGCCGGAGGAGGGGCGACCGCAGCTTCAGGTGCAGGACGAGCAGCCGGAGCAGCCGGACCTCCCCTCACTCCCGGCACCGCCACGGGGCCATGTCAGCGGCACCCTCAACAAGTGCATCTTGCTGGCTTTGGTGATCGCCATCAGCATGGGGTTCGGACACTTCTACGGTACGGCTGCTTTACAAGCCCTCATGTTCTATATGTGTGTCCATAAACATGGAACTTGTCGTCATTGAAATGTGAGAGGTTCATATCATCCAGTTAAAACATACTTGGTGCTGTATGTGTGGATGAATTTTCAGATATTAATCAGTCAGGGTGGAGAAGCAGCTTACTTATTGGATGGAGAATGACTACTGTGCACTTGTTTAGTCTAAAGGAAAACAAAAGTGGCCTGTGAGTAACACCAGTTAAATACAGATACACAACCATGTGGCCTAGTGCCGTAGTCCTCCTCAGGTCCAGAATTTAAACCTGTCTCTGTTGTTAGTGGCAGGCAGTGATGTCCTTATATCAGTGTATGATCCCCCCCCCCAATCATGCAAGCTCCGGAGTTATGATGAGGGCCAGAAACAGTGTGAGAGAAAAAGTTTTTAAATGACCGAGATAATTTTAAGAACACATTAATAAAAGTTAATCAAGCAAGTGTGAAAATGCAAGCAGTTTCCAAGATCAACACTGACACCTGGGTGTATGTCATGGAAGAATGAACTTTTCTGGGTGAAATGTTTTCAGTCAAGCTCAATAGGAAGAAAAGCAATGTTTACATGTGTGTTTTGTTAAATAATGTGTGCAGGATTTTCCAGAAAGTTGTTGATTTTGCTTTTTCAGGAAAATTTGAAGGTATGAAGTAGTGGGGTTTGCTCAAACTCAGGCCTGGATGGAGAACGTCAGTGACATCTGTCCTCACAGAGGAGATGTGGTCTCACTGCACTTGGCGTGTCATTGCCATCTCACTGCACTTGGCGTGTCATTGCCATCTCACTGCACTTGGCGTGTCATTGCCATCTCACTGCACTTGGTGTGTCATTGGCCCGTTTGGCTGTGAAGCATGGCAAGTGCTGGTTCTTTTCATGCTTGGAAACTTCCTTCATGTCAAGTGATGGGCTTCATGCAGTAATGTGAATGCTGACCCAGTGGGCTAGCATGGTGATCTGTGGTCTGTGTCAGTGGACGGGAATGACAGAGCTCTCCCCTGCAAGTCCACGGCAGACCTTGCATGTTACTGAGACTATTTGAGTTGGGTTTTGTTTACTGCTGTCATGACCTCAGAGTGCTTCCTGCTGGTGTTCTGTGCACGGTGGTTTCCCGGTGTGTGTGCGTGTGCGCGCGTGCCGGAAACACAGTTACTCTTACCGTGTGACTTTCTTTGCTGGTGTACTCAACAGGTCATACCACGCTATCTGTATATACTACCTATTCCGTTCTTCATAATTGGGACGCATGAATTGGTTGGCTTGGCACGAACTGGCGATGACCCATGGTGCGTGGCACTGAACGTGCTCTGCCCTGCAGGGACGATGCAGGTTCAGGAGCAGCACAAGGTGGTGGAGAAGCTGCGGGCGAGTGAGCTGAGGGAGCTGCGAGGGGACCTGCATCAGTGCCAGAAGGAGCAGGACATCATCGCCAAGAGCAAGGTGAGCTGGTGGGACAACAGCGCCCCCCGCAGCATGCTGGGAGAAATGTCACAGCACGCTGTGTGTCACTAACAGCCTGAATGGTAACCCTCAGTACTTGTCACTATGCACATGTCTTTACTCTGCCTGTCCCTGCTGTGCCCCCTCCCTTGGGATTATCTTGGCACATTTTGTTGTCATCCTAATGGTGAAAATTTTCAGCCTTTTCCAACATTATGGATTCGTGGCTTATTTTCTACATGCGATGACAAACATCTTATATTGTGGAAGACAGCTTATCCTTCAAACCTGCTTGTAACCTCATTGTCTCGTTTAAAAAATTATATTTTTAACCATTTATATTGTGCTTTGATCCATTTTGCTTTCAGTGATGATAACCACAGCATGAGAAAAAGATGTAAGATAAGCAGTTTTGTATCTGACAGGATGTTCCAGGCTTTTATGTTAAATAAGAATAAAAGCTTGTAGGTGGACATCCACACTGAAAGCACACTGCCACACCAGGGCTGTTTATACACAGACATTTCAGAAACATTAGGAAGGAGACCGTTTTCCTTCTCAGTTCCTGCTCAGCTAAACCAGCGTTTGCTTTCAGAACAGTTTTACACTGCCTCATGCCTGTCATTCTTTAAAGTGCTGAAACGGTCTCCTGAGAATGTGCAAACCTGCATTTGCGAGCCTGCGCTCACGACAGCGACGCTGTTTCCGCACATCTAGGAAGTGGTTCAGCAACTGCAGGAGGACCTAGAGGAAAAGCGCGGCATGGTGTTGTCCCTCACGGGGCTTATGGATAAGATAGCTAAAGAGAACCAGCTGCTTAGACTCACACAGGCTGACCTTCAGGTAACCCCCATCACTCATGGGCAGCTGTGACCAAAGTACAACCGTGACACAAGTGTTGTGTGACACTTCTGAAATAACACTATACGGCAGCAAAATTCACCTGTGTGTGTGTGTGTGTGTGTGTGTGCACCATAGCTTTGTGTTTGGTTTTGTTTTTGCACATGCAAGCGTGACAGCATGTCACTGTCATGTTTACAGTGTGTATTTTCACGTGCTCATGGTAATACGGCCATTTTACAACGACATGTTTCAGTGAAAGAAACGCTGAGAATGGACAAAGCTGTAGATTAGTGATCTGTTCGTTTATGCTCGTCCTTATTTCCACTTCAGGTGCAGAAGCAGGATCTGTCTGTGCACCTGGAGCGGACGGAACAGGAGATGCGACAGACGGAGTCTCGCGAGAAGCACCTGGCCACTGAGAACCTGCAGCTGAAGAGCTACCTGGAGCGTGAGGAGGAGTCGGTGTCCACACTGCAGGAGGAGCTGCGCAACCTGCGAGCACAGATCCGGAGCCTGGAGGAGCAGGGCGTGTCGGCAGATGCCGTGCTGTCGGAGAACCGCAGGCTGAAGGGTCACCTGGAAGATGAACGGCAGCGTCTCCGTGGCTTCCTCAGCCAGAAGGAGACGCTGATGGCTGAAGTGCAGATGCTACGCAGGGAGCTGGACAAGGAGCGTGGGGTGACCGAGCAACTCAAGGAGGAGGTAGAGCAGCAGAGCGGCGGGGGCGTGCCGGCCGGGGAGGAGGCCGAAGAGCTGCAGGCCCGCCTCCTGGAGCTGGAGAAGAAGCTGAGCTTCGAGCAGCAGCGCTCCGACCTGTGGGAGAGGCTCTATGTGGAGACCAAGGAGGAGAAGGTGAAGGGGGACCGTCAGCAGAGAGACACGTCCAAGGACAGCGTCATGGGCAAGGTGAAGGAGACCTTTGATGCTGTGAAGAACTCCACCAAGGAGTTTGTGCACCATCACAAGGAGCAGATCAAGAAGGCCAAGGAGGCAGTTAAGGAGAACCTCCGCAAGTTCTCTGACTCGGTCAAATCCACCTTCCGTCATTTCAAGGACTCGGCGAAGCACATGCTCGACAAGGTCCGGCGGCCGCATCAGAGGCGTTTTCACGAGAGGAAGGATGCCAAAACGGAGCGCTGTGCGAAGCCTCGGGAATGTTCCCGAGAGCACAAAACCAAGGTCTCAGATGACAACTCTTGGCCTCATAGGCCCTTGCATCAGCACCCAAGGAAGTCCACAGTCGACAACTTTCAGGCTCAGTCCAACACGCGGAAGCAGGGAGCCACGGCAACTGAGCAGCGGGAACAGGCTGCGTACAGAACCTCTGCCAAGGGATGCTCGGGCGTGTTCGACTGCGCTTACCAGGAGTCCATGAGCCTCTTCAACAAGGCGTTGGAGCCCATCCGGGCCGACGAGTTCAACCAGCTGATCCACAGCTACCTCCAGCAGGAAGTGGACCACTTCCACCACTGGGGGGAACTGGAGAGCTTCATCAACAGGTTCTTTCACAACGGTGTTTTCATCCATGACCAGATGCTGTTCACAGACTTCGTCAGCGGGGTGGAGGATTACCTGGAGGACATGGATGAGTACCAGCGCTACGATGACGACGTGTTCGAAGATCTTGATGACTATGTCTACAGACACTTCTTTGGAGATGCTTATTCCAAACAATATGGGCCTAGGTGAGTTTAAAAATGTGTCAACTTGATTTTATTGTATAATTATGTTTTATTTTGGTTTTTATGTATGGCTTCTTTTTTTTACAAAAATATAACTTCCGTTGTTGCAAGTAAATAATTAGTGAAGTGTTTTTTGCATGGTTTTGTGATGTTTTTCCGTATGCCTATGAGCTGTTGCTTTCTGACCCAATGCATGATGTGGTATTTAGTTTGCTTTGCTTTTCTGTTGTTTGTCGATAGGTTGGAAAGTCAGTAATTCCTACATGTTCAGTGAATGCTGAACACGAATTATGAAGATTAAAAAAAAGACGACAAAGATGAAGGGGGGAAAGCCTCTTACTGTGGTGTCTACTACTAATGTCTGTCTTCATAAATGTGTGTGTGTGTGTGTGTGTGTGTGTGTGTGTGTGTGTGTGTGTGTGTTTAAATACACATATGTATCTGTGTGTATTTATTATCTCTGTTTGACAATAACCAGCAGATCCTTTCATGGGCCGGTGGCTGACAGTAAAGAAGAGATGCCATCCGGACAGCGGCAGCAGAAACACCCGCGGGCTCAGCCCCGCCCCCAGGCCGACAGGAAGTGGGGCCGTCCTGGGCGCGGCTCGGGCAGACATGTGGCAAACGTTAAGATTGAGCTGGGTCCAATACCCTTTGACCCAAAATATTAAACAAGACTCAGTTTGTGAAACAATTTTTTTTTCTTACGATAGGAATTTCTGTTGTTGCTATGGTTCCTTTTATGGATATATTAGAGCAGAGATATTTAATTTCTCCCTGTTTTGTGATTTTGCACAGTCTCGTTTGGAATGGAGGGGCCCAGTGGGATCCCCCCCGTGTTGTATGGTGTGACAGAACTGAGTTGGGCTGTTGGCATGGACACAGCAAAGCAGAACTGCTGCAATATTGTTATGTAAATTATTGACATTGAAATTAATGCATCTTAATTTTCCTTGTGAGTAGTTGTGGAATATTTTCAAAAAAGGTGTTTTTTTTTTTTTTTTTGGTTAAGGTCAGATAGTTGTTGTTAAAGCTTGCACTTTGTAAAAGTTTGGCTGGCAGTGCAATCCTCTCAAATGACCTGTATGACTTTTTTTTTCCTTGAGCAGAACCTGTTTTTACCGTGTAAATGCATTCTGCCAGCAAACAGATTTCTTTTTATTGTTAAAGGCTCGCCTGTGTCAAAGGGATGGCTGCACATTATAAAACTTTACACATTAGAACTTTCACAAAAGTCAGCTTTTACGCTGTAAAATTGATTTTAAAAATCATGGCATGGCAAGCCAAAATTTAAAGAAAAGACCAAAGGTTTGTGAAATTTGGTTATACAGTACACTGTGACCACTTTATTAGGCAGCGCCCGAGTGACGGCACTGCCTGTTCAGATGCCTGTAGGTAACATTGGTACGTGTGCCAATGTAATCATTGTGCTGTCCTGAGGGGGTGGGGGGGTGGCGTTAGTGTTTAAGTTGGTTTGAACAGGGCTCATTATATTTGAGAAGCGTAACCATCTCCATGGCGATGGGTGGTTGTCAGCCCGAGGCATTGGCCGGTGAGCCACAGTGCCTCCCGGTGGAGGGGCAGGGAAGATGCATGCAGTCAGCCTGCTAACAGCACCGTGTGGCTGCTTTGCAGGTCTAGTCAGGAAACCGGGTGGGATGTCACAGCCAGAGATGAGCCGGCTGAGGAGAGTAGCTGCAGGCTGATTGGAGGAATGAGAATCACCTTATCGGAGCAGTTTTTTGTGCTTGTGGAAATACCACAATAGAGAGGAAGCCATGTCGGTTTGTCTGTCCCCCCTAGCAGCATGACGTGTGTCATTATGGAGGCTGATTGCCCTCTCAGCAGGATAACACTTTGCACCACGAGGCTGAGGTTGTCCATACTTGGTCACCTCATCTCAGACCAGTCAAGCGTCAGAGAGCCAGGACAGGCTGTGCTATTCAGAGCAAAGCCCCTGGCAACTCATTAGCAACACATGTGGGAGGCATGCTGTAATTCAGTCTTTTCTCAGGACGCTAGGACAAGCCGTGTACTGGGCGTAACTGATGAAGTGGTTACTCACTGTGAAAATTAATGGGATTGTGAAATAGCTTTTAGCATAAATACAGTCTGTAGAAGAGTTGTGTCTTACCCATAACAGCATCCGAAGCTGTTCTAAGAATGATGATTATACATCCTATTTGAGTCTTGGCTTTGGAAAAAAGGTATTGCATTGCTTTGCTATGGTTAATTTGAACATTCCAGTTGTGGTATGTTTTCCAGAGTGAATTTATTTTCTTTTGCAATTGTGTTGCTGAAAGAGAACTAGCCGGTAGTGATCCAATAAAGGCAGTGGAGCTTGCCCTGTGCCACTCGCTCTCTGTGCCACTCGCTCTTTTCCTGAGAGTGAACAGGATTAGATGCACCAGCAGTGCGGTGAGGCGTCACCATGGCTTCTGCTGTGCTCTCACCGCACACCCCTTGGTTTGAGTTCTTCACCTTTTATTACTAGCGAATTTCTACATTCATGAAAATGTACTTTTTACATTTCTAGTGAGGAAAGGTGAGAATGGATGTAAACAAGTCCTCTGTGTCACTTCACTGATGGCACGTCCCTTGTGCTGTCTGGCACACACAAGTTATCAAAGTGACTACTGTGCAGATGGAAAGGCTGATGGTTTCTTCAATGACCTTTCATAAACAAAGATGTTTCCTCCAACTCGACCTTCTGGAACATGGGTATGAAAGATCTCTTTCGATTGCAAATAATTATTTGCTTCCAAGAAAGAAAATATTTCCTGAAAACAAAAAATATAAGATTCTAAGTTAACAATCTATGTGCATTTGTAGAGAATGGTACTCAAGACAAAAAAAGTTACCTTCTGCAGTGCATCAAAGAACACAAGATGAGTTGGAAGTGATGCCTTCTGGGTAAAAGTAGACTCCAGCCAGTGCATTGGGTCTGCAAAGAATAAGTCTGCCTCGTCCACATAAGTCTTGTTTCCACTCAGGTCGGGGGGGCACTCCAGAAACCGCATTTTTATAGGACAGTGTAAGTGGCTGCAAATAAAAATTCACTCCAGAATTAATGCACTGTGTTAACAGAGCTGGGTGTCAAAACCTGCGTGCCTGATGGACAAAACAAATCAGCATGTGAAAGGTTAAGGTGTTTAACCTCACTACCTGTAAAAAGGTGTGGAGTGACAGGGCATGAGGAAAAGCACATCTGGCGGCGGATCTGCGACGCTGCACAGCTGGTGCAGGTCGCTCATGACGTCCAGGACCCCACGCTGGTGCACCAGGCCCGTGTAGAGGGCTGGCAGCAGGTTCAGAACCACCAGGGCACCTGCTGCCAACCTCTGCCACGATTTCAAACTAGCTAAGGAAAACCCTAAAAGCAAGATACACCTTAGACATGTTACAATTACATTTAGCTTTGTGTTATAAAAACCACAATAATAAGGCATCTTAAAAATAGTTAACCTCTTATACTCAATATGAAACATAAGGAATGTTATGAAAAAAATGTGAGATGAGGCTTAAAATGCTGACAGCACACCACAAAATGCAGAAAAGTTGTCAGACACAACTCATCACCACGGGAAAGTAACCGTATACGTTTCATTTGAGGGAAATACCTCATTAGGGTAAAAATGCTGCTAATCTAGTTCTTTCCCCTGATGCAAGAGGTGGGTCTCTTGTTACAGTCAGTTCTGTAATGTTACAGTATGGTCTTGAAGCACTCACCACAGAACACCATGCACAAAGGGAGCACAGGGTAAATAAACCGAAACTCCTTGTGTGGCAGCAAGCTGCAGGAACACAATTGCACAGAACGTGTCACTGTGTAGGCTGGGCTGCTAACAGAGCCGTGGTAACAGCAGCACTTTTATCAGTCTGGACAGCCTCCATTCTATGGGGTGTGCTACTTTCAAAATGGAAGTCATGTGCAATAAATAAACTTGGCATACCTGTAAACTAGAATGGTCCAGATGATGGTTACTAACAGTATTCTGTATTTTTTTGGAGTCAAAGTGCACCCATGGAGAAAGAAGGGCAGATGCGGGCCCAGAACAACCACACAGCCTTGGGTGAAGTACCAGTGCCAGGGGTGAGACCCGTAGAACTCCCCCACGTTGTGAAAGACGTTAAATTTAAAAAAGTTGAGCTGAACCAGGGTCCACTAAGAGAGAATAAACACTGACTTACTGAGAATGTTTTAACTCATTTAAATACAACAAATGGAAAATTGTCTATGTGTAACGTGGTTTACTCCGACTGCTATAAAATATGCAATTTATTACCTTTCCATAAAATATACAGTCTAAAAGTATAGAAATTCCAAGTATTAAAGCCCTGAAAAGAAAAAGAAAATAATTCTGTAGATTAAATATAATTGCTCCCAGGTACAAATCATGTATTACGCGAAGCTGATAATAGTACCAAAAAAAAAGACCAAACTCAACAGGAAAACAGTACAAAAACACTTCTTGTGATAGGAATTACCCTATAGGAAGGACCTGGCGAGTTAGAACTTTTAGTTTGTCATCTTCTTGGAAGAAGTAATATCCCAGCAATGGAAACCACACTATAAGGGCAGTCGGGCGAACGATTATTGCCACTGCAACCAAAGTCAAGAACTTTGAACTGGAAGAAATGTAAATAAAATACTGTTTTACTTTTGACTCATAACATCTCAACATTCAATTTAAGAAATGAGAGAAACCAGTCACTGTAGGGAAAGCGGCATAATGATGAAGTCCAGGACGTGTCCTGTTTACCTGCTGCGTGTCTTTGAGCCTGGCAGTGGGTACCAGCAGAGGGCCAGTGTGGTGAGGATGGTCTCCATGGTGTTTGTCAGAGTCCGTGTGCAGCAGTACCATGTGAACCAGGAGCAGAGCTGGCAGACGTACTGAACACAGGAAACCAAATAAACTGCTGATCCCTTAACATAGCAGCAGTTTCATTCCATGAGATAAAATAATAGCACAGACAACATGTGCTATGCTGTTTAAAAAAAACTGAGCGAGTTTACCGTCCATCTGGCAACATCGGGACCTTCCAGTCTTTGGATCAGAGAATGAAGTTTGATATCCGCCAGGGCTGCGAGGAGAGCATGGACCAGACGAGGTGACCACACCTGTGGTTTCCAAAATGAAACAACTAGTGAGCAGAAAGGCCTACTGGCTTTTGTATGAGTGAATGAGTAAGAATGAGACAGAAGTGCACTGACCAACATCTGCACGGTGTCATAGTTAACAAGGTGTAATAGCTTATACACAATGGCAAAGAGGAGAGGATAGGTATAACTTCTTATTCTCTCAGTCCACTCCCAGGTCATATAACCATAAGTGAGGCAGTTAAGAATTCATAATGAAAATACGCACAACATGACATAATGCACAAAAATATTACTCATGAAAAGTACTTACCAGCCACAGAGGCAAAATTACATCCGTGCATTAAAACAGATAACTTGTCCTAAAACTAATGCAATGGTAAATTCGAAAATTTGCGTTTTCAAATTTCACAATTGAACTGTACAGCAATTCGGGAGCCGTGCGAACATAGTAAAACCGCACAATTAAACAAAGTAGTATAATTGTCCATTCATGTTAACAATATTTTGTATCAAAATTTAAGCAGAAAGGATATTCGAAAACCATGCGATGTGATACTTCCAGGGATTGCCAGTATTCGTCAGGGACGAAGCTGCTCTGAACCAGGAAACAGTTAACGATCCGAAATCCAACCGAGAAGCAAATCACACGGAGTCCTGAGAGTCACAAGGAAAGCAGTACAAAAACAAGTGACAATACACAACTACCGCTTACAGGCCTGATAAGAAATTTAAAAGTTAATTTGTCCAGTTGTACATGTATGCATGTATTTTTAATCACACCAGAGTTTTAAGGTACAGCTCATTAGGTAAGCATGATCCATAAACAACTCCTATTATATCACCAAGCAGGAAATTATGCGGTATCATCAAGATACATCAGAAGTTATATTGGTTTACGCGAACTTTGATAAAACAAGTAAGTCATTCGGTAAGGTACATCTTATGACCTTATATTCCAATAAAACACATTAAAATTATGATTATATACAATGACAAACTGTTAGAAACACTTACCATTCTCAAATACGTCTGTCGTATAGTCTTTGCTGTAGAGTTTAGATCTCCTTTTCCTCAGCTTTACCTGCTCTGAAGCTGATTTACGGCGTAGTCGTTCTCTAATCCTTTCCATAATTCAAGTAAAAACATTGGTAAAGCATTGCTTGTGATTGTGTCCGAAGCAATGTGTTTTACACTACTTCCGTGTTTTTGTGTGACGTCAGTAACTTAGTAAAATTATTTTAATATTCTTTTCGAAATCTACGTTTTTTACAAATTCACAGGCTTGTTGTTATTCACAGTCCATATTGTGAATATAATTGTACCTCGTACAAAACACAATAGTCAATGTAATTATATTTTACAGTCGGTCTGCAAGTCAGTGCAGAGCCGAATGTGCGGAAGCGGATGGTGTTCACACTAAAGGCGGAGGACGCACGGTCTCGCATCGTTAGCGTGTACGCCTCCTTACAAACTGACAGTATTTCGGGGAAGTTAAGCGAATAAGGTAATGTTTGTCTGAAAATATGTAAATGTTTTTTTTTTTTTAAGAGAACGTGACTGACCATAAACATAATGCCGCTAAGTATTGTTTACATTCATAATAAACGAACTGTACATAACACATTGAATTATTAGTAAGCTCAGCTACAGTTTAACAGTTTGTGATTCGTGGTCAATAATATTACCGGTTACATTCTGGCATTGATTTTGGCTGCACTTGTATATGATTATATCACTCGAAACAACTTTTAATATGGCTTTGTGTTTTCTACAGGTTGTGCGGTTGCTAAACCCTTTGCTCAGTGGACTAACTGTAACTCCAAAGGACACTTGGTGCATGGGGACATGTTGCGTGGAAGGATACCGTTTCATCAGATGGCCATGGCCACGATAGTTGGAGTTATAGGCGGCGTGTATGTGTACAAGCCCGTGTTCGTGACGCCCACCGGAAAGCGCGCACCCTCCGATCAAAGCATCGGCGAATGCGCGGCGACCAGGGCGGACGGAAATGTACAGAAATGACGTCATGTGGTGACGTTCATTTTGATCTGCGATAAAACGAGCGCAACTCGTCACTGTGCTGCTCTGTTGGATTAAATACCCTGACCTGCTGTCTTGCGTACTTGTTTTAAGAGGTTCATTTATTCAACAGCATAAATACATCTTTCGTCGTTCTTAAGTGTATAATACACCTGGGTTTACAGAATAGCTTTTGCAGCACATTTGCATTTTATTCATTTAGCAGACGCCTTTGTCCAAAGCGACTTACAAGAATAATAGTTCACGTGCATGTCACAAATGAGGTCAATCAGTATTAGAGAATCTACTAACAATGAATGCTATCCTAATATCACAGTACACCCAATTAAATCTGGCAAATGTCACACAAGTAGAGCATAAGCAATAGAAAATTACAGCTAGATACACAGTTTAAATCAAGTGGCCAACTTTGGAGTTACAACATAATGAGTAACATGATGGCAAGAGTTCATGTTTTAGTTACTAAAGTGCTCCCTGAAGAGATGCATCTTCAGTTGTTTGCAGAATGTGGATAGGGATGATGAAGTCAAGTTTGTTCCACCATGTAGGCGCCAGAGAGGAGAAGAGCCTAGGTTTACCAGATTTTAGGATAGGTGAGACCAGTC
>JABJVR010000007.1:2726721-2739529 GCA_025773905.1 Chitala chitala | reverse complement strand
AGAGAGAGGGAAAGAGTACAGGGAAGAGAGCACAGAGGAGAGAGAGGGAGAGAGTACAGGGAAGAGAGCACAGAGGAAAGAGAGAGAGTACAGGGAAGAGAGCACAGAGGCGAGAGAGGGAGAGAGTACAGGGAAGAGAGCACAGAGGAGAGAGAGGGAGAGAGTACAGGGAAGAGAGCACAGAGGAGAGAGAGGGAGAGAGTACAGGGAAGAGAACACAGAGGAGAGAGAGGGAGATAATACAGGGAAGAGAGCACAGAGGAGAGAGCAAGTACAGGGAAGAGAGCACAGAGGAGAGAGAGGGAGAGAGAACAAGGAAGAGAGCACGGAAGAGAGAGCGAGTACAGGGAAGAGAGCACAGAGGACAGAAAGTATAGAGGAGGAGAGAGAGCACAGAGGAGAGAAATAGAGTACAGAGGAGGAGAGAGAGCACAGAAAAGGGAGGGAGAGAGGGAGAGTGCAGAAGAGGACAGAGAGAGAGAGCACTGAAGAGGGGAGAGAAAAAGAGAAAGCAGAAGAGGAAGGGGGGGGGCAGCATGGTCTCTTAGCGTTTCCACTGATGAAAAAGGGTGGTGTTTGTTTTATTCTTCTTTCTGCAGACTAGGGTGAGGCATCCCCCCTCCCCCAGAGAAGGTGAGGTTTCCCTCCTCCCCCAGAGAAGGTGAGGTGTCCCCCCTCTGACAAAGAAAGTGAAGTGTCTCTGTGAAAGAGCCCCTGTTAATGTGTCAGTGTTATAATAAACCTCTATGAAGGCCACTCATTAGACACACAGCGCGCCTTTCACAAGCAGCGTGTGAATACATACCGTTTTCTGAAGTAGCAGGTAATAGAATCGCTGCTGACATCAGACAGTGTGTGAGTGAGGGAAGAGTCCGAATTATGTCACATAAACAGATCCTCATCTCATGTTAGTACTCAGGTTGGTGTCCTTATATATAAAGCAAAGTGATTTTCTTCACTCTTTTTCTGTTATTTCTGAGCCATGAAATCAGTGTTATTAATGTAGCCACGACCGCTTCAGTCTGTCACAGCTTTTATTTCCTGTGTTAAGGGCGGCACAGGTTAGTGTGTCAGGATGAGAGGAACCTGCTTTAGGTGCTTCTACCATTTTCCTCCGGCAGAATGTATGTTGTGTTTTTACAAACTGTCTCTTCTCCTGTTTTCATTGGCTGGAAGATAACTGGGGGCACCAGGCTCAAACAAGGGCGGCAGCCAGTGAATTGGCTTTGTGAACTCCACAGAACTGCTGGCTCGCGTTAAGGCGGGGAGGGAGAATGTGTCCCCCAGCACGGTTCATCTGCAATAACTTCGTTTCAGTTGCACTATTGTTCCTGCGGCCGTTTCTTCACTATGAAAATTGGAAAATTATAGTGAATGCAGATAAGAACCTGGCTGAGGTTTTCTGAAATTAAAGAACAGCACTGTTTGAACCCCCCCCCTTCCTGGATGTATAGGAGGTACAAAATTAAGGCTTTGTGATGTTTAGCCTTTACAAATGTTACTTGAGACGTAATTATTCCCTTGTTATCGGGAAACACAGAAGTTGCGTTCTGGAATGACCGGTGTGCTCTGGGGACTGTTTGTGAGTGCAGATTCACATGTGTGGTGTTGGTCCAAACTAAGCATACTCCATGTGCTCCTTCAGAGACGGAAGAGTGACCGTGTATAACCATGGGAGCTCCGGGCGCCCCCATGCTCTGATGCTGAATCTGCCCCCACGCTCTGATGCTGAATCTATCCCCATGTGCTGATGCTGAATCTGCCCCCATGCTCTGATGCTGAATCTGCCCCCACGTTCTGATGCTGAATTTGCCCCCATGCTCTGATGCTGAACCTGCCCCCTCTGTGGTTTATTGATGATGGTCCTGCTACACACCAGGCTCCTTTACCTAATGTTTTATCTGCCTGTTTTCCTTTGTCTTGCTTCTCCAAGATGCTGGGTGTTTGTAGCAGCAGGTTGCCGTGGTACCGTACTTCAGGGGCCAGATGAATGTGTCCGATTGATTCGTCCGTCTGTGTGCCAGGTGGGCCCCCAGACCACCAGCACTGTGGTTATTCCTCATCTTCATGCCTGGCTTGTCGAAGCTGCCAGACAAGCCATGGGTTTCACCTGCTTCCTGTCCGGCTGCTGGTCCTTTACTTCGCATGCAGAGCAGGAACTGGATCGATACCATCGATGAGAGGGAGCTGTTAGGGCAGCACGCGGTGACGACGGAACAGGGGAAACACATCAGCATAATGTAGCCGTCTTCCTCCAGTGTGTGTGGGTGTGTAAGTGTATGTGTCTGAGTGTGTGTGGGCGTGTAAGTGTGTGTGTGTCTGTGATCACGCCCATTGTGAGTGTGCACTTGTGTGTGCCTTTTAGACAAAGGTACAAACTCCCCCCCAGTTCCCACATGTAAGTGGTTTTCTGGCAGTGTCCTCTCTAAAGACGGGTGTTCACAGAGAAACAGCAGAAGTTTGGACCTTGATTTTATCTCATATTCACACACGGATGAAAACGGAGCTAAAGCGGTGTGTAAACACTTTGTGTGTGGGGCGGGGATCCTCGGTGAACACGCCAAACAACAGGGGCTTTAGATAAGACTTCAGCTCACATGCTTTCAGCTCGGGGCAGTTATTAATAGAGGTGTGGGAAAATTACCTGCCAACATCACAGCACTGGCTGCCCTGATATTTAAAACCTTCAGCTGAATTTTACCTTCATATATTCAGACTTTGTATAGCAAGGTCCAAAAAAGAAATTAAGTGATTAATGTAGCTCTGTGTGGTCGCATAAACTGCTCATTTTCCCAAATCACAGAGCGAGTATAATGTGCTGTTTATGTTGTGTCCACAAGTCAAAGAAGGTATTTACAACATGGGGGGACAAAACAAATTTAAAACTCTGTTTTCTTTACTGAATTATATATTGGTACTCTCCCAGTAAATGTAATGCACAAATATAAAAAGTTTCTAAATTTAATAAACCCTTAACCATGAAGCGGGAGATGCTGGCTTAGTATTGCCATGGCGATAAGTCACTTTCAGCATCTTGAAGGTTTCCTCTTATAATATTTGACTTGCATCTTGCGGTTTTAGTCTGGCTGCACTGACCACAGATGGATTAAATGTTTTTGTGCACTTGGTTTCCATGGCTGCCAGCGCTGATTTGGAATTATGAGCACGGTGAGTTCCTTGAGGGTGATGTTTTGAGGCTCAAGGTTGCATTCTGGCCTGCTGTGGGCAGGGTGATGTTCTAACGTTGTGAATATGACGTGCATTTCCTGTGACGCGGCTGACTGCCACGTAGACTGCCACGTAGACTGCCAGCAGCTGTGAGCTGGGCAGGTCTGCTCTGTTCTGTAATCTAGGTTCACACTCATGAGTAGCTCAATTTATCAAGTGGCAGAGGTAGAATTTATTAATCCACGTACATGGAAATGAGATTGCTCTTCGAGGACCTTCGTTGTCTAACAGTCATAAAAACAATAAAACATTCACAAAAATAAAAACAAAACACTACATATTGCCCGTTCCCTCATGTTGCCGTGTAAATGCAGTTTCATTGACGTGTTTTTGTAGTATATGGTTTTGTTCCTGTTATTTTTATAATAAAGTGGTTTGCGTACTTGTCAGTTTTACTGCTCTGTTCCACAGCTGCTGTACATGAATAACACTTAAGGTTCTCTCGGGCCAGACCCTAACATGTGCAGGACATCTGAAGTAGATTCATGGTTTGCCGATGTATGTCCCTAACATTTCAGTGTCGCCCAGTCCACCCTGTGACCTCCTCTCATGCCTGCCAGAGGGAGAAACAGCATGTGACTCTAGTGCCTGTGAGGTGGACACCCACTCCCACCATCCCTGTAAACACTACTTCCCAGCCTGCCCTGGGGCTCCAGAGGGCAGCTGTAACCAGCGGGCAAGAGAGGTTGAAAAGTGTCTTTGTTTACTTGCATTATGCCAAAGGAGGTGGGGGGGGGGGGTACACAGCCTGTGGCAAAACATGACACGGGACTCCAGGGAGGCGAGCGGCAGGGCAGTTCCAGCGCGGCGCCCCGTGGCAGCAATTAGCGGCTAGACAGCTGGCGCTGCTGCATTCTGGGCCGGTGCGCAGCGCGAGCTGCCCCGAGCCCGCCACATTTATCATCGGAGCTGCTCCCGCGCGCTGCGTCGCGCCTTGCACGCTCCTGCTCAGTGCCCCAGAGCCCTACGCCAGCGTGCGCGCTCCTTACCGATTAGTCACACAGGGTTAACGTGGCTTGCTTTTAATTACCAGAGCGAGTAGGGCGCTCTGTGACAACAACATCCAGTAAGGCTGGGAGGAAAGGTAATTACGTTCATATAGTTGTCTAATTTCTTTTGCTGACTGTCAGAATAAATACAGTGAAAATACGTATAAAATAGTTAAATAAAAAGGTGTGACTTTCTAGCGCAGAAAGGAGTAGAAGATGAGGGTGATGATGAAGGTCTGAGCAGATGCTTGACTGGATGACAGAAACACTTTGCAGACTGCCTCCTGCTGGTTTGTCTGTGTAACCTCAGCACTCCGTCCTGTCCTCTTGAAGTCTGTGCTGAGGTAAGAGCTCTGGGTTCGTGCGATGACAGGAGGAATAAGGAGCTGGGATTACTGGGATAAAAATCAGGGTAACGTGATATACTCTCCTTTTACCCAAAATCCCTCTATTTGCGGCAGTGAAAAATGTTCGACTTCATAAAATCTCGGTTGATTGTTTTCCAGAAACTGAAGTCGTTAACCTTGTAGTACCCATGAGGTGGACCAGAGATTCTGAAATTCTTTGCTTGCATGTACAGTGTTGTTAGGGCCTCTTATGGCTATTAAAGTCAGATTAATAAATTTCATTCATATGTCAGTTTGCAGAGCTCCAGCCAGCGAAAGTCATGTATTTTTAAGTTACTCAATGGTCTGGCTCTGTCCTGGAGGTCTGTGGACCCTGAACTGCTGGCTTGTTCCATTTAGTGCTGGAATCTCTCTTTTGGCGGACATGTATTTCCCTGTGGGTTTCAACACCTGTGCAAGACCTTCATACATATTCATGTATGCTAAATGAGCTGGTTGAAGTGTAGGCCCAGGTCAGGGACTTCGCCTCACACACTCGCACTATGCTGACACTGATCTGATATCACGCTGCTGAGCTGTGCTGACATCCAGAAGATGTACAGTTTGGTCCACGGCCTGTGATTCTTTCTCAGCGATGTAACAGAAATGCGTGAAGTTGAATTACAGTACATCACATTTTTTGCTGTTTTAGAAATTCCTTCTTTACCGTGATAACGTTGTTAGTAAAAAATATCTTATTGTTGCAGGAGAACAGAACACATGGATGGCCAAGCTTTGACACAGTATGTCATACAGGCTACTTATTTTGAGTTTTAATAGTTGCAGGCATAGCGTGAAAATGGCACACAGCCAGAAAACTACCAGTCAAACACAGACATATCTTACCCTGCTCATCATCTAAAGCCTTTTAAAGGTTTGGACCGAGTTTTGGCGCTGTACAACTCTGGGTGTGAAAGAGATTATCCTGAGGTTGGTACCAATTAGGACGTGAGGAATAAACGACGTCTACAGTTAAAATCATCCTTTGAGGTTACTGAAAAGTTGAAACGTGACTTTCCGGGGAAGATGAAGGCAGGCAGTTTTTAACACAACAGAGGGCTGTACTGTATTTTGAATATTGTTTAAATGAATAATTAAATTATTTTATTATTCAATTTTATTGAACTGGTCATACATGCTGTAGGTATTTGGTACATATTTTGAAATTGTAAATGCAAAATGACTTGTGCATCTCTAATTAATGTGAGATAGGTACAAACAAGGAGGGAGCGAGAAAGAGAGAGAGACAGAGAGAGAGAATTTGTTCAGCTTCCTTTGATTCATGACTGCATATTAGTACTGCTTTGGCAATTCTGATATGTCGTCATGCCAATAAAGCTTCTTTGAATTTGAATTTGGGGGGGGGTATCACCCTATGAGCCTGATTATGCTGGTGCTCCACTCTTCCACACTTTCTACATGTGATGCCAAATTAAACAAGATCACCAACTAGTACATCACTTCTAATACAAAAGATGACGATTCTGTGGGGTTATTCATGCAGGCCATTGCTTTTGAAACTTTAGTAGAATTTTTATCTTTTGGACAATACATTTATCAAATGATAATGAAATGACGCTGAACAGTTTTTCAGGCAGTTTTGTGTAGGGTTGAATTCAGGTATCCCAGGCCAGCTGATTACTCAGCATGGCAGAACACTGTAATGTATATAGCATCCTCAGGTGCACACACTGAACAATGCGGCGGTAGGCTCGAGTGTGCCTCTTCATCATTACATACATGATCACGCTTCATCACCTGTGACAAAGTGGTCATAGTAACATTTGCAAAACAGCCATAACATGCAGGGTAACATTAAATGTACAAACTGGTTGCATCATCTTCCTATTAAAACCGATTGCTCATTTTCACTGTAGAGTCCCCTTGCCTCTCTGGTCTTTGTGGAGGTCCGTTCCCATGGTAACCAGAATTAACTTTGGTATTGTGGCAGCTGATATATTCAGGGTCGCTGGTAGAGATTTCGGGCTCCATGAAAGATATTGTGCTCAATGTTATGTTGCATTAACACGTTATGCTGTATTCCTGTTTGAATGGGCTGTCAGTCTCGGGCCTTTGGAATCATCCCGTTTCCTTCCCACTGCGGCGCCCCAGGGTGAATTACATTCTGCCACATTTTGGCCTGGTAGGAATCGCTCATTATGCTGCAGCTTTGCACACTGTGACAAAAACACACTTGTGTTCCAGTGAGCAGTGCCGTTTGGCGGTGGTGCTCGCAGTGAAAAGTTTCACGCGACTTCGTATTAACCAGCCGAGGGAGGGAGGGATTCAGCACAGTGTCAGCTTTAAAGAGTGAGGGGTCCGAGACTGAGGCCCGTGTGTCCATTCTGCTATTGATCTGCACAGAAAGTGGGCCAGCTGCTAAAAATAGGCCAAAGCATGCCAGACAGCCATCCTGATTATTAAGCAACCCAACAAAGAGTAATTGCAGAATTGAATTTAGATACCACTGCTTTTGTACAGCCTAATTAGGACATACTTTTAACAGACCATTTGGATAAATAAAGTCCAGGCTTTTTAGGTCTAAATATGTGATCAGCAGTAGCAGTTTCAGATGCCACTGTATTGATTTGGCTGGCTAAAACCTTGTCTCCTATAAAGTCTCTGCTTAGCAATCTCACTGACAAGTAAAGAGCTCACAACACAGGGGGAGATCCAGGATGCTCCGCTTCACAAAACCCATGAAACTCATTAAACAGAAAAACAGTGTGAAATGGGTAATCCTGTGGTGATACAAAACGGTTTTTATGTCTTTGTATAGTTACAGTCAATAGAATTGGCTATAAGAATCACATTTATACTTAGGAGGTAGTATTAATTTAATAGTGATTAAAAAAAAATTTGGTTTTCAAACCTACAGAGGTGGGATTCGCCATGTACTGTCAGTCATTGTCTGGCTAATGAGTGGATGAAACCCATGTCTAACTGGCTGATGACAATAATCCTGCCCACAGTATAGAGATATGCAAGGTAAGAAAAGCTTTTAAAAATATCCCTGGTAGATTTTTTAATTCCTGCTTGAATATTTGTAGAATCTGGGTATAAAAAAACTGCAGAGCGAGTCAGAATTTGTCACTAAATATATTTACATGACAAACACCTTGCCATCAGTGCAATACATAGGAATGTTGCATATTTACCAAATATTACACTCTCTCCTTTTTTTTTTAAAAAAAAGGGTTAAAGCTGAGAAACACAGTTTATGTAAAACATTAACATTACAACTGGTAAATGGCATCACACACAAAAAAACGGCATTACCAGCAATGTTCCATTGGGATTGTGGCACGTACATGTGCTGACAGGCTCGTCTTTGTACAGAGACTGAATGTAACTTTGGCAGTTTCTGAGGAAGAGTTACGTATGTTTACACATGAAAGGACATTAAACGGTCAGCAGCGTTATGCTGGCCGGCTTACAGAGCTCAAGTTCACAGTGTACCTCAGAGTGCTTTAAAGCAAGAGATGCAAAGTATACAAACAGAAATACAAAGAAACAAATTTAAACCAATGGCATCGGAAGTTGTCAGGCATTGAATTGGTATAAAATTATACACGGCTGTTGCAGTCATTGCCCTTTTTCCAAAAAAACAATATTAAATAAATTGTGAAAAGACAGTGTTTTGGCTCCCAGCCCGTAGTATTAATGATGCAACAGGTTTTGTGTGAGTTACTCTGACAGTGTGGTGGAGCAACAGAGGAAACAGTTAAAATGCAACACAGTGAAAGAATCTGGCAGACAAAACTCACAATTCAAAATTCACACGTACCAGCTGACCTCGGCTTTCTCATATATTTTTACCTCTTCATTGGTTTGGCACTTTATCTGAAGAACTAACGTTCAAAAAAAGTGAACTGAGTACAAAAAGTTTTTTTTTTTTTTTTTAATGTCCTTAACATGACTTCAAGAATACTGTATATTATTAGAGTAATTTATACGGTAGGTAAACACTTGTAGATGCTGCAGTTTAAAACAAACATTCCAACAGTTGTGTAACAAACATGCACAAGAACAAAAAAGGTGCCAGTTGTCTGCGCACGGCCCAGCAGTCCCGGCGGCACGCCCTGTTCTCATGACGCCTCCTCGGGAGACCGCGTGTCTGACTTGAGGCGCACAAACTCCCTGGCCACCTCGTCGTTGGTCCTCTGAGAGAGTATCCTCAGGATGGTGAGCCCCGTATCGTCCATGGCGATGGCCCTGACGAGTGGGTGGAAGCCGGAGTAGCTGCCCTTGTCAGCCAGGTCTTGCAGCCTGATGGTGGTCATGCCAATGACACGGTCTTCCCTGGCGAAGCAGTAGTCCTTCACTGACACATGGAGTTCGTACGCCGCGGGCTCGTGCTCAGTACTCAGGATGCTGCGGAGCAGAATGCGCACCGCACATTATCGTCACGGGAATGAGGTGCAATTTTCACTTAATCGTGACCAATGAAATAAAATTACGAAAGGCATCTTGTTCTATAGTATTTTGTAGGTTTAAAGAGAACAGAAATTTAGAGTCCCACGCTGGTGAATAGTTCATGTTTGGCATGGAAGTATCCCACTGCTAACAACACCTTGATCGCTATGCAAGCTCTGACTTACAACTGGAAGGTTTCGTTGTACTTAGGAGACCAGGTGTTGTTCTTGGTCTTGGTGCTGAACTTGCGCTTCTTGTCGGCAAGATGGGGGCCTATGGCATTCACCTCCACAAAGGGCCGGAACATGGCGTTGGTCTGCCAGTTCAGGTTGTTCACTGCAATGACTGGAAGGGAAGAGCGGTCAGAGATGCCCAGCACGTGTAACCCCCCCCACCCAACATCTGACCTATGAGAACCTCAGGGTTATGTAACCCTGGAAGGATGAGGCTGTTTATTGTGCAGTGGAGAGGACACGGTAGACCAAGTGTGAGCATTTTCATTGGATGAACAGGACCTCGGGACACGGTGTGAGTTCATCTCAGGAACAAGCAATGCTCTGTGTGCGTGTGTGTGTGCGTGTGTGCGTGCGTGTTTTCAACCTAGGAGGTAAACTTTAGTGACTGAAGAGACAAGGCTAGAAAACTCAAACATAAGACAACCGGACAAAAGAATACCATTACAGATAAAATCCACATACGTTTTCCTCCATATTTTTACACACTTAGTGAAATAAATTCTCCTTCAAAAACATTTTACAAGAACAATCAGTTCTTACATTAGTAAACTCTTATGAACAATAATTTTCTAATAGTCTAACCTTCTAGGCTCTGCATTTTGTATTCAGACCCTCCCTCACCTTTAGCCACAAACCTTTGATAAAGATGCTGCTCAAATCCATAATCTTGGCACCAAAATTTTAAGATGAGTAGTAGTAGGTGAGTCCTACCCTTGACATTGACTTTGTGTTCTCCTGTGCCAGGATGGGAGACGAGATCCACCTGGATAGAGAGTTCACCCACAGCTCCGTCGGACGACTGGCCTGCCAATCCCAAAACAAAGATGGAGTGTTGAAGGGAGTAGGGCGCTGTGCTGCAGGAGGAATGCAGTGAAATGTGTGTGTGTGTGTGTGTGTGTGTGTGTGTGTGTGTGTATGTGTGTGTGTGTGTGTGTGATGCCTGCTGAAATATCACCACACAAAAAGACTCCACTGCGAAAGTACTTCACTTTGACAAAGGCAAGTGAGTGTGTCTTTCAGCTTGTTCATAATGACATACTGCCCACGGCAAAATGTTCAACAACAACTGATCATCATTTCATATTTGACAGTGGAGCAGAGACTGAGAATCAATCCCAAGGCTAAAGTTTATCTTACACACCTAAATTATTCTGGATCTTGGCTTGCAGGCCTCTGCACAGCTGTACTGTACAAACACGAGAATTCAAGGAGTTTACTTGTGTGACACTGAAAATTGGAAATAATTACCTGTGGTAAAACAGCATGTTTGCTAAATAAATATGGAGTAACAGCTGGCAGAACTGCTACGTTTTAAGGCTGCTGATTGGGCAACGGAAGGTACTGATAACACAGACAACGGTGTCTAACTGCAGAAGATAAGAACTCAAAAGGTGTGGAACAGCTGTCACGAATTTAAAGAAATGACCAAACACAGCTGCTGTACAATACAATCGTACATAATGTATTAACATTGATTTTGTTCGAAGTTTAGGCACTTTAAAATACAATATAAACCGACAAACTGTAGCTAGTACCGAATGTAAATTAGTAGTTATAATAAAAAATAGCTATATATAAAATGTGTCACTAACGTACATTAGGCCCACATGGGCTGAATGTTTTAAATTATTTTTAAAATATATTGCAATGATAGTGTGCAATACATCACAGGCAATCAATTTTTATAATAACTACAATATTAATAATAATTATTAATGCATTACATTTGTATAGCACTTTTCAAGACACCCAAAGCACTTTACAATAGAACAGAAGCTCTCCATCACTACTGTACAGCATCCACAAGGATGATGCCACGGCAACCACAGTTGGTGTTAGGAAGCACACTGCTCACCAGCTATAGTTGGGGAGAGAGAATGATACAGCCAGTTTACACATGGGAGTTATTAGGAGGCCATGACCGATAATGCTCCTTGGGAAATCCAGGCAGGACCCCAGGGAACACCACTACTCTTTGCTAGGAACACCTTGGGACATTTAATGACCACCATGAGTAACAAGCTTGGTTTTACCTCTCATCTGAAGGACACTGCCACTTGTTTACAGTACAGTGTCCCACTGGTGTGCTAGGACCCATGCAGACTGCAGGGTCAGAACCCCCTATTCGTCCCACTAACACGACTTCCAGCAGGCACCACAGCTTTCCCAGGGTTCTCCCATCCAGATGCTAACCAGTCTCAACCATGCTTAGATTTGGTAGGCTGCCACACTTGGATTTGGTAGACTATCATGCTTGGATTTGGTAGGCTATCACACTTGGATTTGGTAGGCTATCACACTTGGATTTGGTAGGCTATCACACTTGGATTTGGTAGGCTATCACACAAGCTGCATTGTGAAACCTGCTAAGCTCAACTTTAAGTCCTAACATCACATATGCAGCACTTCAATACTGACTGTGCCTGAATTTTTAGCTGCTCATGTAATGTTCCTGAGTAAGAAACACGGGTTTGTTCTGCCCATTTCAGTGTGAATATTTAGCTGTTCATTTTGAGTTCCTTGGTAACCGCTGACAGTTTGCTGTCCTTGATTTGGGATAACGCCAGAGCTGATTGCAATGTCAATCTGATGCAGAAGAGAAATGGAAAACTGTTTGTGACTTTCTGCTTAATGAATATTCTTCTACTTGTGTAGCTCATTAGTCCATCTCAGAAGTGCAACTGCTTAATTACTTAACTGCACAAAACGTCAATATTCAATTGTTAGATGAAATATGAAAAATATATTTGGACTCCAGCTGAACCTTTAAACAATTCTGCATTTCAACAGCAAAATCCTGATTAAAATCCTATTGATTTACACACAAAATTGAGAAATACCTTGTGAAATCGAACAGAACACATACAAGTTCAGGTGGAAAATTTGTGAAAAATAAATAATGTACTAGTACGAAAAAATGCAGGGGTTTGGCAGCTTAGTGCAAATACAGAGACAGCACTGCAATTTAAAAATGCTTAGAGTGACTGTATTTTACAAATAATTTTGAGTAACATGCTGTAAACATCTGATCAGCATGCATTACGCTTGTACAGTAATGAAAAGCTGCCGCAGTACTGACTTGTAATGTATAAGATCATCCCATGAACACCGTGCCCTTTTGTACTTACCTGTAAATGATGGAGCACTCTGACTGTGCCTAACACTACAGTTTTGTGTTCTGCGTTCATGTTCAGGGTGGTGTTCAGGTGACAGCCCCAGGATGCAGCTGTACAGTATGTATGTGTAGATACAGAGGGACCCCCCCAGTTTCCCAGGATGCAGCTGTACAGTGTGTATGTGTGGATATAGAAGGACCCCCCCAGTTTCCCAGGATGCAGTTGTACAGTGTGTATGTGTGGATATAGAAGGACCCCCCCAGTTTCTCAGGATGCAGCTGTACAGTATATATATGTGGATAGAAAAGGACTCCCTCCCCTAATGCAATCTTAGTACTCATTAGTAAGGTCATGTGTTCTGAGAAGTGTGTGTGTGTGTGTGTGTGTGTGTGTGTGTGTGTGTGTGTGTGTGTGTGTGTGTGTGTGTGTGTGTGTGT
>JABJVR010000007.1:2694011-2710440 GCA_025773905.1 Chitala chitala | reverse complement strand
TGTGGCGATCATCACAGAGGAACCTGAGCACAAATTCAACACGAATGTGGCGATCATCACAGAGGAACCTGAGCACAAATTCAACACGAATGTGGCGATCATCACAGAGGAACCTGAGCACATTTCCAGCTGTACCTCACAGTCATCGTTAATCGTTTTCTTCTGCTATTAAATGCAGGATGGTTGGGCTACCTCAAAGCCTAACTGAAACTTTCAGCGTTTACAACCCACTGGACTAAAGTTGACTCGTCAGTTTATTAACGCTTTATTTTTTGGGTCTCAATTGTATTTTAAAATTTGATATAACCACCAAGCTGCGAAAGCTAATGAGCAACAGGACAGTGCAGTAAAAGCTGAGGCAGGAGTTGCATGTGGCCAGACTTTTGCCTGCATTCGTTTCAGTTGTTTGTTTGCTTGCCTGTGGGATGGTGCCATGCTGGCACAGAAAAGCCATCGGTGTTAATGAGTACATTCAAGCTGAGAGGTGACAGCTGTCAATCATGCATGAGCCTATATGTACATACACTCAAATACACACAATAAACTGGGGTAGGGGACAAGATTAGAAAAACATCTGAAAGACAGAGTGTGACAAATTTGTGTAATAACATGAAAATTGCAGAGAAAGCTGGGTAGATAATCAGTCGGTCATATTCTATACCACTTCATCCTGTTCCCGGAAGCCTGGAGCCCATCCTAGGACACATGGGGTGCAGGGCAGGGGACACGCAGAATGGGGCATCAACTCACCGCAGGGCACACACACACACACACCCAAACACACACTACAGGCAATCTGGAGACACCAATCAATCTAAGCCGCATGTCTTTGGACAGTGGGAGGAAACCGGAGAACCCAGAGAAAACCCACTAAGCACAGGGAGAACATGCAAACTCCACGCACACAGACCTGGAGGTGCGAGGAGACAGTGCTAATCACCACGCCACTGTGCCGCTGGTAGATAAGTCACTTATATTAATATAAAAGTTAGTGTTTAAAAATATAAAACTGGATAAGGGCTGTCTGATAATTACCCCTGTGTGGTCATAATTAGCAGATAGTGGAGAACTGCTTATCAGTCCAGAGTCAGCTGACAAAAGCACCAAGGGAAAACAAGTCCCAGAAAACGGCCCTGTTAAAGCCAGCATCTGTTTAAGTGCCACATCCCTTTGGCTGTAACACCGCAGCTAAAAAAGGCATTTCCTACACCTCCTGCTCGGTATCCCCCCATCACCATTCTGAACTGGCTCCATGGGGCCGGCTGTTTCCTATTTGACACCCCCAGCAGACGGGTGGTCAGGGGTGCCAAGGAGCTATGGGCGGAAACTGCCAGGGGAGAGAAGAGCAGCAGGGCTCCTCTCAGGGACTGGAGAACCACGAAGCTCCGAGAAGCTAGCCTCTGAAATCACCTGACTTAGGCTGGCTTGTGTCACTGTTGAGGGACAAGCTGATATGATGGACAGCCAGAGGACACAGTGAACCGGTAAACAAACAAGATGGTAGGCAGGACTGCTACAACACCGATACACAAAAATTCCACTGATTGTGGACTCTTCAGCATTTCAAATTTTGCCCGAATGATTTTGATTTCTGAGAGACTTCTTAAGCAGCTGCAATGCTCCGGCTACAAACCAAGGAACAAGGCCTAGATTTCTTCACAAACAAGTCAAACAGCAAACATAGTCTGCCCAAGCACGACCACTAATAGGCAGCAGTAACATTAACAGCCGACTCACCATCTACACATCCATCATATGCAAAATGGCCGCAAATCCCCATTCTACCCTGTGCTCTTGCTCATTGCTGTCCTGCCCTCCAACCCCCAGACCTCACCTGCTCATCAGATCCATACGAGTCCTACTGTTTTGCAAAACTCTGGGTTGTTCATCTCCTTAAGGGATATGTTCTATTCATCTTGAACTCTATCCACAAGTCAATTACAGACATACAATATGCATCCATTAAAGATGGGTGGAAGGTTAAGGAGAGGACACAGGAACGAGGCGGTTCAAACAGAACACAAGGAAGCAAGCAAAAATGCTCAACAGAGTTCCATGACAACAGCAACATATAAGAAATTTTGCACAAAGATACATTATCGGTCATACTTTATTCACGGTCAGGTTCTTGTATAGAATTTTACTGAGCTAAATAAATAAAGAAAACAGACTAAGAAGTCCCAGAAAGCAATCTGTGTAGTGTAGAGACTGCCGACCTCTTCCGCTCTTTCATTCATCAGTGTCAGATACTGTGGGCTTTTCAAGGAGTGCTGAAACCACCTTGTAGAGTTTCTCCAGGGTCTGGCTGGCAGTTGCTGTGCAAGAGCCACCGCCGTTTTCAAAATGCCAAAAAGTAAAGACAAGTTCGAATGAACAGGAAAGGAGCCGGCCATCTGCAGCAGCCACAGAGACGCTTTACAGCTCACAAACAGTGAGGGTTGGCCTGGATCTCAACGCATGCAGCTACCATACAAACACGGGCAGAAACACACACAGAGTTTGTCAGCACCTAGACCTGGGAGACAGACCTTACTACACATGGCACTGTCCCTACAGTAACCGGCCACGCTGGACCCACGCCACTCTGACGTCTGCGTCTTGTGTCCTTTTGTGATTTGCCTGCCATTGCGTCATGCCTTCTTTTTCAGTGTCCGCAAAATACAAACCTGATTGCAAAAAATGACTCTCTCTCTGTCTGCGGCTTCATCAATCACACCAATTTACCATCTGGGGAACCCTGAGGAGTGGAATTTTTCAATAAGCTTATCCCGTAACAAGAGATTTATTTTGGTTGTCGACATGGTAGCTGGTTTCTCACTTCCAGTGGTACTACTGTAAACTGGATACCACCTGGCTGGCCCGCGGCATCAGCTCCTGGGGTGTTAACCACAGTGAGCCCTACACTTTGCATCACAACATGTGACAAGTTTCCAAATGACTCAAGAGCCCAGGAATTGTGGTGGTGGGGGGGTTTTCTTATTAAGAAAGGCAGCTGAGAGCTGAAAAGAGCTGTCAGACAGAGAAAGGGGCAACAGTGAGATGCAGCAATAAGTGCTGTCAGCGCCTTCTCCAAACCCTCACCAATGATGATGCAAAGATCTTCCCCAGGAGACAGACACACTAATCTCAGCTCTTTAACTAAATAACCAAATCTGTGTGCACACACATTAAGAAGGATTCAACACACACAGGAAGAAACAACAAGGGCTGTTCTCGTTCTAAATGAGTGTAACACAGGATGATTTACTACACAGAAAATCCATACAGTTCATTTTCCTACTTGGCATTAATGCATTCTATTCACACCCAGCGGAAAATATGAAACAAACTATGATTAAGAAACTGATCCCAGATTTTCTGTAAAACTTCACTTCTTTGTTTAAAAGTCTCAGAGTTCATCAAGTGATGTTTTGCCTTTTGATTTGAAGTTGAAAATGGTGAAAGCAGAATTAATACACTGAAAGCTGTCAGAAAAATACAGCTTTGAAAGTACGGTGGAGCTCTCGTCTGAGATGGGCAGATGATGACATACCTGAGCCTTGTACTAGGAAAGTAAACAGCACCCTGCCTCAAGGAAGGTGGAGTCACAGTCTTCAGAAAGACCGTGATCTGCACCTTCACATGGTAGCCTTCAGGATGAACAGAAGTCATATCAAAATTTCAGTTGCATGTACTGTGAAAGATGCAGATATGATGCAGATATGTTCAGACTGGACTTAAAGCATGAAAACCTCCAGCCAACACCACACAAAGCAGTACCACATTTTGCAGTGTCCTGAGACAGACTCCAAGCTATGAAATGCCTAAAATTATAAATTATACAGTTATATCAACCAAATATATACTATCATGTTAACCACTCTACATGGCAATATTACAAGTTTACAACCAATCTTTACAAACATAAAGTTTTGAGTAGTTTAAAAGTGCTTACATTTCACAATAAAGGATGGCAGTGTTTTCTCTAAGGTTGGAAACTGTGTTATTGTTAAAAGAAAATTAAAAACACCTACTGACAGTGACTTAGAGCAAAAACAGCACGATGCCGTGCATTAGTGGTTACAAGAATTAAACAAACTCACAGGACTAACGCAAGATAACGCAAGATGCTCTCCAAAGGGACAAAAAACACACTCTTCTAACTGTACTGCCTTAACATACAGTATCTCAATGATGGGCACAAAACAACAGGTAAATAAGGAAATCCCGACAGCCTCAAGGTTCCGTCCTAAAAGCACCAGCAGCACAGAATTTCCATTTCCTGCAATGTCAGCGCATCACCTGCAGTGGGTTTTCAGGGATGTTAGTCTACATAGGTGCTAGGCCTGAGTCCTGGCCTGCTTACTAAGGCCTGCTTCTGCTCATGCATCCCAGTGGTCTTCTGTTTGTCCTATTTGATGAAGGGAGACATGCTTCTGCACAAGATAAAGCAAAGTAAAATGCAGACATATTTACACACTCTGTGTGCATGCAACCATGTCCTGCTTTTCAAATGAGAACAGTACACTAATTATGAACTGGTTTGCATGCTATTATCTATGACTATCATACACTTAGGATAAAGACTGAATTTAAATTATGGGCAAATATTTCTAATGAATGACGCATATGACATGATTTTCTAGGCATTGTCTGGATAGCAGCAACTGTAGCAAGGTTTGCAGGGTGGAAATTTTCATCAAAACGAGTAAGTTTTACAACAGCGACACCTAATGGAAGCACAACAAATGCCACCAAATTCCAAACTGCGCTTAACAAGTTAGAATACAGAAACTCACCAACACTACAGTGTATCTTGCCTTTCTTTACAGAATTCAGACACTTGTTGCATTTAAAGATGTTTGAGGTCTGCATCAGAATACACACAAGAAATCATGGGGTTATATAACAAGGGAAAACAAACATATTTTAAGTTCAACTTGATGTACTGCAATTACACTTTTCATTTCCAGGTTTACCATCCCAACCGTACCATGGTTTATAATGTCCCATTCAGTAAATTAAAGGTTACATCAGAGCGGTCAATACAACCAAATATATTTAGTTAAATGAATCTGAGTGTGCATACAACAGACCCGAAAAACAAATACTACAGTTACAATTTTAAAACAGTTTAATATACCTACCCCAGGAAGCTTCGGGTACAAGGCAGACAGGCTGCCAACCCGCACGATCACCCACACACCACGGACCACTGAGCTACATGTCACTTGTTCTCAGAAACATGTGCAGTACATTTTTTAAATGTTAGTCTTTAAAACTTCCAGGACTTGGACAAAACACACCGAGGTCCTCTTACTTATTTTCACCAGAAATTAATGTAATATTTTTTATTCTGCCAAATTTTCCCACTTGTCCCACTAGGCTAAGTGATTTTATGACGTTCCTAACTCTAGTGATTTATGAAGCGTTGGCAAAGACTCCTCCATACTGAAAGGTCCATAGATGCCCATAACCATTCCCATATATTGCACAGCTGAAGCCAAAAATGCACAGTATTTCACTTTGGCCCAAAGATCGGTCCTGGGAGGCATGTACAGCCCCGTCTGCAGCCCAGCACGTACATTTCATAACTAATTACTCTTATTTGAAATATTAAGCACCACTAGGTCTTCCTTGGCAAAAAATGTAGCAGCAAAAGGGTTTTGCTCCGAGGTTTTTACTAAGTGGCCTTTCTGGTTTATATGGAAAATGGGATTTTCCAACAACACGTATTTATATTCAAAACAATGGGAAAATAAGGTCACCGCTGTATAAAACAAAATTTCTGGCATTCAAAAATTTCGTGTCCAATTTATAAGGTTTAAAATATATATACGGCTTCAACTTACCACGTGGCGCAATGCGTTTTTTTTTTACTATGAAATAACTGAAAGTCATATTAGACAACTAAACGATAAGCCCCACTACGTGAATAAGCAATCACACTGCACCCCAAGACAAGGCACCCCAGTTCCCTCCCTGTTAGATGCACCACCCACCTTACCCACACACACACACACACACACACACGAAACACGAGGTGTAATAAATGAGCGCAAAGGTGCAACAAATGGACACACAACTGCAAAGACACGTTTAACACTTATTTACAGATTTGTATAACTGGCGCTGTGCCAGGGTGCCCAGGTGTGCCCCAGGTGTGCCCCAGGCGTGCCCCAGGCGTGCCCCAGGCGTGCCCCGGGTGTGCTGGGGGCTCACCCAGCCCTGCACGGTGCCACTATACATTTCTTTTACCTTTTATGAAGAGGCAGCAGCAATTCAGACATGGCAAGGGGATGAGAACAGTGGTCCAGAGCATCCTGTCCTGAGGTACAACGGTGCGGAGCTGGTTTTGGAAATGCACACATTATGGCTTTATGAGATTAAAATGGTTTAAATAGACTGGGATTACAAATTACATACATGTTATGTGGGCTATTTTCCCCTGTCAATATTACAATTACAGTCTTTATGAAAAGATACGCTAGTTTAAATCAGACACGCCTGTGTAGCATATTAGGCTAAACAATTTTTAACAACCGAGCCTTTAACCACTGTATCACAGCGAGATTTAAAAACACGTAGGTCTATTGTGAATACTAAATTGCCCCGTGTGTGAAGTTTGCATGTTCTTCCTGCACCTATGTGCAGTTTTTCGTGATGCTCCACGCAGTCTGAAGATTTGTAGGTCAAGTGAAGCGGAAATTTTAGATGCCGTCTTTTGAGTGAGGGCTGTTTGTTGAGCTAGCTCTCCATCCGCAGTGTAGTGTACACTGTTCTGTGTCCTGTGTTGCCTGGACAAACCTCCAGCAGCCTCCAGCAGCCTTGAATTGAACGGGTGGTTTGAGAATATAATGAATTAATTCATCCGTATAACGATAATGCAGAAACACTAGCGTTACATTGCATGGCCAGTAGATGGCACCCTAACATCGTTTTAAAGACTGCTCTAACAATTATGATTTTTTTTTTTTTCTTTCAATAACTTATCCAGGGTCACAACGATGCATAGTTGAAACGTCACACACTCTGAATTGGATACTAATCCATGAGAGATTACTTTCACAAATGTGAACATTTATAAAAAAAAAAGCATAATCTAAGATCCAGGTAGAGCAACAAATGCAAATATCAGACGACAGCAATGGTACATATGAATATAAAATGCTCTCTTTTGAGTGCATGTACTTTTAGGCAGTTTGTTGCATCTTATTGCAAGCATTGGCGATTATGATGCTATATGACTTATTTACTGGAGTGAGACAAACTAGCACAAGCATCACTGAACGCTGTTTTGTTTCCGATCACTAAGCAAAGATGCCATTTGCAGATAGTTCCACATAGCATCCAAAACCGGTTCCTGTTTTGATTATGGGATTCAGCGTGCAGCCGTCTGTTCTTCATAGTGGTGTTCACAGAGCTTGAGAGCTACTAGAGCCATCTGATCAAGCTGACTCCTGGTAGTTGTGTTTGAAATCCCAGCAACCAAATAATTTTTACCTCTCACCTTAGTTCCCAATAACAGCACTCCTAAACCGTATGACCATGTGATCAAGCAGAAATAAATTTATGGGCCTTCATAAAATCGGTTCAGTACGGCACCGCTGAGCCTGTGCAGTAAAGATCAGTCTGGCGACGAGGCCCTTTGTGTTCTGTATGTAATCGGTTCAGTACGGCACCGCTGAGCGTGTGCAGTAAAGATCAGTCTGGCGACGAGGCCCTTTGTGTTCTGTATGTAATCTAGGTCAAAGGTCACTGTTCTCTTTAAGTGTTTTACTACGATTTACTGCTACCTGAGAGTTTAAATACTAGATTTATGACTGTTAAATCATTCTCTGTTTCTGGGATAACCTGACACGCACTGGTGTAATGTATTGGAGTGATAGTACTTTGTTAGAGTACTTAAGTATTTTTGGGGAGTATCTTTACTTTACTTGAGTTTTTACATTTTTGTCAACTTTACTCCAGTATTTTTCTTAGTTAAAATAATACTTTTACTCCAATACATTTCCGATTTGGCATTTTTATTTACTACAAAAAAAAAAAAAGGAACATGCTCCCAAAGTTTCATTTTTCACCCATGAGTTCAGCATAACAAGGTCAGGGAGGTCAAAAGAAGCTCAGAAAGAAGCTGTCATGGAAGCAGCTGCATCCTCCTATAGCAGCAGTGATGCTGCCCCAACACCTGCTACGTCTGCTAGCACAACTTCAACAGCTCCTGCTTTAAATGACTCAGACCACCCGTGGTCTTCAAGAGACCTTCTCTTTTCTTGGCATCCAGGATTCGTCATATTAAATAAAGCACCTTCTGTGTTTGCCAAAAAGCACTGAAATTCTGGTATTCAAAACGCCCCGTCAAACCTCAAGACACACATATACATGTTTCTTGTTTTAATTTAGGTGGTGCAATAATTAATTATTTGGGAAAGAAGGCACTAGAAAATAAAAAAATTCTTCAACTGCTGGCTGCTTTTTAACAAGATGCTTCTACTTTCGATACTTCAGCACATTTATTGAGAAAGTACTTCTGATGCGTAAGTACAGTTAACAGATACTTTCACCTTCTGATGCATAAGTACAATTAACAGATACTTTCACCTTCTGATGTGTAAGTACAGTTAACAGATACTTTCACCTTCTGATGTGTAAGTACAGTTAACAGATACTTTCATACTTTCACTAAAGTAATATAACACTGGGTGACTTTGAGTTTTACTTAAGTACAGTTAACAGATACTTTCATACTTTCACTAAAGTAATATAACACTGGGTGACTTTTAATTTTACTTAAGCTATTTTACAGTAAAATATCAGAACTTTTATTTAAGTGTGGCTTTCAGGGACTTTATACAGCACTGCTGACAGATTGATGTTAAAGTCTGGCAATTGTACACTGTTCCTGTTTATGTGCTCCCAATTAACTTCAATGATTAAATGCTCACTTTCATTGAAATGTAAAAATTAATATCTGTGCCTGGAATTCATATTATTCTTTTAGATACAGTTCATCCATCCGTCCATCCATGCTTCCACTGTCCACTTATGCATTGCAGAGTGGCAGTTGGGTGGAGACAATACGAAACTTGAGCACATAAAGCATAATTTTTAATAATTTTGTCTTATGTTGTAATTAAATTTGTCTTACTGAGACATTACAAGCAGTTTTTAGTGTATGCAACAGACACAGCAGACCCAGCAGACTCAGTGATGGTGCTGCCACGGAAATGGCCACCCAGCTGTGCTGGAAGGAGAGCTGCGGAAACCCGACACAGGTGATGCTTGCTGGATATGTTGGTAGCTGGCCTGGGTGGAAGGCTGCTTCTTTGGTCCTGCAGGGCCACCATTGTGTTATTCAGGGTACCGTGCACTGGTGAAGTTACAGAGCAAAGCTGACAGGATGAGAAGACGGTCAATGGGGGCCCTAAACTCTCCCCCCATCCACAAAACTGCCGCAGATGTGACCTCAGAAAAAAAAATACCAGCTGGCTGACAGGTGGACTGAAAAAGGGACCCCCCCACCACCTCACACATAGAGCAGGTACAAGATGAACTTGGGGAGGTTTATTAAAGGAAATGGCACCATGTCACACGCCATCAAAGGCCCCAAACAAAACAGTGGTGCTGGGAGATTTGTGCGGGACGGGTGTGCGGCCCGGGTCCTTTGTGTGGAACAGCAGGAGATGGTGAGATGAGACCATCCATGCAGAACTGGACAGCTGTGGCTAAATCTCACCGGGGGTGGGGGCCAAGGGGAAAAAACACCACTATAACATCTTAGCTGTCCCATCTATCGCCAAGCAGATCGGACAGAAATTCCAACTGTCGGCCGTAATCCTCCAAAGCATTAGAAAGAGAGACTCTGATTTACATTGGATTACTGTTTAATTTACCGATTAGAAGGAACTGTGGACAGAGATGGAGGGTGAGCGCACTCTATCTGGGTATTCTTTTAAGGAGAAGGAAACAGCTAGTTGTGGCCATTGACCTGTAGACAGATGCAAAATTACTGTAAACTCTGATATTCTTTAATTCCTGAACATCCAGCCATCAAATTAACATATTCGGGCTCATTTAATAATGAGGCCCATTTTATCCTTCATTTATGCAGTCTGCTAGATGAAACAAAACCTAGGTTTCAACTTGATTTCTAAACAAATTAATTTGATAAAACAGCATACTTTCATAGTGTCAGAGCCACACTGCTAGGGGCAAAGTATGTTTTGTAAGACATTAATACACACATACGTGTTGGTCTGAGGATTTGTACTCAGTGTGCGCCATTGTGTTTGCACCAGAAAGCAGATGAAATGCAGCATATGTCCACAATGCCAAAACCATCAGACAGTCTAAGGATGCTTTATCCCCTTCCCCTGGATTTAGACCATTGGACAAAGATCAGGGGAAGAAGCTTGTCTTCAGCAGGGGTGGGGGGGTAGACGATAGGTAGGAGTGTTGGTCAGGCTCCCCAAGGAGTACACAGCAGAGAAAAATCCATTAGAAACACACCGACAAGGTGTCCCAACAGCAACGTCCCAGACACGTGATTTAGTGCCACACAATTTGGTTTTCTGTCAGCCGCACAGGTGCGCTGTATCAAATGCAGTTGTTGAAGGATTAAGACTTTGTCTTGCACACAAAAATATAACTTTGATTTATGAGCTTTTGATCAGCCTAAAATATTATTTATAACCACACACACACACACACACACACAAAGTTCTCTCACATTTTAGTAACTGAAAATCAATTGTAGCAATTAACACATTTAATACTCTACCTGTTATTTGCAAAACTCCCAAAGCCACCAAACTTCATTTTCTGTTTTGTTTTTATGGTATCTAGTTCCTCTGATTTAATTCCAGATATTATTTTCCCAGCAGCCCTCTGACGATAGTGTTAGGCGTTATCCCTGTAGTGGCCTCTCTGCTGTGAGGGCATTCCCAGGGTACAGCAAAATCAAAAAAAAATTAGTTCACTCAAGCACTTCAGCAAAAATTTAAATGTTGTTCCACCCAGCAGCAAACCAGAAAACCAGAAGCTTAACTAGAGGTTTGGTTCTGTTCACCAAACCAGTAAGAAATCCTGGCCTGCAAACTGATTAATCAACCTCCAATGTTACCCCCCCGCTTACCTGAGTAACTTCACCTCGTGCTGCCAGGTGTTCATCTGAATAACCATGTGTAAGATAATTATTTACAATATACTGGTGTTAGCAGTGGGGTGTTCAAATGCTTCAGAAAACTATTAAATCAAAAAGTGATTCTGAAACACAACTGGAAACATGATTATGTTCTAAAATTAATTGCCTAATTAGTTGTCCTGATCTGAACTAGTAGGTGGCACAGTGGCATGGTGGTTAGCACTGTCGCTGCGCACCTTCAGGCCTGGGGTTCAATTCCCGCCTTGGGTCTGTGTGCGTGGAGTTTGTATGTTCTCCCTGTGCTTGGTGGGTTTTCTCCGGGTGCTCCGGTTTCCTCCCATAGTCCAAAGACATGCAGGTTAGGTTGATTGGTGTGTCCAAATTGCCGTGTGTGTGTGTGCCTGCCTTGTGGTGGGTTGGCGCCCCGCCCTGGGTGTCCCCTGCCTTGCGCCCAATGTGCTCTGGGATGGGCTCCAGGTTTCCCCATGACCCTCACCAGGAATAAGCGGTTAAGATAATGGATGGATCTGAACTAGTATAAAAAGGTTAATTAACTTGGTAATGGTTGAAACAAATGAAAACTTGCAATGAAGTTCTCTAAAGTCACCTTTTACACATTCCTTCAGACCAAATTTTTGTAGACTATAGTTTTTTGGTACATTTTACAATATTTGTCAACACTATAAAATAATCAAAAAAGTACAGCATCTAGTCATCTGATATAATAAAATCAACTGGCTATCTAACACAAAGCAAACATGCACATAACTGACTTCCCTTTTCGGTATTAATTCATCACAAAGATCATCTTCATCGTTGGATCCCCGCTCCATCTGTCCCGCAGGCCGAGAGGTCGCTCAGGTTTACACTGACTTGTCATGAGCAGCCAGCAAACGGTGCCTCGGCCAAGGACATAAGCCACTTTAGAGACATTTTAGTGCCCTAGAGCGTGACCCAAAGGGTACTGTGTGGTACCTCTGGATCACATGACTGATACGTGAGCCTGTGTGAAGAGCATGCAGCTGGCCCCAGAGACGCATGCTGACACCAGTTATGGACAAGCCCCCAGCACCGTACAGACAGTCCAAATTAGCCCGTGCAGCTAGGCTGCTCCTCCTGCAGGGATGAGGAAGAAAGCCGGGTAACCGTTGCCCACAGACGAGCTTGAGACAGGGTGGCACACGCCGCAGTGTCTCCGAACCACGCGGGATGCGTTTAGAGCAGCCAGTGACCACCCCGACCTTGATCCCCGCTCTGACACTGCCTTCAGAGCCAGCAGCAGGCATCAGCAGGATTTATCAGCAGCACTCAAAAAGTCATCCTGACCAGTGGCCCGGAAGGGGGGGGGTGGGGTGGGCTAGAGACTGTAAATCACTCAAATATGCAAGGACAAAAAGGGTCAAAATGACAGAATCAGACATTCAAGGATGCTTGTAACCCAAAACCAACATCGCTCCTGTTAAACCAAAGTGACATTGTTTGATATACAGTTACAGAGGCATACACCGCATTGATTATTGAGTAGTATTAAACATCAGGAGTTATAGATTGTGTGTGACATGAAGGAGAAACATCCATTTCATTAAACAGAAAGTAATCAATTTAATACTTAAATACAAACTGACTAGGGGGATTAAACACATAAATATGCAAATAAATATTGTACGCTTCAACAAATGAAAGAGAAAGGGGCTGGTGGCTCAATGTGTAGCGCATCAGGCTGGGATGCGGTAGCCTCTGGGCTCGAATCCCCGCCCAGCTGCCAGGTGCTCAGCGCTAGCTCCCTGGGTGCTACATGTAGCTACCTGCTGATTCCTCCCAGGGTGATGGGTTAAACACAGACAGCAAACCTTGTGAAATGTATGCTTACGCAATGACAACAAAAGCTAATCAATCAAAGGTAGACAGTCCAAAAAAGTACTGCCCCCAATTGGCTTCTGACACATTCCTGACAGCCTTACGTTTATAAACTGGTGGAGGGAGGGAGTGCCAAGTCACCATGACACGTAACACGATGGTGTTATAACCCAACAACCAACTGGCCAGGAAAATGCATCGGACGTAATGCAAAGTGCTGGTGCCAGTGCACTCTGCTGAGTCCCAGTGCACTCTGCTGAGTCCCAGTACACTCTGCTGAGTCCCAGTACACTCAGCTGCACGCTGCCTTTACTCACTGATTTAGCTGTGTTGGAGAGGACCTGCAGGCTTGCCATTCCACGGCTGCTTCTTACGCAATAGGAATGCCCCGGAAACAAACAGCAGACAGGCTGTGGCTCTTCAGCAAATAAATCAGTGTGAACAGCAGGAATGTTTGGGAAATGCTAAACTATCATATGAGTTTTAAAACAGCATATAGCGTCCTTTAAAGATGCACAGCTGCTCTGATCTTTTACATTACAATAGATAAGGAAACAAAGGTATTACTGGGGTACATATGAAATGTATGCTGCACACACCCCATTTAACAACATTGTAAATGGCAGCCAAACTCCCCATTCTGTCTACCTTGGAGCTCACATCTGCAGCATCTTCTGGGGGAGTCCTCAGGGAATTATTTTTAATCATAATTCTGTAAAGGCTTTTTGTGTGAAGGTTTCCTCTTTACTAAACCTGGCTGTGAAATGTTGAACATTTCATCCCCTTTTAGTTGTAAACACTGCCTACGTTCATTCACCAAGCACCTACAACCATCTTTTGACAATAACAGAACGGAGACTAAAGGCCACGCGTTCCCCGGTAATATCGGACAGCTCTTTGTACCTCCTCTGAAAGCACAGACCACCAACCCCGACTTTGTCAAGTAGCTCAACATGCAAATGTCCCAGAAGCCCCTAAACAGCTGTGCTCAGCTGCGTGTGGCCTTTAAGATGTCGAAGGACATTAAGTTGCTTTTTGGCCAAAAAACAGAACCTAATTGATTGGTTTCTTTAAGCATGGCTTTTAAATCCGTCTCCAAAGAAAAGAAAAAATACAAAATTTTGACTCACCGGAGAAACATATTATTTTCATCATTTCCTGAATTATGAAGAAGGTATTAGTCCTCTTCACTCACATGTATTTACTCATATTAATCGGCAGTAAGTAAATATGAAACTCTCATCTGGCCTCATCTTACCCAATACAGCAATGTCACAACAAAAGCCATCCACAGATCCACTGCGTCTCTATTTACAGTATAAGACTTAGCTATTATCTAAGAAGGCACACTTAGGTAAAAGATAAAACAGGTAAAAGATCTGTTTCAGTTTCCATAACAACTGGGGTTGAGATATTATGGTTTGACAAATGTGTCTTTTACAGAGTCTGTGTGTCTGATCCTGATACTGAGAGGAGTGGAACATGTCAAAGAACAGGTTAAGTCAACAGGATGAGAAACTAAGAGAGCGCCGAATTATCTCCACTAAGATAGTGAGGCGTCTGTCCAACCAACAGCAGAGTTACCGTAGTTACCTTACTGGATGTTTTTTTCCACTCTATCGTATTACTGGTAATCAAAGTATGCTAGTGTGTTTTCTCCTTTTAAAGCACAATCTTTTGTTTTGTAATGTTCTATATGGTTATACACTGACATTCATTATGCAAACTGTTCTGTGTTGGAAAGGTTTACATACATGTTGAAAACTGAACAGTAATCCCTTATACCAACTTTAACAAATGTACATGTTTTCTATTTAAATCCATTAACTTAACTCCAATAAGCCTGTAATTGATTGGAGTGTCATGGTAAACCAATTGGTCCAGGGACAGAAATCATGCCAAATCTGACATTATCGTGACCAGGATGGGACCTGGTGGGGTTTTATGATACCACAGGTGACTAAACGTATACATGATGGAGTGCGGTCAGTTTTCCATGCCAAAGCCGTGCACGAAATAGCAAGTCAGGGTCAGCGTTGCATTACACATGAACGACCGTTTGGGGTCAGGAATCTACTCTTATTTTAATTAGAAAGATTTAGGCACATTATTGTCATGGTATGACCATGTCATCCCAGTTTCACTCTTAAGTTGACAGATAAGAGCACAAGTTATCAAGGCACATTAGAGAGGAAGATAAAATAAACCAGGAAAGTTGGACGAATCCATTGCCATTGACAACAGGTAATAAATTAGCTGCAAACATTGCAACACGCTGACCTCGGACGTCTGTCAAAGCTAGAGAGGCAAATGCGCACTCTCAAAACCTTGTTTGGATCACGCTGACCTTGTGTAACACTGAGTGTCGACACTTTTATTGATCAGACTATGTGGTTCACAGTCGACTCACCCCATCGGAGGCTGCTTCAGAAAGGCAGGAGAAAGAGAATGGCATCACTTCATTTTATCCTTCTGCAGCTCTCCAGCTCGCCCTTAGCTTTGAAAGGCAACATGCGGCACAGAACAGAAAACAAGAAGAAAAAGTGTGTAAGTGAAGAATTCAGGAGGCAAGAAATTACTGGATCAACCGTATGACATTTTCTGTTTCAAGTGCATAGAAAATGTTAAAACGTGTGTGTATTAAATGATCACTTTTAAAGATGATCCGTTGCAGGCAAAGGTAATGTTTTTGTATTAAAATGCAGAAAATAAATAAATGTAAAAAACAAAAAGCAATCATTTTAATATTTTAAGTACTCTTCTACTTAAATTTTTGAGTTACCATATGGTAACATGAATGATTAAAAATTTAAGAGTACATGAAATCAAAAACTTCAAGATGGTAAATATATTCCCCTAACTGTTTCATTTCTGAATGTTAGCAGCATGTTTCACTTCTAACGTGAGCTAGCTCGTTAATTCAGAGCTGAAGACAGGGTGGATTGCCATCCAGGTGAGAATGGGGTGGAGGTGGCTTTTCTGCACTCAAAGGCCTCTTATGATAGCAATATGAATTCCAGGTTTGTCGTGATTGACACTTAGTGCAAGCCATGGTTATGCATTGAAATGTAGAATTTTCACATGACATGATTAAACAAAGAAAATTTTATCTCAGTGTACGCGTCACAGCATGATAAAGTAAGAGTTGCCTTGCAGATGATGTGGACACCAAATATAAGCTTGAAAACATTTATCTTAATAACTCCGGGATTCCTTCTGGAATCTTTCTCTGTCAGTCTCAAGGTGGGCCCATCCCAAACATCATGTTCCTTTCTGGATCCCCACTCCCTCTGTCAGTCTCATGGTGGGCCTATCCCAAACATCATGTTCCTTTCTGGATCCCCACTCCCTCTGTCAGTCTCATGGTGGGCCCATCCCAAACATCATGTTCCTTTCTGGATCCCCACTCCCTCTGTCAGTCTCATGGTGGGCCCATCCCAAACATCATGT
>JABJVR010000007.1:2650767-2684134 GCA_025773905.1 Chitala chitala | reverse complement strand
CCGACACCCCCAGCCTCTGTCTGTCTCTCCTCTGCCTCATCACAAAGACACCCATGGGCATCCTTAGCCTCCTCAGACGCCCCCGCTCTCTGCCACCCATTAACAGTCTGATTGAAAGATGTCCGGAGGGGCTTAAACAGAAGGCGGCAGCCGCCAGCCGCCTTGCAGGAGCGCGTTTGGGCCTCACGTCAGCGCCTGACACGTCCGGGGCTCGGGTCAGAGCGGACGCTTCGCTCCCTGGCCCTGCTCTCATTCTGTCCCGATGGCTTCCTCGCTCGACGCGTTATGTCTCACCCTCGTGCCTTCAGTAGGTCAGTAATAACGGCCATATTGGCTTGGACTTCACCATTATCCATGTGATGACTCTGACATGTTGATCATATACAGCAGAAAGAAAATTGATTTCCCTCAATGGAAACACATCCAATTTTCCCAGGGCCATAATTTTTTGTCCACAACAAAATAAAAGGGTAATTTTCTGCTGGCCAGAAGAGGGGAATCACAGTCTGTGATAAAAACTTTGAAAAGGGCCGTTCTGTGATGATAACGACGTCTTTCGGCTGAGCGTGCGGCGTCTCTGATGGACAGAGCGGCTTCGTATTGTGGGGCTGCTGTCAAGAAAGACAGTTTCACCTGCACAGGATAAAAATTGTACAATTTAGGTGGTTTACTGAGCCTTGTCAAAATACAAGAACAATCTTTTATGGGTTTAAAAGGGTTTCGTGTCACATCAGAAGCTGCGATTGCCCATTTAATCATGGAGGAGGGGGGACAGGGGCCGGCGTTCAATGATGAATCATAAAGTCATGCATGGCTTATCAAATTCAATATAATTTTATTATGTATAACAAGTGGTTATGCAGGTGCTGTGTTATGTTAACACCCCACTACCTGCTAGGCCAGCGTAATAACAAAAATCTTTACCGTCATTTTTAAAATGCTGTCATAAGATGTTGGAGCTGTAATAACATTTCTAAGACAGAAAAACATTTACCATAAGTACGTAATTAACTCATTTACTGCAGATCTCATAAGCAGAGAATTGCACAATACAAATAGCAATGCATTTTAGTACTTTCACATATAATAGTATGTTTTTTTTACAGCTCTGACTTTGCTGTTTTTATTCCACATTTATATACTTGCAGTGCCTCAAAGACATGATGCATAAATAGGATGAATGTCATACAGGGATATTTGGAAATGTTTTCCCTGTTTTTGCTGAGCTCAAAACCTCTCTATTAGTGCCTATTCTTAACTCACTGTTGACACTTGAAGGGCCCACTCAGATTTGAAGGATGACCACATTTACAGCTAATCAGATTCATGATGACTCGTGTCTTACATGAGAGCTGGATTAATGTCTTTGAACAATAGTAGAAGTGGATCAGACACGCCCCCTTCCTCCCCACCAACCATGCACACCCACAAATTCTGTATTTTGCCTACTTCAGCTGTGCCCCCCCCTTGTTTTTGTGAGAGGCTGCTGCTTTGTGGCAAAAGAGAGTTGTCCAGAGGCAGTCTGCCAGGGTAAAAATCTCAGAATGGTGTACAAAATCAGATCTTGTCCCTGAGCAAGGGGATGGGGGGCCAGGACACTGGAGGAAGAGGTGGGCTGGGTGGGTGGGAAGGTCATGACCTTGACTATTGATCTGATGTGTATAATTTCCATGCCATACTGAGGCCCTTCTCCTAACCTGCTGAAGTGCATTAGGATAGAAATCCATAACTGGGCCACGCTCATTGAAGCTCAGGAAGAAACTAAATTAAATGTTAAAAAACAATCTGGGCCTGGAGTTCGGGACGATTCATCATGATTCTTTTGTGCCAGGCAGGTGGGATGAACAGGAGGATCTCAGACAATCATCCCGAAAGCAGAATATGGATGCTCCATTCCTGCCCATTTGTCAGGTCCTGGGCTGTTCCCGTTTTCAAACCTGCCTCAAAATCCAGCCAAGGTCAGCTGCTTCCAAAATTACAGTGAAAGTCCGAGACCAGAAAGACCAGAATAAACCAACATACTTACAACGCATCCGAATCAAATAGGCATCACAAAATGACAGGAAAATGTCTCTTTGGTACAAACAGAGTATGTGATCTTGTCTTTCTTAAAGTGAAAAATTTCATATACAAATTTTTTAAGTGATTGTAAGAATTTAATTTACACCTATTACAATCTCAAGCAGTAAAAGCTTCACTCCATATCTTTCATGTCCATGATCTACATCACGTTCTTGTCATTTTCAAAGTAAAGGGTGTTTCTACCATTTGGACGGTACACCTCTACACAAACAGAGAGGTGCAGACAGATATGCTAATAATAATATTTAACGCTCATATGGAAAATAAAGATCTTTAAGAATTTTTTTAAACATTGAATATAAACTATATTAAATTCAAGGTTCATAATATCATCATCATGAGGGGGAATGGATGAAAAAACACCCCCCCCCCCCGCCCAGCCATCCAGGTTGACATCAGTATGCCCCCCATTTAGGTTTTGAAGGGCTCTTTTCCATAATCGCGTTGTCACAGCTGAGGAGAGAGGCAGCATGAACTTTGAAGCTCTGGACGCACTGAAGAGGACATGATTTCATTTCCCATTGGGGCGGCGGTTTGACTCCAAGATCATCGCTGTGTTAAATCAAACAGCATGACATTTAAGCCCTTTATTGCATTAGATCCCAAATCAATGCAAAGATTCTACCCGTCTCTGCCCTCGTATGGTGAGCAAGCTAATTTCTCATCAGCTCTTCTCAGCCGGTGAGGAGCTGTGAGTCATTCACATGCGCTGGTCTCCTCTTGATAATGTTTAAGTTGTGGCACCGCCACCAGACCGGGTGCTGACCACTACACTGTACCAGTCTTTAAGTGTACAATACACATCCATAAGGATCTACTTCCTCAGATTTAAAAAGATGTTTTCTTCATTCAGTTCTGTAGCTGTGCAAATAAACAAGATGTAAAAGTTTGAAAATAGAAGCTTGATAAACCAATAGATTCATGCATGTCAACATGCACACATTGTAAGCGTGTTGATTGGCCAGCTATCATTGTGTAATGGTCAGCTCGTTAAAATGTGGCCTCATTTTCACCCTTGTTGCTAAGTCCGTTATCGAGTGACTCAAGATAGAGGCGTGGGGGGACGGTGAATGTTGTGTGTGTGTGTGTGTGTGTGTGTGTGTGTGTGTGTGTGTGTGTGTGAGTGAGTGAGTGTGAAGAGGACACTAGAAATCATCTCCAGCAATTTTGGTAATGGGTCTGAAACAGCTGCTCATATTGTCCTTTGATGATGACAAATGCTCCCTTGAAGACACATTACCATCAAGGGAGCAGGAGAATAGCACAGACTTGCATAAATTGCTGGTACGTTTTTTTCCTTCAACGCTGATTGCAGGTAATTGTGGTTTGCTGAGCTTGTTAGCTAGTTCTCACTTTCTGGCCGTTTCACAAAGCTCTGCTGAAAAGGTTCTGTTTCTCGTCAACAATACAGGAGACATAAAGCGTGGTCTTGCCCTAGGATATGAAATATTAGTTTTAGCTTCTGTGTTGTGGCTATAGCTCCTCTGACAAACAGAATTTCAAGTAGAAGTCATGATGTTATTACTTGACCTCTAACCTCTTGTTTTATTTATTCCTAACATTGATGTTGCAGGGAGAATTTGTTTAGGGTTTTCTACAGGAGGTGTTTACTGCTCCATAACCAATGTTATTATCATTTTAAATGTACTGACTTTGGGATTGACATGTATAGTTACACGAGTCCTGCACAGTGAGTGTAACAAACAGGCATAATTGAGTCAAGAAAATGCATTTGCCAATAATGTATGCAAGAATCTTCATGTGCCTGCCTGCAGGTATCTGTCCAAATTGCAAATATGCACTGGTGGAATTTGATATGTTAAAACAGCCCTTCGGTCAGTAGCAAGTCGATGTAGAAAAATGGAGAAAACGTGTTTTCTTGTTCCAGTGAAAGGCGTTGTTGGGTGTGTGATGTTTGGAGACCGCCCCGTGGGCCCGTGCCACATGGTTCCTGTAGTGAACATTTCTGCAGTATCTCTCCAAACCACACCTTGACTGTCTTTACAAACACAGGCTGAAATATCTGAAATTTTGTAATGAGAACAACATAACTGTTTTATTATTTTTTTTTATCAGAAAATCTTTAGACTTTGGGTGGAATTACAAGGATAATTTCATTATTAATTCATCCCTTCTTGGAAAGCAGGGTATTCTGGAATGGTTTTATGTTATGATAAATGGCGTAAAATTCCTGTAAATCATCCTGATGTTTCCCTCTGTTTAAATCCCTCCAGATGCTTTTCAATTAGGCCCTTAATGGCTGGGCGTAAGGGGGGGGGGGCTGTTAGGGGGTTGGGCGGTCATAACTCAGCTGCTTAGGGCTCTTTTTACACTGACACTAAAAGAGGGAAAAAAGACATAGCTTCCTTCTTCTGAAAGCTTACCTGTCCAACTGGGGTTAATGGCTTTCCCCTTCCTACGCCTTGGGCTTTTGTACAGTAGCCCACTCATACACCTCTGCCTACCAAAAGCATTGAATCCTTCCTGGAAGTGATGGATCCAGACAGGCCTGCTTATTACCCCGACCACGTCTGTGGTGAGACGTCTTTATACGAGTCATGCGATGCAGTTTATGTTTCTTCCCCTCATTAAATCGGTAATACAATTAAATTTGAAATCATACATGGAAATGTAGCACTATCATGACTACATTATGAACCTTATTCTCCATAGTGCAAAATTTCTTTACGATATTTTGTTAGTGACACCAGGGCAAATATAGTGACACAACAAGAAATAGTGGAATATAATATTCTCCACTTTCCAGCTTTCCTGGAAAAAATATATATATTGTGAATAAGAAGCATCTCCTGAGGGCTCTTATTCTCGTGAAATAAAGATTGATAGTAATGATGTCATGGGATTGTACGTGAGGTGCAAAGTGATACGTAATGAGAGTGAATGAGATATCACATTTATCTACTTGAGTAAAGGAAAACTTGATAAAAAGAGAGTGGTAAAACCTTAACTGAGTTTATTGTCTGGCGAAAAGGAACTGAATAAAGTGATATCTTGCTCTTTTAGGTTCATATACCTGGTCCTCTTGAACTGTGTGAGATCGCCTCTGTGTGTCTCTTCAGCAGACCCAAGATCCTTTTTCACGTTAATGTCCTCTCTTCGGTTCTCATCACACCTGCTGTAGGGGAAATACGCCACGGTCCACGAATTGGGCGGGGTCTGTGACATCAAACCCATGACAGCTCCTGGTTCTCTGCATAATTGTACCTTCTTTTCACTTCTGTCACTGATTAATTTCTCTTTTCAGCAGCTGCATCCTGATCAGGCGTCGTACAAAAGCATGAATTGGTCAGGGGGAGCGTTTTGGGCATTTGTGTGGGCCTCTGTGGATTTGGTATCCTTTCCTGTCAGCGGGAAGTGTGGATGGGATATTAAACTAACAGATCTTGCGAGACACAAGCGGGGGCCATCTGGCCAAGGAGTTACTGTCTGACAAATGATAGTGCAGCAAAACAGGCTTCTTCTCACCGCTGTACATGGGTGACAAATGATGACCTGAACAGTATTGATTTTGGCCTCATGATGCCTCTTCATACCCAGGCCTTTGGTTGTTGGAAATTAGCCATTCTACAAAGCTACAAAGGATGCCAAATTTTATTTCTTCATTCTGCTCACCTAAGTAGAACTACTTTTGGTCAGTCATGTTTTTTCAGTAAGGAGCTCACGACTGTGGAATACTTTCCCACCAGATTTAAAACCACCATCAGGACTTGTGGTTTTCCCTTTGAAGGTGAAATAATTGGCTTAAACAACAGAGATGTGGACATTGAGAAGATCTGGCCGTTGTTATGCTGGTGGTTAAATCTGTCTTGTTTCATGTTGAGTTTTTTTTATTAAGTTCGTTGTTCTAGTTGTTTGAACCTGTGTTAAAAGCCTATCCAGGTAAGAGGGCGGCAAATGAGTTCTTAGCTAGATGTCTCTTACGCACTGTTTAGCTGCAAGTGTCCTCGTCGAATAAGCAAGTGTAAATAACTGCATTATGTCTGTGGAAGGGTGAAGCCACCAGAACAGCCATTTACGGTTTCTTGAAATGTATAGCACCGTTCCATGTCAATAGGTAACATCCCGATTTACACAACGCTACTCATATGATTTTGGCGATTTCTTTAAAAATACCAAACATTTTTTATGTCGTTCCTGCGGGAGTTCTCAACTAAACCCTGTTCTGGCTGTTTCATTTCCAGATTAAAATGACAGTTGGGTCAAACAAGGACAAGGGCTGGAGGTGTTGCCAGGGTTATTTAAACAACGAAAGGTTAACTCCATGTTTGGCTAGATGTGCTCCTGAATAGGAAGCATTAGTATGGCTAGGCCAAGCCCCTCTCAAAAGACCTACATTGGGATTAAAACCACTGGAACTCACCACAATGGGCCGTTTTATGCAGCAGTGACCCCAGGAGAGATGCTGCATGCTGATATATTGAGCTCTTTCCCTGCTTTGTAAAGACTCAAGCCATCTGTGGGGCCGAGTTGGGCTGTCAGCCAAGGGCCCGGCCACCCTCACCCCAGATCAGGGACGGATTAAAACGGAGACACTCCTTCACAATTACCAGAGTGGGCAGCGCTGGCTCTGGATCAGATGGGCTTTTTCACGGTGCCTTGCGCGGGCCCAGCTGAGGCCCGGGCCACCACTGCTGTTTGGCTCACCCACGTGCCCATTATTCTGTCCCGCTGAGTGTGAGGCACCAGCTGGACGCACGTAGGCCAGGAAAGCGCAGCCCTCCATCTGACCCCTCATTAGCATGCCAAGGCCATTAATTACGCCGAAGCCACGTGTCGGAGGTCAAATCCAAAGCCTAACGTTGGCCCATTGAAGCCAGGTCGGAGGTCAGTGTTCAGCACCCTGAGTGTGTGTTTATGGAGGAAAAAAAAGTCCAAAGTGGTTGAGCTAGAAGCTGTGAAAGGAGCATTTACTCAAATATGGATGGAGGTCTGCAATTAAAAAAAAAAAGGACCTGCTCCTTTTTTTTGTCTGATACCCCCCTTAGAGATCAAGTTTTCAGTGATAATTAAGAATGAGCCTTCAAACTCAGACTCTGTATCCTATTACTTATGCCTCTGCATTCATACCAGGGTCCCTCCTGATTTTCCATGTCCAAAACAGGCAATGATTTGACGTAACCGTCTTAAGAGAACTGTCATTCTGCATAGGGCATTGTCTTAATGTTTTAATCTTTAACAGCTATGGTGTTTTTTTGATGTACTAATGCTTGCCAAAGACTAGCATCTGTGCTGGCATGTAGGCCTATGGTCATCATGGTGATTTACTAATGGCACACTGGGATGTACATGTGTTAAATATGACAGATGTTGTAGGCTTGGGCTAATGAATATATAAAGCAGGTTACATGAGCACGTCAAGTGGGTTACATTAGCATGTAAAGCAGGGGCTTTTCCCTTAGTTCACATGTAGCCGCTGCAGGGAGTGTTGCAGGGGCATTCATCGACATGATTAGCATGCAAAGCGAAGGTAATACCCCCTTTACTGTGTTTTAGTCGTCAGTTTCCTGTAGCCTCTCGTAAAATAACTAAGTGAGGAGGGGTGCAGGTAGGGGCAGTTTGCTTACTGGGAACTGTAGGAACCAGGTGGTGCTGCCTCAAATGTAGTAGAACAAATCCCAGCCTCTCACAGGTCTAACAAGCTTTAAAATCAACTTTACTTTAAATTAAATTAAAACTGTGGGAATCTTGCTGCTTCTGAATTTTTTTTTCCTGGAGAGGTTTGTCTTTGGAACTAAACTTTGCCTTCTTTGTTCCAACATTAAAGCACAAAGTTTTACCACATCCTGCTCAGAAACACGAGAACGGTATTGGTCTAATAAGCAGACAAGAATTGGGTTTTAATGTGCATAGTTTTAAGGCCATTGAAATAACGGATTATTACTACCATTCTGTTGGTATATTTTATATGTAAATGTCAACAGGACGTTTTTGATTTAAAAACCTGATTTATTACAACTGAGACCATACTGCAAAAACAAAAAGTGAAAATCGTTTCAGAAGGTTGTGCAGGCTGAATGTTTACTGGAGTGTCAGCTTTTTCTGCACATTGTGAATCTGAGCTGGGTTTAAGCATAATATTTCAAATAGGTTAAATGTTGTATTGATCTCCCTCTTCACTTACGGCCTGTACAGAAGATTACTGTAACACTTCGATTACAGCTGGTGCTACGCAATCAAGAGGACCAGACCCCTGGAATACAGATCAGCTGCCTGACCTTTATGGAGTGGAAAACCTAGCAAGAAAGAGAAAAGGACGTTGTTGTTTCACCCCAGCACTTCACAGCTTCTGAAAGCTCTCCGTTTGTCCTACTGAAATATACGTGTTTTGTTTAAATATTTAAGTCCCTTTAGTGTTAGGTTTTGCTTTATCCATTGTATGTGTATTTGTCGTGACAGGAGGACAGAGTAGGTCTATATGCGATGGGATGAGATCAGGAACAAAAAGGAAAGAAGGGTAAGGAGCCAAACATATATAAAACAACAGGAACTAAGAGGAAATGGGGAAACAGAAAAGAAAACGGGCACGAAACAACCAAGCAAAAACCGCAAGCACAACAAAAGCAGACGAACATGACTTTAACACCAGGCAACACCACAGTGAAACAACAAAGCTTATATGGTGAAAACAGTCAGGAACAGACAAGGAAACAAAAACAAGGAAACAAGAGAATGGGGGGGTGTGGCCACACAACAAACAGGTACACCCAGGCAACTGTGACAACATGCAGATTTCTAAGAGTACTCTCAACAGGAAAGCCACAAGAGCAGTTATCGCACCCTGGAGGAGGCTTTTCTTCACACCTTGTTTAAACGCCCCCACACACACACACACACATACGCATAGGTCTAAATATTATGTCATCTTTACTTTAAATTAATCACAAAAAACCATACAGCAACAATTTTCACAAGTAAAAAATGAAGCTAGTAAAAAAGACAAAGAAGGCAAAACAGAAGTTCGGATTAGGAAGTGGCCACACCGGGCCTTTTGTTGTGGAGCAGAAAAGGCAGAAATGTGAACTCTCCCAGCGCGAGTATCGACGCAAGGAGCTGAGCGGCTCGCTCCGGCTCGGAGTCCTGCAGGGACAGACGCGCTAGATGGGCAAAACAAAACGCACAGCCGTCACCTGGGCGAACCCGGCGTTTGGCAACCGGCGGGGCACCTATTGTCCCTTGCTGCAGAGCTGCGGGACTCACGGAAGCGTGCCTGATGGACCTGCCATAAGGGTAGGGGGGAAAGCAAGGGGCTAGTAGGCACAGACGCCGATTTGCCTACCCTCTTGACCCAAATATGCATTTAGGAGAAGGTCCAATCACACTGAAGTACGGGCCCGCAAGTGTGACCCGGTGGGCCGTGTTCGGTCTGATGCCAGTGACCCGCTGGGTGTGTTCAGACGTGCTGGGTTACACTGAAGGCTGTAGTAAACGAAGCACGTTCACAGTCATCTGCAAGCATAGACACCTGCCACACTTGAACTTCCAAAACAGCTGTCACTTAGGAGACTAGTAATGAAGACGTTTATTGATAAATTCCCTTTTTATACAGTGTATGTGTGTTAGAATATAATTTCTAAAACTGAACCTCACCCAAATGTTATCTGTGATGTTTTGAATTTAGCTTGGTATAGCGTTGCTGAATGTCGTTCATTATGTTATTTCCAGAACCTCAGAAAATGGTGATGCATAATACAGGTTGTCGTCGACTTCCCGAGTTACTGAGTTGTAACTTGATTTGGTCATAAATTGGACTATGCAAAAACTACCTTACAAATGTTAAACCGTGTAATGGTAATCACTGATGTTGTCAGCCGGGGCTGCGTTCGTCAGGTCTTAGTCAAACACTGTACAGTATACTAAAGTACATTTTGTGTAACAATGCAAAATAATTGCAAAAACACTACACACTACAATACAGTTGCTTTAATAACTACAGCTGGGGCGGCGCTCGGGGTTGTCTACTTTTTCATAAACATGGTGAGCTTTGTCTGAACTGTTTGTTTCGTTTCCTCTTTGTACATTTCACAGTACATAGAAAACGCACCATGTGCCACCCGTTCAACGCCTGCAAATTGTTCAATATTTGGGTTCATTCCTTCAAAACGTGCAAGAGGTTTGGTCAGTAGAGACAAAGAACACAGAAAACGAACACAGAGGAAACGCACCGAACTGCTAGTGCTGCCAGTAGCCGGGCGAAACTGCCGTACGGTCGTACGCCCAGTTGGGCGGCGCTCACCAGACATACCGGTCACAGTTGTGGTCGTAAAGTTGATCAGTCGTAAGTCGCATAGCTCATAAGTCGATGACGACCTGTACTTTAAAGGTTAGGCAATAAAGGAGAATAACCCCAGACACCAACTCTGCTCGCAAAGTCATGAAAACGTCTAGAGGTCTGTACAGACACGTTCTGTTCCTGTGGTTATTGTTTGGTACCAGAGAAGCAGTTTTGATGAGCTGGACTGCTGAGTTCCTGAGCCATGCAGCCCATTGTGTGATCTTCTGCCCCTGACCTCTTTATGTGTGACACAGAGCAGACCTAATCAGGTAAAACAAGGTCGTATGGCTGAGCTGACTGGGACCTGCAGCGGTAATTAGGCTCTCGTCAGCTGAAAGTGCAGACAGCAAGCTGCCTCTCTTCTGTGTTCCGTTTTCAACTGTTTTAAGCCCAGAACAAAGCCGAGGAGGCTGCAGTAAAACCCGCTTTCGCACAAAGATTTAATCATGTCTTAGAGGAAAAACTCTGGAATGGAGAGAAGTCTGGACAGTGATGTTAAAGCACTGTGCTACCTCTGAGGTGGGGGGGACGGGGTGGTGAGGGGGGCCTGTTGGGATAAATCTCAGTACCTGTACCTGAGCTCTTTAAATGGTCCACTTTTACCTTTTTCATATACATTCATTACAGGAGATTACTGGGCGGTGGGTTGTGCTCCTGTCATGAACCTGCTCGTTTTGTAACAACAACAGAGACGAGTGTAAATGCGTTAAGCCCCTTCCCGAAGCCGTGGGTTTTTAAGACGGTTAGGTGGTTTTAGGTGATAATCCGGCTTTGCTTGCTGAATGCCGATGCGGCTTCTGGGCCTGTTAGAGCAGCGGCAGACAAACCACTGGAAGGCACAGCAGGGCCAGTTCAGTGCTCCAGCCCTTTTCACACATTTTTCTGGCTCTTATGAGAGTGGCTGTGATGGACAGCTCCACAGAGACCTCTCGACCCTCTCCTGGTGCCTCAGCAGAACCAGTGGCACCATGCCCAGCCACATGTGCCAACATTAAAATCATGGTGGCATAAGGAAGGATGGTGCCTCTGTTCTCCATGTAGCAGACGTTGGTATCTCCACACACACACACCATGTGTTCCCTGCTGGTGTGTGCTTGTGTGGTCCATGCTTTGCTCACTAGCAAATTCATGCCTGGATGAATGTTGTAGCTTGCACACATTTGTACACGTATGTTCCAGTCACACATTTTTAACACACATAAGCTGTTAGGAGTCTACAGGGCTCAGTGTACCATAGCCAGAACATAACAGAAAATACAAGGCTGCTTGTGCAACCAGTATAAAGAGTCTTTATAATCAGCTGCCACCCAGATTGTGATAATTTACAGTGAAGCCATTGCTTGGTGTAAAACCCACTAGTCTTAGTCCTCAGTGTTGAGGACTGGGTACAGGGAGCAACAGGGTCATTCCTTTCTGACACCTTTTCCAGGTATTTTCACAGGTAAAGGACATGACATGAAACACCTAGATGATGCGGTTCCTGACCTGCTTTGTGTGTACATTCCCATGTTTGCTGACTGTCTGCGGCAGTTTGTCACAGCTATGAAATACAGTCACATTAACTGCTGAGCATACGCTGGGGATGTTCACCTCTCCGTCCTCAGGTGTTGGGCCAGCAGACCGGAAGAGGCCCAGGCTTGCCTCCCGCAGGCCCAGACACGGGATGATAATGACCAAGGGCTGTGTTGTGAGCAAAGTGTCTGGGAAGTCAGTGGGGTCAGGGGTCGGGAGTCCTTCTTCCTCCGTGTTGGAGGCAGCTTTCTTTTGGAGGTCTGGGATGGAATGACAGCGGAAATAGAAACATTCTGATGGTAATTCTGTACAGGGAAACCATCTGGCATTACACAAATTTATACTAAAAATTACTTTGTTTATGCACAAAGAAACAGCTGTATGAAACACATTTCAGGATCAGAAATAAGGTGACTGAGGCATCTCTGCAATCTCAAAACTGCCGTTTTTATCAAAAATCCTGAAAAAAATGTTTCCATTGAAGTTAAATTCTGTTTAGAGCAGCATTACATATATTGTATGAGACTAATAAGTCTGGACTTAGAACCTCTTGCAATACCGAATCAGTGCTTTTAAAAGTTGTAAATGACCTGTTACTTTAAACTGATGAAGGGAATAGAGGAGTCCTTCTGTTGTTGGATTTAAGTGCAGAATTTAATACTGTTGATCGTGAACAACTGCTTCAGGTGTTACAGCAAGATGTTGGGATCGTGGGCTGATCATGAGAAGTGTTTCTCATCACCCATTCCACTGAGGTGTCCCTAATTAGACATTCCAGTGAGGTGTCTGTCATCACTGTCCATCCTGTTTCCTGAGACTTACTCTTCACACAGTTAAACCTGGTAGTGAAGTAAAGGAAGATGGATAGCCCCTGTAGGCCATGAGTTTTGTTGACCTCTTCAAGTTGGCGATAAGGCATAGTCTGTCACTGGTCTCTTTCCCACTTCGCCCATGGCTGAAGCGACTCTTAAGACTTTTAAAAGGCAAGGATGTCAGAATGTAAATGTCAGCTTGTACTCATGGCTTGCTTTACAGCTAGCTGAAATGGCTAATGTTTTGTTGTACACCATGGCGGCCTGTGCATGCACATACACACACGTGCATGTGTGTGTATACCTGAGCGTATGTGTGTCCCAGGTCTGCCCTTCTCTAGAGATGTGCCTTTCCTTTGTCAGCTTCGAAATGTCAAGTACACAAAGGGCACATGTTGTGCACCCAGGGGGAATATCTGCCGTCCGTAACGGAGCAGGTAGCTGTCTGAGCTGTGCCCCCTGACGAAGCCGCCGCCCCTCACAACGAGCCATTCCCAGGGATACGTGTAACAGTGTTAACCACCAGCCAGCGATAACAAAACGAGGAACCTTTTTTGTGCAACAGGGAAAAACAGCGAACAAGGCCTTTTCCTCTTTTCAAGGTCTCTTACACCACACTAATAGAAGTGTTTAATTACAGATATAGGGCATCAGCATAAGTGTTTTTCAGATAAGAATGTAGCATTTACATAGTTTAATGCTCTGCACAGAGATAAGCCTAGGAATGCAACCATACTCTGCACATTTTCTTTGCAGCAAAATAACAATGGATTTATATAAATCCCTTCACCACAATAAAGAAAGTAGGAGCAGACCAGATGCTGGGCTGTTCCTGGTTACTGTTCACTGGTCAGGACACCATAGGTACATACCAGTTGAACTGTACCTTTGCATATAAATACCAAGGTTTTGGGCAGGGGGTGCAAAATTACACACACCGCATGTTTCACCTGGTTCTAATAATATGCATTGATGGCACTAAACAGTGAAAAATTTCCTGCAATATGTTTCACAAACATCAAGTGGGCACTCATTGGCTGACGTGCCTGATCCATCAGGAGAGCTGGCATGGCAGGACCTAGAGGTCCGTTTGAGAGTCATTCAGAAACTGGATAAAGGTGCCAAGTGATGAATCCAAAAAGATTTTAAAATGTTATTTTATTAATTTGCTAAAACACTAACGGAGCTGATCATAAATGCACAGCAGATGATGCATATTCAGTTCATTTATTTAGTTAAATTCTTTGTGTTTTTTTATGCAAGTCTTATAATGTACAATGAGAAGCCTCATGCTAGAAGTAGCATTTTCTTTGCCTCTGGGTGTGTGGAGAGAACGGTCCAGGAATGTCACTGATTCTTATTAGGACATCACAATAGACAAAAAGAGAATTAGTGAGGGATGCTGTATATACAAAATGTGGAATTAGGTTTTAGGAAACGGTAAATGCTGCTTAACAGTTGCATGTCAGCTGATTGGTTTGCAGGTATTGATGCTTTGGTTACATAGATGAATTTCAATTACTTCCAAAGTAAGGCAGCTTTCTACATTTTTATTGGTTGTTGATGAATGAGGAAATAATAATTACATACATCAACAGAATTTATATGTAAATGAAAAATTGATTCATTTGCTTCTTTGCATTGTTTTAGCACAAATAAAGGAGAAAGTTTGAAAATGTTCAAATTACAACAACAGAAAAGAGATGGGAAAAGCCAACTGCTTTAGCAGAAATGGAAAACCTTAAAAAAGGGAGAACAATTTATGGGAAAAAGAAGCCATGGCTGACTTTAATTATATTAAATTTTAAAGGAATTACAATTAGGATAAAGGTTGTCGTCATAATTCAATTCATACATTGTAAAAATATTGTTTGGCCTGTTTGTGATATTCTCATCAGTGTGTGTCAACATCTGATATTGCCATCTGTCACATTAAAGCTAGAAAAAAATTTTTAATTAACTGCTGACACTAATTATTTATTAAAGACATATTCTACTGCAAGGCAATAATGGCTCTTAGTGTCATTTGACTCTTAATATGTACTAAACAAATATGGTCTGTAAACCACTCAGGAGACACAGAGCAGTACGGTTTCATGTCAGGAAGAGACAGTTCACATGTCCGTGCGCTGCAATGGGCTCATCCTGTGGGGAGTATACAGGGCTGTCAGGCTGAGTCAGTGCACAAATACGTCTGTTCCACCACTGTGGGATTTTGCAGGCTCAGTAATTCTTGCATGTTCTGGGACAGTGGAGGAGTTGGGGTCAAACCCGTGGCTTCCGCCACACTTGCTTGCCATATAAACACCTTCTGAAAGACGCATCAGGGACCCTGCCTTGGCAAGCCCAAACTCATCTCCACAAACCGTCCCCTCTGTTGACACTCAAAGCAGAAGGGAGCGTCATACACTGAAGGAGACACGTGTGGCTAGGACTATCAGATCTGATCCATATTTCCCAAAGAGCTTTATTTTTTACAGAGGTGTTATTATCTGACAGAGCACCAGGATGTAGGTGAGACAACGCTGTCTGTACTGTCTTTTTGTTGACATATCCACTGGTGCTGATGTGTTTTACCGGTACCAAATAACAGTATGACACCAGACAAGAGTTTAGTATATTATTATCTGTAAAAACTGAGGCCAACATACTATATGACAATTTCACTTATTATGTTGGCAGATTATAAAACATAAAAATATCCACCAGCATAGTTCTCCAACACCCTGTGAAGGAAAATAATTGCTTTAGCTGTTTCTTGACAAGGCACACTTTCCACAACCACAGTCTCTTTTCTCAAGATGACAGAGCAGAGGCGGGTTAATTGGGTTCACTGTAAAACCCTTGTAATTGTAACTCGGTTTTTCACGTAGTCGTCTTGATTCTGTGTTTCCTTTTGTTTTAGGGCTTGACTGTTCCTCGTACACTTCTACCATTTCGTGCTTGCCACGCTCTCTGTTTTTCATTGGAGATGAACGCATCAACACACGGTCCACGTCAGTAAGCGGTGAAGCATCCTGTATCAAGCCATGAGAAGCACCACACACTTCTGGGAAATTAGGGAGCCAATTTACATTTATTTAGTGGCCAACAGTCATGCCCAATATTACACTATAACATGTAGGCTAAACAAAGACACATTCTTTGTTTTTCTTTCCTGGATATCAGTTATCCCCTTGATGCCAGTAACTTCCAAAGCCCACCAGCTACCTGTCTATTCTTCCATTTGCCTCCCACTGTAGCAAGATATAGCAATTTCCTCACAGTTGTATGTCCCTACACATCACTCCGTTTTCAGTGCTCTAGATCCCGTGAAATGCCTGTTTATATAATAGGAATAGCTCATGCTACTTATTTTGAATTAATGGAATATTTATGAGACAAATAGATAGACCTCACTGTCAGTGGCTGTTCACAGACAGCCCCACTCTGCATAGCCTTCCAGAAAGCATTGCCACTGTGTGGGTCCGAGGTCACAGTGCATGGTTTTCCTCTGATAAAGATCCCAGAGGTCATCTGCTCATGATGGTTTGATCTAAAAACCAGCATCAGTAAAGTCAGGTGACATGGGCTAACGACCTCATCCTATAACCAAACCAGATGTGCTTGATGATCGTGCTGAGTGTGATGAAAGATGATCAGCATGAGAGACATGCTAGAGACAGACAGAAAAATAACTGCTTCTTTCACCTGTGAGTAGACTTTGCAGTTATAAAATTATGCCATTTGGTCTAAATGCAGCCCCTGCCATTGTCTCGCTTACAAGGAACTCCAGCATGACTACTTGTCCTGCATTCAAACCCATCCGATGTGATAGCTGACTAGGAGAAGGACATTAAAACATCGTAACATAACTTTACAGCACCTGGGACACGGGAGGCTTTTTGGATCATGTGTTAAATAAGCGTAATGTGTCTGTCACCTCTGTTAGTTATCTTTAACTGCGTGTGTCTCTGTGGATGTGGTGGTCACCTCGCCACGTGGCCTGTTTGCCCTTATGCACTGTGAATAATACATGGCACCAGGCAGGTAAACAAAACAGGACTATGTCAGCTTCTACTTATCCCAAAATTTTGAGAAAACATTAGTACTACGTTTCTAAATGTTTCTTGAGAGATTGTTGCCTTCCACATGGTCACCTGCAGCTCTCCTGATGTTGTGCACACATGGCACTGCTCTCTGCTTTCTGGCTCGCTAGTTGCCTAGGCGCCCTGAGGTGTCCTGTGTTTTTAGAAGGGTCATGCTGTCTGAAGCACTGGTCCTCAGCTTTGGGCAATTGTACAACGCTGGGTCCTAATGCCCCCCACATTCTTTATGCATAGCAGGAGTTTGTTTGCAGGTAACCTCTGTGAATCAGATTATACCATACTGATAACAACGTGTACGGACAGCCATTTTCAGACATGTATGTATATAACATTTGTTTATTTTATCAGAAATTGTAAAATTCATTAAACGCTGTGATATCTTACATTTTCTACATCCATGCTGGTATTTTTTTCTAGCAATGAATGAAATTTTTGACAGCATTTGCTGATTTAGGTTTTAGTCTAGACTCTGTAGCATTGTGTGTCTGTTGTAAAGCGACGTGTAAGTGACAGGAGTTTGACTGGCTCCTCTGTGGAAAACACAGGGGGGAAACAGTCTCTTACGTGCCTGAGCTACATCATGCCTTCCAAGTACATGGGAGGGGCATCAGATTTTTTTTTCCTTTTGGCCACATGAGAAGGCCATCAATTGCCACTCACATAAGGTCATTCAGGGGCTCGGTGATACAAAGCAAAGACCAGCAACCTCCTGGCATTCTGCCAAAGGCCTCCTGGCCAGGACCAAGCATCTAAACTGAGGGGGAGAGGCTATATATGATGTTCCATTGTGATAGCCCTCAGTGTTTTTTTTCCTACCTTGTGCTTCTCCATACAACCTGGTGATGCTACATCTGGAACAGACGTGATGTAACTTCATCTAATAGAAACAGGACACTCATTTGAGGACAATAATGCGCACATTTTGGATAGAGAGGATAGGTTGAGATGAAGATGAAGACCACTTCACACATCCACCAGGTCAGCCACTCTTAACGACTCTCTTACGTTGACAAAGGGAGCAGGAGTCAGGACATCTACATCCCAAGGTCCCTCTGCCATTGTTCAGCTAACGAGCCTAACCAAGCGAGTTGAGTACTGAAACCACCCTGGAGGATAAATATGGGGTCCCTGATCAATTCTGTCTCAGGCTGAAAAAGCTACTTGGGTGAGTAGTGAAATGTTCCTATCAAGAAGAAGTGCAGTTGACACGATTCCACCTTCAGACAGCTCCACCTGGGTGACTGACAGTCTTCATCGACACTTCTGGAACACACTGTGCTTCGAGAGCCCTTTGTGTACAGCTACCCAATCTGCTTAGCATGCAACCTTTCCAGCTGACAGATGAGAATGATTTTTAACCAAGGTAAACCCCTAGTCTTCAATGTCTATCCCACCAAAGAAAAGATCATGTTTACAGAGGCTATAACGTGTCCTCCTTAGAAGAAAGAACAGCAAGGGGAAAGCCGGTTCTCTGCTTTTCTATTTACACACCCAGGACTGTTCGTGTATTTTAACACTGGCCCTTGACAGCAGTGCCCCCTCCCTGTTCAGCACTGTTTTCTTAATCCAACAATATCCACTTTCTCGTATCTTGGCCATATTTACCCTTGGAATCTGGTGTACTGGCCTGTCGTGACGACGTATGCAGAGTCCAGTAATCTACTCAAGTGTATCACTACGTACAGGCAGTACAAGTTTATATAAATTCAGTGTAAATTCCTTCCGTGTCTTCACACTTAAATATTTATACCTTTTATTGTCTTTTTTTTCTTGATTCTGTGCATGGATATTCACATCCATTTTTAAGGTTACATTTTGTTTTCTTTACATGAACGGTCTCATTAGCATCTGTGTAACTTCGTCTTCAGTGTCTTACAAACCTAAGTGTTTACAAGTTATCTGTCGCTGACTAGCAAACAAAACAAATTAATGAAAATAAGGGCTAATATGAATGAGCTCTTACTGCACGTGTGCTTTCTACATTCCAAAATTGGGTCCTGTTCAGATCACAAAATTCAAATTTCATTTAAAAATGTAATTTTGTTGTTTTAAAGAAGACTACAAGGCTTATGCATAATTTTTGACCTCTGACCTATGAGAAATTGACTGCAGCAAGGTTGTTGACCTCTGACCTAGGGGTTAGCAACAAAAAATCTCAGGATTGCTTTCTACCACATTTGATGTCATAAATGAATTTGCACACCATTTTGGAATCCAGTTATATAGAATCTAAGCATTTTAAATTAAACACAGAGGAAATGCATGCTTTAAATTTCATGGTAAAAGCAGATGACATAGGTGTAATTACACTTGAAATTCCCACACAGACATTCATAATAAAATATTTAGTCAATCACAGTACTGCTCAAAATCAGTCCAAGACTGCTCCTTTTTGCCGTTGCTTCAGAAGTCTACAGCAGACTGTTCATGAGAAGGTTTGTCCATGGCTGGTTAGAAGTCTGAACGGTTGCAAGGAATTGTGTCCTACCTAACAGTTAGAGATGGTCGAAACATCTGTATGCGACGTAGCAGGAAAGTGGCAAACACGTGAAACCTGGTAATTATTTAACAATGTGATCATGGCACTGCAAAATTCAAAGTCCATAAAGGTCTGTTTAAACAAATGTTTTCACCTGCTTTCAGTGTAACACTGCACATGAAACAAGTACACTGGAGGGGGAAAAAGAGTAAATAGTTATTCCCCGGGGTTTAAGCTAGAGCCCATGTCGTGTGGTGAACACACCTCCCGATGGCTGTGCTTTGCCTAAGAGATGGGCTCAGGTGACATCATTTATTTGCCTTATTGCTAATTTGTCTCATCTGTTCCTTGTGCCACATGTCATTGTTTTTGACAGTTGTGTTTTTAGATTTTCAGGCTGCAGCCTTCTTACCTTTGATTGCATTTCTTATTGATAGTGGAATTCTAAGATGAGATGACAAAGGCCTCTTTGTGGCTTCTCCAACCATATCCACTATGAAAATCCTTCCTGGTGCAGCACTTTCTGTGTCAAGGTCTCACCTAAACAGTAAAGACAGGGTCATTTTCTTGGCTGTGTTTTGGATGTTTTAATTCAACACAGGATGACAGAACTCTGTCTGCACTGAATTTCCACTATAATGTGCTTCACATACCCCTCAGCAAACTAATTTAGCTGAAAATAATTATTGCGTTTAATTGACTTCAAATCTTATTTTGAATTAATTTGTATTGTAGAATTGTGCCTAGAATTATTTGTGCTAATATTAAAATTTTTATGCTTAATGATTAAAAGTGTCATTTGGGTCTAAACAAAATGTTTGTTTTCTTGTTTCATCGATAGACCTAGATGACATTTGTGTTTCTCATTTTTAACAGATTAATTTGGACTTTAGTTCTGACTTTCTACAGTCTTTAATCCCATGTAACTATTTAGAGTTTATTTATAGAAAAAACGGTAACACTGTTCTTTGTAACCTTCTTTTGCTGTCACTGTTTACTTGGTTCTCTCACAGTACATTTAAAAGGCATGTAAGTAATAATTTTTTGTGAAAATCAAATTAATGGTTATGAAACTAAAATTCTGAGCAGTGATGGAAATCTCTGCACACGCCGCGGGGCGTAACTCTGTGCTTCGGTATTTATGAGCAAAACGTGTGTGGACCGTGGTGAAGATAAACGTGCATATTTCATCGTGTGAACGCGGAACACAAATGCAGGTCTGGCAGCAGGTAACTCCATTAGAGAGATTGTGACAGTAGACATGAACTCCACCGGACTAATGAATTACTCTGTCTGAGAGTGATGCATTTTTGCACCTGGCACTACACTTTAATTAAGTCTTGTCTTTTTAGCATGCTGGGCTGCCCACTGCAGCGCTGTCTGCTGAGCGCTGGCTCTGCACTTGTGTTTGTGGAGTGTAAATGTTACTGCGCTGACCACTGGCGTACACATTCTACAAATAAGCATCGTCTACTGGAGCATAACTGTAAGCGTTTTGGAAATATTTTTAACTTTTTTAGTTGCTTGTTAAATGCCTGTTTTGGTTTTCGCCTTTTTTGGGAACAGTATCTAAGTTTTCTTATATTGTCTCTTCTGATCTTTGATGAATTTGGATTGTGCTGAACTCAGATCCATAACTACGGCAAAAAGAAAAATCAGAAAAAAGGACAAATGAAGAACCTGCCACACAACATTTTTGCTTGATGATGTAGAAGAACACAAGACAGAAAAACGCAAGGTCGCATATGACAGTGCTTTGAAATAATTTTTCTTATAAAGTTAAAATGAAGATGCATGCATGTAACTGTCTTGTATATTGGGAGATAAGACATTCGTAGAGTTTAATTCAAAATACTTCAAAAATATTTTTCTTTAATGCAGAACTCACAAATTTTGAAACAATCGTATTACTTTGTTGGGCTGTTCATTGAGGTAGAAAAAAATATGAATAAATGATGCTGTAATTATGTGCACTTCAAAAATTACCTTTATCCCACGTTCAAGACACAAACTGCTCCAACCAGAGTTAATGACACGTTTTTCTCCCTCTGAGTTTTACAGCTGTAATTCAGATGTCGAAGCTCTCAAATTTAACCGATACTCATTAGCGCAGTCAAGACTGTCACTCACCAGGACTAAAATGGAACAAGAAACCTCAACTGATGACCTTTTGGGAAATTTTTTCCCACATAACCTGGCATCACACCTATTGATTTCTGTGCAGTCAGGATGTCTGCAGCCCAGTGGCTGGGGCGATGTGTGAGGGAGGTGAGAACACGGGACTCTGTCCGGCCTGGTCTACTCCCTCTGCTGCTTGTGCCTTTTCTCCATTTCTTCTGAGGTTCCTGAAGACCACCTACATCTACTTCTGTGACGGCCGCTGCTTGCAGTAGCTTCTCTTGGCGTTCAGCTCCCAGCAGTGCATTTCACACACCGTACCAATCTTCACTTTGCAACTCGTTACTCTAATTGGAGCGTGTTTTGAGGCCCACACCCACACTGCCGTAACACCACTGCTAGTGAAAGGCATGCCTTTCGAATTCTTTATTCCCATCCTGATTTCAGAATGCAGCACATCTAATTACAGCCTTTATATTTGTGATCCAGTTTTTTCTATTTACAGAAATCAGCTACACGTTAATATGCATTACTGTTTGCGAGGCTTGTAGTTACTGCAACTGTGCACTAACAAATTCATTGCATGTATTAATGAATGCATCAAGTACCTGAGTGGGATTGTTCTGTGCAGCATTCGTGTGGCCCACTGCAGTGGTTACACGCTCGCGTGTTTAAACTGGCACGGCTGCAAGCCAGGGTTTGCCAAGTAACGTCAGAGGCACAGACACCTGCGATCTGATAATTGTTATTGATCTGCTCACCGACTGTCAGTCCCGGGACGGCTGCCAGGATGCTTCTGATGGACGGAGGGAGGGCATCACGCAGCCTCCATACCGAAAGCGTGCTTCATCTTGAAAATGAACTCGGAGGAGACGACACGGGTAGATCAGGGTAATTGATGATTGTTTCAGCAAAGAGAGGAAAGGGAAGGGGGTGAAGGAAGGGGGGGTGAATATAGAGCAAGACGGAGAGAGGGAGGAATGAAAAAAATTCTTTGTGAACTGCAAGGACTGGTCCGGCTGCGTGCTTTACATTAGGGATCATCTACAAAGTCCAGAAAACAAATATGCAGGACCTTTAGATTAAAATGTCACTGCTCGTCAGCCATTGATTTTCTCGTGGCGAGCAGGACTTGGCTCTGACGAAGGGTGCATTTGCCTGTTTACCACGGGATGCCTGTACAAGCGTCAGGCATCAAGGAACGGTAAATGTTCTGGCAGCAGTTACTTAAGTCCCAGAGAAACGGCACACCTTATAAAATAGCGTACTGTGACATGTAAAAGGGATGACTGAGAGCAGGAATATGTGCTTACTGAGTGCATTGTTCTGAGAGGACTGAAATTTATGATATTTCCAAAATGCAAGTTTATACTATATGCCTTGGCATTTTAAATTCCCATGTTCCCATGTTCTCCAGCTTCTAGTGTTTGGGGGAACAGGAGTGTTTGTGTCTAACTTTTCAACTAGTGTGTGTATAGCTTGATTTATCTGACACCTACCTGCATTCTGTGTTTCTGACACTCACGGCTTTTTTTCTGTCCAGCCATATGTGATCTGAAACTGAATTTGAGGATTGACCTTCTGAAACCAGTGGATCAGAATTCTGGGAAAAGGCCAGGGATAGATTTGAGCTGCGGTGTTTACCTTAGTGTCGGACAGTGGTGAAATTGCTTTGCTATTGTGAATCTTAATATAGTTTGCTTTGTCATGCTACCTTACATTTTCGATGTGTGTCATACTCACATGCTGAAACAAACTTAAAAGCTGTACATTATTCTGTTTTCTCAATGACTCAATGAAAGACAACATTTTATGATTAACATGCATTAACATTATCAAGGCTGTAATGTATAGTAGGTGTCCTTGGAAAGAGAGTGATGCATTGTTGGCAACCAAAACTAATTTTGTGTCAAAAGCACTTGGTCTCTGACCTTCCACTCCCACCAGTCAAATACAGAAGGACTTGAGATTTCCACAGACGGCTTTCTACCAAAGCAAGCACTTCAATTAAGCGTTGGGCGTGCAGGGCGTGCCAAAGTGCAGGGACCCTGTAGCTGCCAGCTGGCCTTTGACATCACAAGGAGTCGCTTCTGGTCCTTTGAACAAACCATTCGCGTTTGACCACACGTTCGACTCCGTACTGGCGAAAAATTCAAAGGGGGTTACTGAAGAAGGAGGACCTAATGGAAAGCAGTCTACAAAATAAACATGCGTCACAACTTTTTTACACTTCGCTCTTTCAAAAATATATGAACGTGTATGAAAAAAGTAAATTCATAATGTGCGTAACGATTTTGACCGAAATGATAAATGAACTATAGGTTTAAGTGCGGTGAGGGGCTCAGCTGGGGCACCTTTGAGCATCATACAACATTTGAATTAGTCTAGGTTCGTTAACAGACAATGGTGAAACACTCTTTCTAGTCAAGCACCTACGAGTGAAGGTTATGTTTAAAAAGCTCTGTGAAAGGATTTTCCAAGACTAAGGAGTGCTGTATCTCAGAAGGTGAGAAATGGCAAAGTGAAGATTTTTAAGTTCTTTCAAATGCCTCCATAACATACTGTTTTATTAGTACCAATTGACGTATGTCAGTACAGGGTTTGCACATTTAAAAAATCCCTGGTAGCCCTTTGGGCAGGCACTCTTCAGATTTTGGTATCCCGAATGAATTTAAGTAGCCAGAATTTTAAAAGACGATTCTATGAACTTGTAAGAATAATATAGAACATAATTAAGTCTCTGTCAGATTCTGAATCGGAAATATCAACTGAAGTCACAGATAAGAAAATGCCACTTGATGTTGAGGGCACAGCATCTCCTTCATCAGCTTTCTCCTCCTGTGCATCGGTCTCCACTTCTCTGCTCTTTGTTCTTGTTGGGGTTTTATGTTCCAGGTGTGTGACAGATCAGTACTGCCACTCGCCATACACAGTTTGCATGATCGCAAAGTGAAACTGAAAAAGCGAGCGCGCATTCAAACGCGATTTCAATACCCTACATATTTATAGTAGCTCCCCAATGCCCGAAAATGAAATACAACATGGTTACCCGACCAAATTAGTGAGGGAATGCAAAAGCATTGAAATATATTATTCTTCCCTGTAAGATAGCCCAACAGGCAGGGCAGAAATTTGGCTAGCGATTTTGCCAGCCCAGCAGTAATTTAATAATAATTATTATTAAATAAAAATTTCAAATTGGTACTACACTGTATGTCCACCAGCTTTTAATATCATGCACTGTGGAGCAAACAGAACTGAACAACTGGGTGGTTTTTTTTCTTGTGTGCAATAGTGCAGAGAGCAGACAGCAGTGTGTCCACTCTGGTCACAGTGCTTTGGTCAAATCCAGGGCAGGCTTCCATTACCAGGTAAGAAAATAATTAAACAAGACCATTGCAAAGTTTGCCAAGCAACACTGTCCAGCTGAGTATTTAGACATATTGATGACGCACTCTGGAATACCTAAATTAGGTAGCTAGAACTGTGTTACAAAGAGGGACACAAAAGAACACCATTGGTCCATACCAATATGTATGCCAAGGCAAGTCAGCCAATCAGCCGCAAGGGCCATAGAACGTGAAGTTAAAAACCCACCGTCTATCTGCCGACGTGGCTGTAATTCAAAGGTGCAAGGTGGCTGCACTGGGAGACAAAGAGTTGTGCTGTTCAGGGCCTGGAGCAGCACTGCCAAATGTGCAGTAAATAAGCCTACTGCACTGGAGGCAGTGCCGACGTGGCTTGCAACACGCAGCGAGCGGTCCTGTTCTGGAAGAAAAGGGGAGGGCGAACATAGAAATTCACCTCCTTCAAGCTCATCCCTCATTGTTTATATTAGGTTTTTTGTTTATGTTAGATTTTTACGTGATTTTATCAGTTTCCACTGAGCCCTTGGACATCAGTGTACATTAGATTTTAACTGATTGTTTGTTTTATTGAATTATTAGACAGTTATAATTGCTAATGGTCATTTATTTAAAATAATGGACAAAAGAAGATGGCACAGTGTCTCAGCAGAAAGTGCTACTGGCTCTCTTCTCCAGGGTTGTGGGTTCGAATCAGGCTCCTGTTCCTACATATGTGGAGTTAGCACTCCTGCGAGTGTGTGTGGGGTTCCCCCAGATGTGTGTGTGTGTGGGTGTGTGTATACATGCCCTGCCCAGAGTATACCCTCTGTTGTGAGTTGCATTGCCTGAGATGTGCCCCCTGACCCTGTCCAGGATAAATGTATCAAAATGAATGATGAACAGAAATGTCTGCCAAGCCAGTTGCAACAGCATCGGTAGCTTGGCAAATGGTTTTACCAGCAGGGGGGGGTAACAGAGCACATGGGAGGAGAGGGGGGGCTGTAGTGTCATTACGTATTCCAGGCTGGGAACAGAAGCCATTAATTTTACGTCTAGCAACTGAAAAATGTAATTTTTCAAGAAGACTCCCAGCATTCCCTGTTGCAGGCAAAATTAAAAAGGAGCCTTAATAAATTGCAGCGGGGATATGTGTTCCTGCGAGTTTCGCTGAATGCAGCACAACTTAAACAACAGATAAATATCTATCACATCTTTAAAGTGAAACATCGGCCATAAACGTGACACGCCGAATCATTTTAGTGAAGCATCTCGCAGGAAGGGGCAAATGCAATCCGGGATCGGCCGCATCTCCTGTGCAGCCAGTCATCCTTCTGAACACACAATCTCGCCCTGCCGACAGCTCACACTGCTTTCACACTGCGTTCACACTGCCGCATGTAATGCGATTTGCCTGACCTATGTTGAAATTTTCCAGCATGTTGTTTGCACAATAAAGCTCTAATTTGGGCCAAAGAGGGGATTTACAATGATTGTGTTTCTTTTATACTGGTGAGAATTCATTTGGAAAAATAAGACTAGAAGTAACAAGGCCTTGTGGAATTTAATCATTTTAATTGATTAAATAATAAATAACAAACTGAAAGAAAAGTGAGCGGTTGTCAAATCAGAATGAAGAGCGGGGGGTGGATGGGGACTCAACGGTACAGACAAGCATCACCTACTGCTGTTGCTCTATAGGATATCAAAAGTATTTCAGTAATGTCTGTTTGGCAGGTCTACAGATATCAGAAAGTTGCTTAGATGCTACCTGTGCAGTAGGTCTACTAGAAGACCTTCTGATGACATTTGTAGGGCGGGTCTCCCAGATATCAGAAAGGCCCTTTGATGACGTTTGTAGGGCGGGTCTCCCAGATATCAGAAAGGCCCTTTGATGACGTTTGTAGGGCAGGTCTCCCAGATATCAGAAAGGCCCTTAGAAATAATGCTGACAGACAAGGGCAGAGTCATGCAGCAGACATTTACTGCTTGCACCTTGAAATGCCGAAAGAGTGGGATCAGTGCAAGGCGTTGGCGTGACGGTCTAGCTCTGAGTGAGACTGAATCGTCTGCCATGCATTATTTACTAGCCACTTTGCGCCGTCGGTGACTCGACAGACATCTTCGAGTGTCAGTGTCACTCTGGAGGTGCCCTTCTCTCCTGTGGCCCCTGTAATGAAAGCTACCCGACTTGGTCCTGGGAGATGTTGTACTTTTTTACCTCGCTTCAGGTCAGTTGTCTCTGTGGAAATCTTCAGATTTCATTAGCCACCAAATAAATGGGAGGGGGATAACAGACGTGTTATGGCTTGGGGGGGGGGCCTTGACTGTATAACGGCAGAGTGGTGGTCTGCCTGTTTGTGCCCCTAGGTAAGGGGTTGTGGGTTACCCAGTCATCTAAGGAGAGGATGGGAATGGAGAGAGTGTCTGGTCTCTGCTCCACCCCCCCCTTTGAAAGAGCCTCTGGAAGTGAGCACCTTTACTGGAAAGAAAGGGTGCAAAAGTGAAAACATCTACAAATGTTTTGCTTCTGTCCAAATACATAGAGAGAGACAAAGGGGCTCTTTTGGGTGTTAGTGAAGCTGGTACAGAGGCACAGGTGGAAAAGACGGTGATGTCTGATAGCCCCTTTCACAGCTAAAATGAGTTAATCAGCTGCTGTCTGTTTAGAGTTTTACGCTTCGGTTGGCGAGCCCGTGCCTGTGAAGTGTTTGTTTCCTAGCTCGTAAATGTACTCCTTTTACAACTCATGGCCATTTGGCATTCATGTGCAGAAGGATGGTCGGCAAAGTAAACATGAGAATAGTTCAGTTTCAGTAGAAAAGGAAAGTGTTTCTAACTGCACAGGTATGCAGGTCAAACCCTAGCGTGACCTCCAACATGACTTGAAGAGGAAATTCCTGGAGCCGATTGAAAAGGATTATCCACAGAGGAGTCAGTGGCTGGTGCTGATTCTAGTAGGCCAGTTAAATCAATTATCAATTTTCCAATTAAAGCCCTCTCCACAGTCTCAAGTAAGAGAGTCCTGGCAGCACAGGGGCTGACAGCCTGCGTTCCCTCCCCGAGAACACTGGCTCAGAGCTCAGAGTGTCAGGGGTCTTTTACCAGGGCTCTTTCTGCCTAGTGTACAAACGCACTTCATGGTGAATAAGTCAAGCCAATTAAACGAGTCATTGTTACTGATTTTGTGTAAAATTGCGAGGTTGGTATCAAGAAACCGTAGATTTAATGCCACAGTATATATTGATTAAAAAAAGAAATGGATAGCATTAGGAGAGGATATTTTTTTTTTTCTACGTACTGAAAAAGACCAGGCCATTTCTCACCAGGCTTAGACACTTACAGCTCAGTTGGTATCAAATGAAGGGCAGGCAGTACTGAGGCCAGACGTACGATGTAGTGTTACACTGAATGAGTGATAACACAGCTACAGAGCCATAGCATTGCTTTTTACTCAAAACTGCTCTTTCCCAGGATGAATGCTGGGGATCTCATCTTCAATCCCGATCATATTTTGCCTTCATCATTGTTGCTACATAGTGATATAGTGCGTTACGTGAAAAATACCGTAATGATTACTTCAGACTGAGATGCAGTCAAAGGCAGGAGAACAAAAGAAGTGAAATCTTGCAGTAACCTCGGCTCAAAATATCGAGATAAATGTACTAACAAGAGTAGACATTTAACCAGGGCCTGCAGAGAGCCCTGCACTCAGACTTCTGTGTCTAGTTTTAAAATGACCTTTTACTGAAATGAAAGAAAAAAAACATTAAGTTTATGTTACACTAATAATTTTGATATCTGGAAGAAACGTTTTTGGGCACCCTGAGGTCTCACCACGATTGCGTCCTGAGTGCCCGGACCCGCTGGAGGAGCAGTGTGATGCACCTATTGCCAATTTCACTTATTTTATCAATATATAGTATTTGTGCTTGTAAAATTACACCCAGATCTCACTTTAGCTTCTCTTGTAAATTCTGAGTTTTAGCAGCATGACAACATTCCATATTTAGAAGAGAATGCATTGATCACCACAGCATGTTTTCCATCTCGGATCATTTCCTGTGGCCATCCAGCTCGTTATCGTAATACCTCGCTGATTATTGATTTTTGATTATGGTTAGTAAGCCTTTCCCAAAGGCAGAACCTCCAGTGGGTTTTCATTTGACTGGGCCTGTGGTGAATATTGATCAATGCAGACCTCTTTGTTTTTCACCAATCGTCGTGCAGTGACTGAGGAGCTCAAGCGTGCATCCATGCGTGTGCACACGCACGCACGTGACGACCGCGTCCGTGACGACTGCCTCCTTATCAGCCTCGGCCTCATCAACAGAACCTCCATGGGGGATTGCAAGATGAGCAGCTCAGAGAACGAAGGTGAGGATCATGAAGAAGGCACAGGGGTGTCTTGAGCCAGCTCCATTGGTAATGTCTGTCCACCACTTCCAGTGGTGCTGAACTGGAGAACGTTGTGGTGATACTGACTGGATGACACAGGGCATGTGCTCCGTGTGTTTTAATATTCCCTTTATAATGTATTAATATACAGGTAATATTCACACAACCATTGGCTCAGGTCTAATGGCTTTGTGAGGTACGTCATGCTTTGCGTGGAAGCTGCATATTCCATCACACGAACAATAGAGATTCTTTGTCTCCACAGTCACCATGTATTTTTCTGTGTATAAAGACATGCTAAGAGCACAGAGATTATTGTAAATTTTTGTTTATTTTTACTGTTAAGACAATGGCTAGTTATGTGTGAGTGAAGGGAAAACAAGTCATCTTGCAAAAGAAAGCACGTTGATTTGGGGTTAAAAATGAAAATGATAAGCAAAGGTGCATTCAGACTTTGAGTGCATCTAAGATGTTACCCTGCAACGCCTTGGTGCACTACAGAATGCATTCAAACTCCAGACCTCCACAATTCATTGTAGTATACTTGGTGGGAAATGAATGAATTACTATTTTTTATCAATATGCTTAACTCAACCAATAGACAGCTACCTGGTTACCAATTTTTCCTCTTATAGGTTACATGTGAGAGCACCACACAAAGGAGTGTTCACATCACATGAAAGTAAGCGTGTTTAATTGAGAGCATTGAATTGTACCAGTAGACTGTAGGTTTTATTGTTATTTTTTAAATAAGTCCAGAGTGAGTCTTATTTTGTCCGTAACTACTGAGTATTGAATAGGTGAAGGAGAAACAGTTATGGTTCCTCAAAAAGAGAACAAGCATGACAGTAACCAATATTTCTTTCTTATGTCTTATTGCAGTAACTCCAACGCTGCACCATGTTCCCAGGCACGGTGTAACATGATATACTTCATACAGAGGTTCTTGCTGGAACTCATGTTCTGGTCAGCAGAGGTGTTTGTGTGAATTATTGCTGTTGTGAGTCGTCTCCTGTGTGAAATCACAAGGATGTCCATAACATGGAGGCCACAGAGAGGCCATGGAAGGGGACGATAAGGAACATCCCGTAAAAGGAGAAGATTGTCCTCTTTGGCCTGACATCACTCATTGGGATTAGTTTTAAACGAGGCGAATGGGAGCGGTTCCTCTGTGAGCCGTGTCTGAGTCTCCTCTGAGGTCCAGCTCGCGGTGGTGCGGGAGAGACGGTCTGAGTCTATCTCTCTGCAGAGTGAGGTCTACCCCATGAGTCACAGCATCTCCGGGACGTGGGAGGGCGCTCTCTCTTCAGTCAAGGCCTGGCATCTGCGCTGGCACCTCTTACAATGACTTTGAGGTGAGGTGTACAAAATGAAGAGTACACTCAGCTCTTCTACAGAATTTAGCTGTGGAGGACTGGGTCAGATATCACGCAGCTCAAAGAGAAGCTTAAACATCAGTGTTTCAATGGCGAGTCTCAGCACGGTACATCTGTGTCTGTAAACAGTAACAGACTCAGTAGGCTACAGTTCTGTACTATCTCACTGTAAGCAGTCAGATCTTTTAAGACTGGTTTATTCTAGAAGCAGCGGAACACACAAGGTCTACGGCATTTTCTTCCTCTGTTTCCAAGTCATGGTCTTCCAGGAAAAAACAGCCTTGCACTGACAATCAGCCGTGACCCTTGAAAACTCCTTGGTTGTCACGATTTGTTCTACGGCACACAAATAACTCTCACCTTGGTCTGTAAGACTTACTGGAAGGTTGTGAGTCCATTACTGTTGAATACGTAATATTTAGGCTTTTTATCACAGCTGGTTGAGGCGCGGCCAGGCTGCACTTAAGATGTATAAAATCTCTTGGTGAACTCCCTGCTGGCTGCGATCAAAGGCATTCGCTACAAGTGGGCTGTGATTGTAGATTCTATTTTATACAGAGAAGGGGTAAGAGTCTAAAAATACAATTGCATACTACTTAATTCTACAGGCATGAGTCCCATGAGTTTTAAAAAGTTGATTCTTTTAAGTGGATCTGAGTCAATAGATAATAAAACACGGTGATGTTTCTGCCTCCCGACTCCATAGAAAGCACGTTTGAGCATCCCTGGGGCTTCCTACGCTTCAGTTTGTTAAGGGCTACCAAGTTTGAAAAGGAATCACTCTGACACTCAAAACCTGCCCACGTTATTAAGATAAAGCTGAAGAATTATAGATGCTTCTAATGCACAGCATCAATCTAGAAATGCATCTTTGTTTTCACTCCCAGGGCGTCCAACTCAGGTATGACTAATAAATCACGTGCCCGGCCCTGGGGCTGTCCCTCTGTCTGTCCTCTCTGTTCAGGGTGCCCGGTTAGCTCAGCACCTGGCCACTCGCAGGCCTGGGCTGTAACAGGACCTGGCTACAAGCCCCAGGCTGCTGCCTCACTCATTCACTGGTCAGCACCCAGTGGACTTTTTTAAACCATGGCCCCTGTGACAAGAGCGAAGCTTGTATCCCTAATACAGTGGTGTGTGGGTTAACTGCACAGCCACCAGAGCCCTGAGTATTCCACACCCTTTGGCCCAGAATCTCAAGACCCATCAGCGAGACTTTATCACCCTCTGTGTAAATAATTTAAGTCTTTACTTTCTCCAGGTCTGGCTCAAGAATTGCAGCGGTGGTTGGTCCTCTGGATTAGGAACGCTGAGAGTAACAGCAATTAGGGTGTGTTATTGTGTGTGTGTGTGTGTTATTTAAAAGATTGTGTTTGAAGTCTCCGGGGCAATGCTACCCCTCTCTGCTTTTGCAATGTGAGGTTCTTGTGGCTAGAGGGTGCTGTTCCCCACCTCAGCTGCTCCTGTTATACTTCTCAAATCAGATCTTTATCACAGCTGAGCCTTCCCCACTCTGGCTGCCCCCCTCCCCAAACATGCACACACACACACACACACACGTGCACTGATCACAAGGCACCCTGCCCCCTTTTGCTCTCCTTAGACAGTACAAGCGTTGAGGATGACAGTGGCAAAAAGAGATTGTTCTTCAAGCACTCCTCCACGCTGTGGGTCACCGGCTAGAATAAAATGAAAAGGAAAACAATAACGTGTGAAACTCCGCCTTTGCCACCACGTCTTTCTATTGCAAGCAAGGAATTATGGGGGGGAGATATCAAGGAGAAATGGATGGCCGCATTTAATACCTGCAGTTTCAAAACCAGTGTTTTTGGTCTATGCAATTTCCTCTACAAAAGGCTGAGGTTAACGGTGCTCAGGTGAGCGAGGGGAGAAGGCAACGAAAGCTCAGCAAGACCCGACGCTGGCCAGGGGCAGCAGCCGGACCCCCAGGGAGGGGGGACAGCAGTCAGCAAAAGCCGACGAGTAACAATAGGCTGCTGGGTGGAGCAGACGTCAGCTGGGCCTCACTGACCAGTGTGGTGTGTGGCTGCTAGGCCAAAGTGACCTCGAGGCCTCCTCATAAGCCCTCTGCTCAACATGGCCACCCAGCTTTCTGCTCTTCCTTCCAGCTGACCACTCACTTCCTTGTATGGTTTTAAAATGCTTTATTACTAAAGACAGTAATTTTATTAAAATGGTAATGGCAAAATGAGGCTATGTGAAAGGGAAAAATGAATTTTTGTGTATGTTTAGGTAATAAAATCCAGAGAAATTGGTTTATCACTAGATTCGATTGTCTTGACATTTGTATAAAAATATTACAGTAATTGAGAGAACAGGATGGTAGATATATCTACTAAAGGTTACTTAACAGCATGACAGCCTTTTCGAGTTGGAGAAGGAGCAAAATGTGAAATTTGATTACTTTTCTCCACCACAGATTTCGAGTTTTGTTTCAGCTGAAGGGAGTTCGCCAACCTCTCTACACAAAGAGTGTTCCCCTAGTCCACAAGCCCTTGGTCGGCTTTGCCCATGTTCTCCTTCATGTCCGAGAGCTCCATGAGTTACGCTGGCAGTGTGCTGAGTGCAGCCCAAATGAAATATTACCTTTTGATGGAAAATGTGGGTTTACAGGTAGATTTCTGAATTACCTTCTTTAAATGGTGGTGCGCTCACAGGGAAGATTATTGATTTTAACACTGCCCAAGCTTGACCTCTGAATGGAGCCCCTCTCTGTGCTGGGGGGGGGGGGGGCGCGGTAAGAGGGTGGGGGGGGGGGGGGGGGGGGGCAGGGCCGCGGATGAGAAGCGTCCGTCCCCCATGGGCCAAGCAGGGGTACGGGGGTTTTGTGGCAGGGAGGAACCAAGT
>JABJVR010000007.1:2597716-2650667 GCA_025773905.1 Chitala chitala | reverse complement strand
CAACTTTGCAGCCTCATGTCTGTTTTCCATAGCTCTGGTGTTTTGTATGATTAATTTCCTGAACTGAGACCAGTATGGGAAAATATTACTGACATAACGTCAAACACTCTGCATTTATGAGAAAATAATAAAAAAATGTGAGGTTGGCCTACAGAGCATAAGCATGCATGGCGTATCTCCATTTTGCTTCTCTTTCGTGTGGAAAAAGCAGTGTTTACAGCCCAAGACACACTCGTACAACGGTGTTTTAAACACATGCAGGTCAGTCATTCAATTATACTAATTTACTTACCAAAGTCAGTAGATCTGACCAGGATTCAATATGTATGAAGGATCTTAAAATTTGAACAACCTACAAAACTGTCACTGTCTCTGTATTGCAATGGTGCCTCGCGTGTAAAATTTGCTTGGTGACAGCGTCGCGCCATGCTCAGTCGACAGACGCGCATCTCCAGCGGTGTGGAGCCGAAGCGGACTGCTGTCGGCTCGCTGCAGTGAAACGGGGATCTCTGTATTCACGTGGAGTTAAAAGGCCGACTGAGGCTCATTGCTGCCAGCCTGTCTTTGTAATTGCAGCATGGATTTCAGTGACCACAAAGGGCAAAAAGGATGGGGTCTCGCCAAGGGAGTCGATGGCATATCGATTGGCCCTTTATCAGGGGCCCACACAGATATTGTGAAGTTTTATGCATGTTATTTTACGCCTTGTTGCGTGCCATGTTAGTTTGACCTGTGCTGCACATGGTGTTAGCCTCGATCTTACGTTTCAGTGACGGGACAGGAACAGCAGCATGGCCAGCGGGGGTGAGGGGCCGACCAGCCGTCGACCAGCAAAGCGCTCGTGTTTCAGGTCTGCTGTCAGGTGACCCCACTGAACAGTGAAACTAAACGACTGTTGAACCAACCTGACACGTGTTTAGGGCCTGAATACACAACCACCAACAACAAACCCTCAAGGCCCTGCGTATGGCGGAGAAAGTCACTCCACAGCACAGGAAACACAAGCCATTTCCAGGCACTGTGACCACCAGCTTCTCCATGTGGCAACTCATTTATTGCAAAGAGCATTCCAGTACAAATAACTTGTTTGACAATGTACATGATCAAACACTGGATGTTTTGCATAAATACTGGCGATATAAAAATATATATATTAGCATCTCTACTTTGCAGAAACCTATTTATGCCAGTCTTCTTCAGATTACTTATGTACATTCTTATTTTGGAATATTTCTCTAAGTGGCACTAGTTAGCTGCAGTAGGCTAACACCAGCGGTGAAGTTTGCATCTTGGCAAGGTGGTGAGACGGCGCTCGTTGGCCTAATGGGGTGAAATCACAGCACTTTGTGAATGATTTTGCAACATGATCTTAAACCCCTTTGGGGATGGGGTCTGAAACCATATAACAGCACGCCCACGTGACCCACACAACTGTCATTTTCCCCTTGATCAATGGCCATTTTCATCTTTCCCAGAATCCCTTTCTCAGGGGCAATTATCTAGTCCATTAACACACCTTTTTTATACTGTCCCCCTCCCTCAAACGGAAGCCATATTTCTGAACTTTGGGTTCTTCTCTTCCTGCTCTGAAATTTAACAGTTCCTCCAGGTTCGACTGTGATTTTTGCTGCATTATGTAGTTTTTCAATAGCCCTGCTGAAACATAAGCACATCTGAGCACCCTCAATTGTTCTCTGAAAGAATTATCCACTCTGAAAATGTCCCAACCTATATTGTCACTGTAGCAACCTGGTGACTCAATGAGCAGAACATCAGGCTGGGATGTGGAAGCCTGCCAGGTCAAATCCCAGCCCAGCCACCAGATGCATCCCTGAGCAAGACAGCTAAACTGTAGCTCCCCGGGCACCGCATGTGGCTGCCCCCTGCTCCCCCCCAGGGGAGGGGTTAAATGCCAAGAACCAGTCTTGTTGTAATGTGTATTTGTACACAATGACAATAAAGATGCTTCTTCCTCACAGGACAAAGTACAAACGTTTCTGTAGTCCTACTGTCCTTTCTCATCCATTTACACTACCTTCAGTTATCTCCTTCTGTTATCTCTTTCTGTTATCTCCTGGCACGCCTCTGCTGCTCTTCACTCAGATTCAGCAACTTACTTTCTCAGTGATGTTCATGGAGAATCTAATCAACTTTTTTTTTTTTTACAGTCTTGCTATCCATCACTGCACGCTGCCATATTTCTTTTATCAGTCTACAATCCATTATCCCTGCAGGAGATTATCCATCTTTTGATTACTTTATTGGCAGGTTTAAAATATAATAAATAAATAAATAACTTAAAATGTATCGGTGGCAATTTTATGGACAGTGTCATGTGTCTATATTATAGCATTTATTGAATTTTCCAATCTACTAGATCAGTCTACTACAAAACCAACATACGTTTTTTTCTAGAAATGTAAGGGCTTCATTTCCCTACCAGGTGCACCCCTCTCCTCCAGAGTCTGTGTGTGTGTGTGTGTGTTACGTCACTACGCACTATTAACGTGTCATGTTAAACTAGCTTGAAAGCGCAGCTTCTCTAACGTGAGCTGTCCATTCCTGGAATGTGTTTGATTTATGTCTGGTTTGGTCCTGTTTACCACTCTGGAACAGCATGTCTGTTAGCTGAACAAAATGGAAATGTGAGTGCTATGAGCAAGGAGAGCAGTCTTCTTTGAACATGCTATGAGTCTAATGAGGCCAGTGTTAGAAGCCCTTCCTCCATTTGAAATAAATCGATTCACTGATTCACTTTGAAAATTCAGAGAATAATCCTCATGCTTATAGTTACAGAAAAAAACCTCCATATCAGAGAGAATCATGTCTAATATTCTGTATGATTGTTCTGCATTCTGGTGCAAAAAAAAAAAAAACATTAAAGGTGATAGCCCTAAATAACATATTTATAAATCTATAACTGTAAAAAACTCATTGTTCTTATCACTTGAATAAGAAAAATCTGCATTTTCTTACGCATAATATTTCAAAGCAGTTTTGGAGTTGTGTAATTGCACAAGCATACTGCTGTTGGGTGTGTTATGACATTCCCTGGCAGGTACGGGACTTGGTGAAAATCACTGATATATTGTACTAACTGGATATGTTCTTGTACTTGTTCGTAGCTATAAGAAAGGGCTTAAATGAGAACACCTCCCATCTGGAGTCTGGTTTTTAGCTGTGAAATTTGGAGTGCTTATATTTCATATGCATTACTGTACAGGTCTGCTTTCTCAGCCATTTGACCTTGAGCGACCTTGAGTGACCTTGCCACACACACTCACATTACAGTAGTTTGCCACACTGACCATCAATTTGGCAATAAAAAGTGTCCTCGAAATATATTCTTACAGATGGTTTCACAATTTTTCCAGTCTGAGGGTTCATGAAGCTTTCATGCTAACCCCCCCCACCAATTCTGCCATGCCCCCAGGCTGGTCTGACTCCAAATATTGTGCAGTTTTTTTTCCTGGCTTCCAGGCTTTTCCTAAAGGGACACTTGCACTGGATGGCTTGTCCCCTGGCACAGCTTCGCCGTTTATTCCAGCTGATGTCTTTGCCTACTTAATAACAGAAAAACAACTGGGTAAAAAGTCCTGTTTTTGTGTCTTGTGTTTTGTAATGACCATCATTATTCCAGCCCACATTGGTGTCAATACTGTCTTCATGTGCGTTATTAATAGGCCAAAAAGGACCATCAAAAATCAGGCTGTCTGATGAAAACTGATGGCAAAAAATGATCAACTATTGCAAGCTGGATAACCCACTTTCTTTCTAGAGTAACTGGCAGACCATTTCAGTAGAAATCCACAAACAATTCAGTTCAGGGTGATGTGTAAAGACAGGTGGGGTTAGTTCCACTAAAGTCAGGTGTTTGCCAAAGCCAAGCAGACAGCCTCCGCCGTAGTCAGCAGGAGAAGGTAAATCACGTTCCTCCACAGTGTTTGCCAGCAGCCTGCGATAAAGAAAGCGCAGAGTAAGCACTAACACACTGACCTCACAACCCTCGACTTTTCTAAGCCAATGTTCAGATTTAAAAAAAAATCAATTGGTCCAATCAATGGGAAATATATTTAGCGACGACTTGGACAATGTTGTGGTCCACAGCTAGAAAAGACCAAGAAAAATGTAGAATAACAGAAAACTGGTAGCAGGACACTGCGTTTTCATTTTTTGATCATGAATTTATATTAATAAATTTGATGTAATAATGATATTTATATTCAAAAGGTAAAAATCATTCCAATGGGATTCCTTTAGTCCACATCGTGTAATTTGTCTTGCTAGTGTCTAGAGTGTGAAATCGCATAATTATAATTTTTTTCTAATGTTTTACATCACTCTAGCGGACTGAGTACGCTCAGTTCTCCGGGGTTTTTGGATTAACAAGGACGCTTGACCAATAAGCGAATTGAGATTTGTGAAAAGGCACAAGGGTAAGTGAACGTTTCCAGGGGTAGCACGTTGCGATGCAGACCGGCGCGGAGACGCACCCGCAGAACAGCGCACACAGCTCCCGAGCTCCAGGGCTGCGCCTCGGTTTAAACAAAAAGGAAAGAAATAAATGTGTGCTTAAATTAAATTGAAAAGTGCATCTGTTTGGCGGGCCAATGTCATGCATCTTAATTAAAGGCAGCCAGGGGTCAGGTCCTAGCGCTTTCCAGTGATACCATCTCGGAGAGAAGCGGCTAATAAAAATCCTCCTGGGTCTCGTTCCTTTTACATTTAGAGATGCGCGTTTCGGTGAGAGGCGTGGGGGGGTGGGGGGGGGCTTTTCTGGACCTATTGAATTTCAGTTTTCCGTCGATCTCATTCAAAACGTGCTTTAGTTTTAAGGGACTGGAAATCGAATAAAATATTAGGTGTGCATTCACATAGTCTTATGGAAAACCGTTTTTGACATTTTGTAGTGCAATGCAATGGAATGTGAATTTAAAATACATAAATATGAGTATTTTAAATTATTCTATCATGTTTATTTATTTAGTTATTTTAAACTATATCGTAAATAAAATACTGGAAATTAAAAAAACAAAAAATATGTATTACTCAATGATAATAAAAAGTTAATTAAAAAAGAAAGAAAGAAAAAAAACAATGTTTTACTTTGGAAACTTTCATATACTTTCAGGGTACACTGCAATGCTACTATAATGTGTGTCAATATATTTAATTATGTTATGAAATGCGCTTCATTCGGATCGGTATACGTCTGACAGTTGAAAACGTGATATTTTCAGCAAACAATTTAAATCTAATTAATTAGGTTATTGATGTTAGCAATAAAAACTTTATTATTTAAACCGCGAACCTAAAGCCTGCGATGAAATTTATTTCATCGGCAAAATTAAAAAAAAAAAAAAAACGCGTCCGTTCTTTTTTCTGTGAAGTTAAAGTAATAATTTGAATGTATTGATTGTTTACCTGAGGGGCTGGGCCTAATGAAGCCATTAGTTCTGACAGGCAGACAGAATTAGCCCCGCGTGCCTCCGATCAGCCCCCGATCAGCCCATGTTAAGTGTGTGTTCTGCAGGCGAACAGCAGCGGCCCGCCATTGTTCTAACGGTGCTTTACAGACGCGCGCACTTCGTGCACTTCCGTTTGTACTTCCACAGTCAAACTGAAGCGAGGGGGTGGAGGGCTGAGCGGGGGTCCTTTGAAAAATATCTGACAGATGTCTGCTACTAATTTAGAAGCCCCTTTTATTAAGTGAAGGTCCAGCTGTTGTGTGGAGAAACCCCTGCCCGCCCTTATCGATCGTCATCCGGAGCGAGGCATTTAGGCAGTTTTGATTTGGCCTGCCGCGGCCCCTGCTTCAATGGGCCTGGCTCAGCAGGCGCGGGCGGAGGCCGCAGGGCAGGCGCAGGATAGAGGGGTACCGCTGCTGCTGGGTGGAGTGCGGCTGCCAAGGCTGGGAGGAGTGATTTGGTGGTGGAGGTGGGGGGGCAGACGCAAAGACATGCCCCTCCACCTCATGATGAACTGAACCTTCGTTACACTGTCAGGCCAATGGCCTCTGATTTCATCTCAAGGTGATCGTCACCCAGTCCCCGCCCCCTTTCCTCAGCCTGTCAGCCATTACGTCCATCCATCTCCGAGCAGCTTGAATCTGGCCCCTGCAGCTGCTCTACAGCCAGCGAACATTTCCTATTGATTTATTGATTGCTGTCTGCCCATGGAGGGGGCTCTGTGCAGACCTGCCCGTGGAGTGGGCTCTGTGCGGACCTGACCTGTCTCTGTGCAGATCTGCCCGTAGAGGGGGCTCTGTGCAGACCTGACCTGTCTCTGTGCAGACCTGCCAGTGGAGGGGGCTCTGTGAAGACCTGACCTGTCTCTGTGCAGACCCAACCTGTCTCTGTGCAGACCTGCCCATGGAGGGGGCTCTGTGCAGACCTGCCCTGTCTCTGTGCAGACCTGCCCTGTCTGTGCGGACCCTGTGCTCTCTCTCTTCCTTACTCTCCATATGCTTTTTGTTTAGTGTTTTTCTCCTCCCTTTGCTTGCTTTTCTTTCATCCTCCCTGTGTTGTAGTCTGTGTCGGTGCAAGTTGGAGAACATTCAGGAGCCTGGTTTACTGGGAGTAGAGATCAGCCCTGCCCACACATGTAGTCTCTCACACACACACGTGTACATACACACACACGTACACACACACACCTGACACCCTCTTTCTGTCTTTTCCCCTTTTTATCCCCACTGCTCTCTTTTCATTCTGAAATCTGTCAGCTGCACACACACACACACACACACACACACACACACTTTGTTTTCCGCTGGTCTTTTATTTATTTCTTTCACATTTTTTACTTGTTCTCCTTTGCTTTCAATTCTTAAAACCAGGATCTGACTTAGAAAATGCGAAGTCCACATCAATACATCCCGGCGGGCCGCGTTCTGATGTACGATCACACTGTGACACGGGTTCCATCCTCATCTTAGGGTAGAAATTGGAAAAGGCCTTCCTGGGAGCTCCCGGTCCAAACGAGCTGATGCAGAACTTAAAATAGTGCTTTTGTGTCAGTTTTATTTTCTGATGAAGTGATGAAGGAGAGGAATCATCACCAGGGGTTATTAGTGGGGATTCTGTGATTGACCCGGAGGATTTGTGTAATTTCTCTTGGTTTTAAGATGCTCCACTGGAGCGTGTTTGGGGGGGTTTGAGGCTAAATAAATAACTGGAATGAAACGAAATATATACGTCCGCCTTGCCTTCCCATTCGATCTCCGAACACAGCGGCACCGAGTCCGCACCACTGGGTCACTTGCACCCCTCCTCTCCCCACATGCTGACCTCGGCATTGTGGGAAATCTATTTCAAGGCTGCTTTTAAGGTAATATTTGTTTTCAATGTGTGGAACCCAATGCTGGATTTGGAATGGCTTCAATTTTTTTTTGTACCGGAAACCAAATCCGGAAATACACCACAAAGGGACACCCTACCTGCGGCTAATAACGTTTACTGCTCAGACAGACAGGCTGCTGTGCTTGCCGTCTCTACTCCCTCCATGCCTACAAAACCCCCCTCCTCCCCGCCCGCTCGCCTGGGAGCGAAGGTGTCTATGGGCCCAGAAAATTGGATCACCACGATAGCATTTTTTTTTACTGGCCCCGGTCACGCTGACGGCAAGAGGCATCGATCGATAGCCCATGTGACACTTTCACAATTCATTGGAAAGGATGCCCTTTTTAATGACACCCCCACCATTGTACAGTGTATTCCATCTGGAACACCCCATAATGCATGTGTAGTGTGTGCTGTGCAGAATGAGCCCACACACGTCTGGGTTTTTGCTTGCTGAACTACAGTAATTACAGGGCTTGGTTGTGTCTTATGAGCTGTCCAGCTCATTCTTATGTGTGCTTATGGATTTGAGACAAGAACAGTATTTACCTGTGTGAACATCATTTAGCATCAGTACTCTGTGTTCTATCATTTTTTATGTGCAACTACAGCTGTCATTAACCCACCAGTTTTTTTTATCATCCTGTCACAAATGTCTTTGATGACATTTTCAGTATTTCTATGCCTGTTATTCATATTCTGCTCAGTATGTTAAACATTAAACGCATTATTGACGAGGAGTGAAAAACAAGTGTAGGTAATATACGATTGTTAAGTGTGAAGTTAACCTCGGTTTGCCCTTTGTTTGAGTTTGGTCATAAATACGCGCGGTGCTGACCCAGGGTGTCTGATGAAAGTAAAGTTCCATATCGAACGTTCGTGTCGATTGTAAGGCCTCACGCAGTGCCGAAACAGCGTCAGTTTCACAGTGCGAGGCGTACTGCTGCTGTAAACATGGAATTAAAATTTTTATTAATATTATTCTGAACCAAGAATTCACAGCCTTCAGGTAAGTTTTACAAGTAAGTCAGTTTTCAGTTTAAAGGCACGCTGACTTTGAGGCGCACAACTGGTAGATTTTTTAAGGCCTCAGTGCAAAGCCTTTGAGCACACTAGCCTGGCACTGCAACCTGCGCTAAGGAGGGATGTACATTCTGATGCTCGTGCCTGGCCGTGACCCGGAATAAGGGCCCTGCATCATTGTGTGCTTGAAGACTGATGAATGAACTGCATCCTCTTCAATATATCAGTCTAGTGCCAACTTAAGAATGGATCTAGCACCAGGTTCTGTGTTGAGTGCAGCTGCGTGACTGTCCTGGAGAGACACTGCAGCCTGAGCAGTCCTGCAGAGGCGGCGTCTCCCAGAACCGCGTCCCGTCTCACTTTCCGCACAGCGTCGCACTGCAGTAAACACAAGGTGAAACTGCTTTTTTATTTGTGCTGCCCTAGACTGTATATCAGTGAATGAACCACAGAATGATGGTGACATTTAAAGTGTCCCCTGACCTGCCTCCCAACCCCCCCAGCACGCTCCCCATCTTGGAAACGACCGACAACTGGTCCTCATGTAATGAGGTTTAGTGATTGACAGAGTGGCCTTCTGGACCACACCTCACTTTCCCTTGATTCCAGAACCCCGTCAGACAGTGAGCCCAGCATTCCGTGTCTTCTGTGTTGCTTGGTGTGTGTGTGTGTGTGTGTGTGTCTGTTTCTATGGTGGAGGGGAAATCAGAGGCTGACAGCTTTTTCAACATTACGTGCACATGTAGAACATCTGCCATCGCTCCAGCAGCTCCTTCAGGTGGGGGCTATTTCTATACCCAACCCCCCCACCGCTCACACACATACACACACACACACCCACCACCACTGCCAGTGTATGTTTCATTTTTTGGTGTGTGGGGCGGAGATGAGCTCCTGTAGTGCGTTGTTCCCGTTGCTGTAATTCCTTTTAGGTGATTGTTAACTGCATCACGTCCAACTGTCTGACTTAGCCCTCAACTTTTAAAACATTTGACATCTTACTGCAATCACAGAAAAAATGTCTTTTTATTCCCTTTTGAACTCAGTTAAATGGAAGCAAAAACACATGATTCTATGGGAAAATGTATATATTACCTTTGATTCTGTCTGCTTTCTCACATTATGGGATACCTTCAGCACTGCAAGAATTGATTTTTCAAGCTTTTTGTGCATTAGCTTTCAAATTAGTAATTTCATTTTCTGAGGCCCTTTTGATCAATAGGTAAAGCCCGGATTTATACCTCTGGTGTTTCAGCGGCATTTTCCTGAACGACAGTCACACCCAAACGCTCCTCCATCCACTGCCCACCATACACTCTTCACATGTTACTTTCATAAGAACATCTCATAATTTCTTCATTTATACCACACATTTAGTCAACTGAGAGCAATAAGGCTTTTGTTTAATAGGATGTGTTTATGCATTTAGTTAACATGCCTCCCGAGAGCCAAATGAAGAAACTTTTGTAGTTTCTGAAAATGGTTAATTTGAGTTCAAAGTCAAATCTAACAGCACATTTGACAAAAGTAACAGGAAAGGGAGCATTTAAGTGCATGTCTTCACCCGTTTTTAATACGATGTTGTCACCAAATTAATAACGTGCTGTTACCTGCTGAGCATGTTAAATTAATTACTTTTATTTTTGATGACCATAATCATGAAAATGTCCTATTTTGCCTCTGGACACAGTTTGCTTTAAGTTATCATGTAGCATCTAAATCACAGAAAATGTAAGATTTACACAAAATGGGCTTCATTCAACGGCTGTGTCACGTTTCTGAGCACGGCTGTACAGTGCTTCAGAAATGCATAAATGTCTGTCTTCAGTCTGACACCCGCGTAGCCCTTCAGTCTGACACCAGCGTAGCCCTTCAGTCTGACACCTGCGTAGCCCTTCAGTTTAACACCTTCTATGTCATTTTCTTCTTGATTAGCAAATTGTTGACTTGGTTTCAGAGTAGATGTACTTTGAATTTTTCCATCTCCATCTTCGTGAAACTTCTGAAGAGCCTGAGAAACCTCAGGAAAGTGTCCTACAAAAGGTGTGTTCAAGCGCCTGGAGAGAAGAACTGGGGGACTCATTATGTCTCCCAGCAGAGCCCTGCAGAGTGCCACAGAAGGAGGTCACGCTCAAGTTCTGTTATCGGGACCATTATGGCGTTAGAGAACTTTCCTCATTGAGGACAGAAGGAGCATCCAAGTAGATGAAAGGCTGGTGCGTCCATTTTCTTCAAACCTCCCATCATTTTGGCATTTCAATAAAGGCCTTTTTATGCCCAAGAGTCTGACATTACTCCTTTTCATATCTCTTCACTTCAAGAAGTCTTTTGAAGAATGGCGTTGTGGCTAAATGGGCTGGATAACAAATATGAGCCTTTTCCTTCTCCCTTTTCTGTTTGAACCCCCCCACACACCTCCCCGACATCTTTATTTGTGAGTCACGAGTCAGCCATAGGCCTTGAAGAAGCTCAACTCTCGGCTTAAAAGCCTGGAGGAGAGGCGATGAGTGTTAGAGCAAGAGTGTGCGCACACAGGAGGGAGCTAATGGATCTCAGGAAGCCGTGGCTTCGGTCGCTAAGCCTGTTGCCGGGGAGACGTGCTGACCCGCCCACTTCAACCGCTGTCAGGAAGTAGCACCTCAGCTCTGTAAATGGAGCTAGTGTTTAACCCTCTTATCACGTTTTATTATTTATGTGAAGAATGATGCTCTCAAAACAAAAACATTTACTCACATGCAAGAAGGGAGAAGGACAGAAGAGAACAGATTTGAGAAAACTGTGATTATGGTCTTTTTCCTTATGTGCTATTTTTTTTTATAATATTCTGGTACACATTCAAACTGAAAAAAAATTACAACAATCGCAAAAGTAAAACATGCAACTCTTACTAATAATAATAGTAAGATTTACTTCATAATTCTAGTTTATAGATGTAAATCTTTCTTTCACAATATTTCCATATTTCACAGTATATTTGTGTATATATCATCTTCTGTTCATGAATCCAGTCCACACTGTAAAATACACCCACACACACACACACACACACACACACACACACACACACACACACGCTCCCGTGTAACCTGCGACGTGCTGTGGAGGTGAGGGGGGAGGGGGGGTCAGCTGGACAGCAGTTCTCCTGCTGATTCAGGCTGATTGGATGACCTGTCCAGAGGAACCTCCAGGGAGAGCTGCACTGGGCCAAATTAGAACAGCTCCGCTGTGGGGGTGAGGTCAGTCAGCATGCCCTTCCCTCACAGCACACACTTCTTATGCTCTGTGTGTGTGTGTGTGTGTGTGTGTGTGTGTGTGTGTGTACAAAGGTAGTAACGTGTGATCCCAAGCAGCACCCTTGTAAGAATGCATAACAAAGCATCAATACTTACATCATCTATTAGTGACAGTTCAGCACTCCTGTAGCACTCCCACAACACTCCCTCAGCATTCCCGTAGCACTCCCTCAGCACTCCCTCAGCACTCCCGCAACACTCCCGCAGCACTACCGGGAATGAGAGCTTCGGTACGCTGTGCTGGGTTAGGCCCCAGGGTGCACACCAGGAGTGAGAGCTTTGGTACACTGTGCTGGGTTAGGGCCCAGGGTGAACTCTGGGTGTGCTGAGATTTTACAACCCCACAGCATCTGCTGTACCTAGGCAGGATATGTAACCTAGGCAGGCTATGTTTGTGTGTATATGTGAGAACTTTAACAGTTTTATTTTTACACAGAAAAATAAATCCCAGAATCCTTTGTTCTCTCCTTCAGGCCACTTTCAGTAACGTCTAGTTTCATTTCCTATTTGCTGCCTTCAGTTTTCCACCTCCAATTTTGCCTCCCCTCCAGATAATTTGTGCTCCCATAAACTCTGCCCCACGATCCCTCCCCCCGTCTCCTCTTCCGGCTTGTGCTCTTGTGTTATTTAAGTTCAGTGCATAAATTGAACTTACTATTAACAGGAGGGTGCCCTTGCCCTTACTGTCTGGCCAGTTGTGCATCTCAGCAGGGCCCGGTTGCTGATCACAGACATCACAGATGCAACCCAGCATCTAGGGGTCACTGTAAAGGCTGCACATTGAAGGGCAGGAGGAAGCTGGTGTGTCTACACTCCTGGACCAGGGGGTGCTGTTGTACTTTTGTGTACACATGAGTGTTTGCGTCTTTCTGCTCCTAACTTAATCTTGTGTTTTGTCAAAATGTATTTGAAGGTTAAATAGTTCCTGCTGCTTCTCCAGATCTTTGTGAGCCACATCTGTAGAGCAGATGCGTAAGGTGGACACCAGGTACCAGGTGGATCAGGGACAGGTGAATGATTTTCTCCAAATGTCAGATAGAGCAGTTAGACCATGTGTCAGGTTCACCAGGAGCAAAGTAGACCATGTGGACCAGGGTCAGGTGGGTCTGATAGACTATATGGACCATGTGGAATAGGTGTCAGGTGGACCAGTAGAACAGGTGGACCAGGTGTCATTACTGAAACATGTCGAGCTGCCTCCTTGGTCATCTACTATGGTGTGGCCGAGTGCTAACCCAGTAGTAATACTGTCTCCAGGCTCCTGGCCACCCAGAGTAGGACCCCTGTCACTGAAAGCCACTCTTTGTCTCTTCTTGGATATTTTTCCTCGTACCTTGTTCCTGCCTCTATCGTTCCTGTGCTGTTCCTGTCCAGAGGCAGTCCTCACACGACAGCAGGCCATTGATTTTTTCTCTCCTTCTTTCCTTAGTGACACGGACAGAATCATAGATCCATGGAAACAAAGGAAGAGTTCTTTAACAGCAAAAATAACACTCATTTAAGATGAACCAAATGATAGCTTGTTGCTGAAAATTGGGCCATTTTAACTCTTGTAAAAATGACTTAAACATAAAAAGAAAGAAACCATTAAAACAAAAGAAAACCAGGCAGGGCTGTGTCATGCTGGCCTTTGTTAAAACTGTGTCCAGTGTGATTTTGATTTAAAGTGCTTTGTACAACCTTTTTATCCTGAATTTTTGCAGGTTAATGTCTTTGCTGTTGGTGGTACATTTTTACTTGACACAATATTTCTGCATTTCTTTAATGAGTTATAAAATTTGCAAATGAGTTCTTATTATTGAGGGTAGTGTTGTTGCTAACTTCCTGAGGAAGGGCTGTGCCCAGAAATGTTTCCCAGTTACTTCTCATTTCAGCAGAACTCAGCCAGCATGAATGGGGGATGGTTATCAATGAAGATGTCTTTCTGTACATTGGAAATCATCTCTTAGTGTAATTGTGTGGCGTTTAGGGACCGTTACACGCTGCTGTTTCCTATACATTATAAGGATGTTTGTCTTTCTATTTCTTTACAATATAAGGTTATTTAGAAACATAACCTCAAAAGATTATATTATAACATTTTGTTTAATTATGTTAAGAGAATGATGCACTTTACCGATTTTAAAAAAATCAGCTGTTTTACAGATAAAGTGAAAAGAAAACAGAAACTGTCAGACATCTTTATGTAATTCATCTCCAAAGCAATACACTGAGTTAACCTTTATTGAATTGTTGCTGTAATTTGACGACTCTGAGTTGGTAGCTCAACATACACCAATCCAATAAGAGATTACTGCATATTTGGAGGCCAGCTTTGACTGACAGCCAGTCTGCAGAAATGTGGGTGAGTTTGTAACAGATATTCATCGATGGTGAGGGTACAAAGACAACACCAGGGTTGTCACGGACTAGTTTTCTGTGCTTCGGTGGCTCAGTGCATTTCTTCATTCATTCTTTTGAATGTTCTCTAGAGGCCTTCAGACTGCAGTGATACTTCCCAGACAGGTCTGGAACCACGGTTGTGTGGTTGTGGGAGACTTCACCATATTTTCAGCAAGCTGCATCTGAGGATGTTTCTCTAAGCTCCATATGAGGACCGTGGCTGCACCCTCGCACACTTTCAGCCAAATGTCCCATCTGGTAGCATTTCCACGTCCCTAGGAAAGAAATCAATAGTAATAATCTTCTTAGGCCTCTCTCTCTCTCTCACACACACACACACACACATACACACACACACGTGTACACACAAATTTAATCGCACTGTATTGTTCCTCGATTATATACAGTTTAAAATTATACCCATAATATTTTTAAATTTTCTGTGCACAACTGAAAAGGTTCGTCCATGTACTATTAAATCTGACTGTTTCATCATAGACACTAAAAGCACGGAGAGTAAACAGCGAAGCTGTAAATGGTTTGTTTTTGCCTGTTTTTTTCTGCTTAGGCTGCCATTCATTTATACGAACGTAGAATCCTGTGAATGAACAGCTATTGGCTTTGCGTCACATTTAAAAGCTGTACTTTTTATTTAAGAGAATTTCAACAAAATAATATATCAAAATTTTGCTGTCCCATGGCTATAATCTTTAAATGTACTTATTTGTTTGTTTGACTTCTTTGTGGCATTTTTTAAAATACACTTTCAGGTGAATTTTTATCGAACAACAATTATTCTCTGATTCAGAAATACACACCTGTAAGCGGCATTATCGCAACTGATTCTGAAATCACATAAATCACAAAATTTGTACGTTTTAGTCATTTTTTTTATAATTAAATTTAATTGTTATACACATTAAATTAAATGTGTGTTAAATACACATTTAATATATTTTTAAGTAATTTCCAAAACTAATAGCATTCCTGTTTTTCTGTCATTTTACTTTTATAATAAAATTGGTTTTTTGGGTTTGATTTTAAAATGTGTCAGTATAGAAACAACATTATGCAGTGCTGTGTTTTCAAGTGTTTATGTGTTGACAGTAGGTGAGTTTTAAATTCAGTCAATCACAGATGTTTGTTCCTATTCTGCAATATCAGCTGTGCAAAACAGTAGGAATTTCACCCAGAATAATTTTATATTAATATGATTATTAAACTGTGAAAATTGTTATTCAGCCTTAAAGCAAAAATTGACATATTAAGACTGCAAAAACATTGTTTCTGAAGCCAAAGGCAGTCTATTTTATCTGTGATAGTTTACAAGAAATTCAGGAAATCAAAGTTACTGATCCCAGGCCAGTGACAGAATGTCTTTAGTTAAAATTTGTTCCTCTATATTCAGTTTTACTCATGCACATCAGAGATTAGCTCTAATGGCATTTACCCATCGTCTTCAGGAGGGTGCAGACAGATGGAGTGTGGAGGGGTTGAAACCAAAAACTGTCCCAAGAGCAGGTTGCCAATTAGATGTGTCCAGAAACCCTATCTGGCAGCAAAGCCTTCTAGAAGGTCATCTGTGCAACATGCATAAACACACATCTCAAACACACCATGCATGCATGCACATAGGTGGAAACACACAAACAAGCACACTTTCACAGGGTGCATTGTCTAGCTCAGAGCAATAACACTGGCTAAAGGGGCCAAACGTGTTTTAAAACATTACGTCTTGAATTTCTTATACATTTGCAATCTATAATTACAATAATACTTTAAAATACTTTGAGATGTGTTTTCAATATCTTTCCTTTATCTGTATTGTGTACAATTGCACAGATTAATGAATCAGATTACAGTAAACAGCTCTATCTCCACAGAGGCCATGCAAAGCGGTTGTCAATTAATCTATCCTAGGCTGAATTACCTGACATGACAGAAAACGCTTTTCTCCACATTAACCGATACTGAAAAGCATTACCACCACTAACTCACAATTAAAATGAAAGAATCAGCTGTAGATTTCATATATCTTATTATCGGATTTTAATGCGCTACCTACTCCTTTTATCATTTTCACAGACACGAAAATATATGGCTGTCATCACTCTGGGTTTCGCTCACTTAATTCATTGATTTTTATTGTGCATGATTTATGTGTGTTTGTGTGTGTGTGTGTGTGTGTGTGTGTGTGTGTGTGTTTATTGCGTGTGTTCATACCATAATGTATTAAAATTCACAGGGATTTTGGTTGAACAGCTGTAGCAGTATTTTTATCTCACAGTTCCGCGTTGGAAGCTTTAGCGCTGACACAGAGTTGCCGTGGCGATCCTGCACATGGGCCTTGTCAACCCAGGACAGCCGTTCTGTCTCTACAACACTTATGGTTAGAGGGGTAGCTCGACACTGATGCTGAAGCCGATCCAGGCATTTCTAGTATATACTTTACATTTACATGAAGTAATCTAAGAGGTTATTTTTATCAAAGTGATGACAAGATAGAAACGTAGATTAAAACTCTCAATATTTCACCACTGAGAAGCTGAGGTGGGATTTCACGCTGTCCATTAAGGTGTTCTAAAGAACACAGGTTCTGCTCAGGTGCACAGGCCTGTCAGAAGGATGGATCTGTGATCCTGTCAGCCCAGAGAGGCAGTGTTGTGTTCTGAGAAGAGAATCTTGGACAGAACCTGGTGCGTCATGCACAGTGGCAGGAGAGGTTGAGCTTCCCATCACAAATGGGGCCAAGGTTGTTGAGGAGGTAACTATTGTGTTGCCATGGCGATAGTAACTTCACAGTAGGGCAAGACACACACAGGGCTCAGGGTTGAGGTGCTGTTCGCAGATGCACACACTGAGTACTGAGGAGTACTCTTTGTATACTATCAGGTCCACATTATCACAGGACTGCCACAGAGGAAGGCTCTTTATAGCACAGGGGTGTGATAAGCTAGGTCCTCATGGAATGTGTTTGTTCAATAGTTAGAGTATTAAACACACTAATTAAACACTGAGGGTCCTCACAACAGTCCAAAGTTCACAGAATGAGGATACTGCTGCAATTCTGTGTTTTTCTGTTTGTCTGACTGCGGAGTTCTGATAGCTTCATATTAAAATTCACTGATGATAAATCTGTCTATAACAGTAGATATGAGCTGTTGAAGGTGTGGCAAGGAATCATTCTTAGCAAGAGGGACATTTTTAAATCTCAATTTGATTGGTCTTTTTCCAAACATCCTGGCTCCTGTTTTAACATTACTGTACACCAGGGGTGGCCAACCACGGTCCTGGGTGGCCGCAGTGCGCACAGGATTTTGCTTCAGCCAATTTCTGCTTTTAAATGGATCTTAATGTCAATTAGACATTGACTGTTTTTGTATAATTACTGTGTCAATCCAGTAATTCTCAAGAACCTTTATTCATTTGAAATGAGTTTTAAAATCATGACAAAGACTTACTGATGTTGCTTCATTTTTCTTTATTTTTTAACAAATATGGCATATTTTATCCATTTCTTGTTAAAATACACTTAAGTCACTGCTTAGGCGTTCTTGGCACCTGTTTCTGCTATTCATTAATAATTACAATTCAAATACAATTAATAATATCAAGTTTGCATTAAACACCTTGCAGAATTATCCATACATTTCCTGCTATAATTCTGCAGTTAGTGAGACATCATAATGTGTGGTTTATAATTATCATGGAGAACGAGGATAAACAATGATGCAATTGATATTTAATTAAGATAGTGGACAAATTAAATTCACTGAATTGGTTGAAGCAAAAACCTGCACTCACTGTGGCTGTCCAGGACTGTAGTTGGCCATAGGATCACACGTTACTACCTTTATACGCACACACACACACACACACACACACACACACACACACACATTTTTTTTTTGTGCTGCCAGCTCCCTTCTTGGCTCCTCATTACAAACTTTTAAAAGTTTGAAATGGAAAGGTGGTTTTTCTTCTGCTCTGTAATTTCTCAGTGTGTGTGTGTGTGTGTGTGTGTGTTTATAAGTACACGTGCATTTGTGTGAAAAAATATTTTCACAGCATTTGCCTTTATCCCAAATAATAAAACGTATAAAATTCTACTTTGTGCATCTTGAGAATCCGACAACCTTAGACTGCACTGAGAGTTAGAGCCGTTGCCTCTGCTTCACATTAGGCTCCCATTAGACCCCCCACTCACATGAACCAACACTAAGAGAGCCGCAGAAATTTTCCTTCCTTCTCATTTTAAACAGAGCCAGCAACAAAGACCGTTGCATCTGGAATGAGATTTTCCTGTTCCATCTTGAGAGCCATTTAAATCCCACTTTCACCAGCCAAGTAAAAAACAGCTTCCAAAATTTACTTTTGTTTCATTGTTTTGGAAAAGAATATTCAACAGGAGACAGTCACAGTGTGCTGTGTGTACAGGTGTGTTTTTAAAGGCACCTTGTGTTCATTTACTGTGACATTGGCTCTTATAAACTTCCATGTACATGGAGTTCATTCTCTGGGGAGACAGAAGGAGGCATGGAGAGCGACATCACAACCTTTTCCTGCCTAACCTTCCCACTGTGCATCCATCCAATCACGTGCCTCAAATCTTTTTAGAAGCAAAGTAATGGTATTTGGAGATCGTAGACCAAATGATTTAGAACAATCATTCCTTTTATGTAAGTAGCATTTCTCAATATCTTATTGTCACAGAGGGGTTAACATATTGATTTGACTGAATGGCCCCAATGCATGGTGCTCTGTTCAGAGCTAAAGGAGCTGCCATATGAACAGATGGGGGGGGGGGGGTGACTGCAGTGGTGCTACAGCATACATTCACACAATGCATCATTCCTCAGTGACCCCTCAACATGCCCCAGATAGGGTGCCAGGGGAGCTCTTGGCCACCTTTATCATTTATTTATTTTGCACAGGATCACCTGATGTTGCTGGTTAAACATTACAATTATTTTATTTCTCTGTTGATTTCCTAGCACCTGACGTCCTACAGGTGTATTGTCCCATATATAAATAACATATGAAAAGTATACTGATTTCTGGAATATTATTTTGTCTTTATAACTGAGGGGGCAGCACCACCTCCCTCCCAAAAAAAATAAAACCTTGGGTTCTGACGTGAGGCCGAGGTTACCCATGTAGCTGGATACTTAAATTTTTAGATATATTATTTTATAAATTTTATTATTTTATTAGTGACAATAAGATACCATAAATGACTAACATACCACTGACGGCACTACAACTTATCAGTTTATAAAAGATATCCAAGATGTTGTAAATAACATAAAGTTTAAAATGTCATGCAACACTTAACACATACACACCATATATTCACCAATAAGTAAATGGTTGAATGCATTTGTGAAAACATATGACTGGTAAAAAAAAAAAAAACCCTGTGACAGAGCTCATGTATTTGGAAGCTGAGAAGTGTGACTATGGCAGCTTTGCAGCGTTGCAGCGAGCAGACCAGCCGACACCAGCAGCGCCGGTTGCCCCATCTTCATAATGCAGTGCTGTCTGACAGCCTGCGTCTTCCTGGAGGCCCCTGGCAAACATCTGCATACCTCAGCCAGTCGCTTATTGATTATCTTTATGAGTGGCGCTGAGTAAAACATCGCCCTCCATCCGCTCCTAGGCACAAACCACAGAGGGGACAGGAGAGGCGGGCAAGGCTCTGAGACTGACCGGCTCTTGCACAACAGCTGTGGTCAGATTTCCAACATGAAGCCAATTCCGGACAGAAAGGAAAGACAGAGGTTTGCTGAGCATGTGACGAAACTGGCTCCAGTGTGTAATAAACCCAAGTACAGGACTCACGTTTCAGGGAGGCACACACAGCTGTCCGTTAGAAGGTGCTGCTCCAACAGTTCATCACCAGTAACTCAATGTCACAAGACATCCAATGTCTTTTGGCACACATTAAAAAATCCTTAACTGTAAAAATCTCTCTATTTTTAACAACTTGTCAGTTGGAGTGCATTTGCATTCACTGATGCACCAGCCTCAGGATATTGTGAAAAAGAGGTGATGTAGAAAATTTCTGGATAATGAGGGAGTGTCTGAAAATGAGGGAGTTTCTGTCCATTCCGGGAAATGATGGAGTCTGTGGAAAATAAGGGAATGTCAGAAAAAAGAGGGTGTTTTCATAAAATAAATGTCTATGGGAATAGTGCAGCAGGTTGGAGGTATGAATGGAACGGCACACAGTGATGCATTGGGAAGAGCCCCGGCTTGAGTTTACCCTGTTTGAGTCACCTGTGAATGCAGCATGTGCAGACATAATGAGGACACGCCTGGCCTCACTCCCCAATGCGCTTTATTCTCTCATTTCCACAGCAGTCATGATAACACACACGTGTCCCAGAGGAGAACTTATCACAGGGCATCCTTGGTTAACTGTTCGGGATGGGGGGGGTTCAGAGAGGTTTTCAGTCAACAATTATGGTGGCATTTTGGGGGGTGGTGGATTGTCTTGTTGCAACAAGCAGAAAAGTCTCATTTCACTCTGATCTGCCCATAAAACTATCTGCATACAAAGTGTCCCTTTTGTAATTAACAGCAACATTCAGGTCCGCTCAGAACCAAAATGACTAATATTGGTGCAGTGGCATGCATCATACAACCCTTAACAACACGTAAGGATTAACAGTCATTAATTTAAACAATCCACCTGTCTTCCAGGTGCTTTTTAAATGACATTAAAACAGCAATGGTACCAGAAAAACATGAAAATCGTAACAAACTATATCTACAAAAGAAGAAAGACAAATTAAATTTTAAATTACTGCATACATTTCATTGTGTTGCTGTCATTATTATTTCAGTTGTCAGAATGATATTAGGTACATATTAATAAAGGAATCAGTCAAGCAGGCCACGTGATGGAGGTATGCGCCTATGCTACATGAATAGACATACACGTTTGCCATGTGACTCACAAAACCAATCAGTATACAACGCACGTTTTCGTCTTCAGTAATGGGGTCCCTTGCACATAGTAAATTTTGATTAAAGTCGTGTCCTATCAGCGATAAATGGATATCCATATCACAATTGTCAATAATCCCATAAACTCCTGATACATGAGACTGGAGCTGGTGTAATCCTCTTTTAACAGACGCTGACAGTGTTCACTGCTGGCTTCTCACCTTCAGTCCCGTTACTTCGGCCAGTTGCTAAGGGTCACCTGTAAGGGGAGCGGGTTCTCAGGGCTAGAACGCACTTGAACGATGATCTGCTAAATTTTTCCTCAATTTAGTGGAAGAGCAGGAAAGTGCAAATAAAACACAAGTACTTTTCAGTTTAAAATAAAGTAAACTGTATTTAAAGGAGCAACATTTGTGCTGGTTGTATCTTGTATAGTAAATAACGTATCTTAGCAAAATAGAATAGTAAGATCTTTTAAAATGTCAAAAAAGTTGCAATGTTACATTGTATCTAAATCGATCACATAATTTTCATATAAACGTTTCTTTTTCCAGTTGTTTTTTCTTTAAATGGTACAGCATTATAAAAGTTATGTAGTTATACTACTGCTACGTTCAGATAACGTGAAGTAAATTTGTGGAAAATATATGTATTCATGCAACTTTAAAGTTTTGTAAGCGACGCCGCTTCGGATGAACAAACTCAGTGGCATGGTCTGTGGGGGAAAAAAAACTGAAATTCTCACATATTTACTGACCGTGACCAAGTATACATTATAGTGATCTCTTTAAGCAGGTTAATTTTTATATCTTTATAAATGATTCCCCAAGCGAACCGGAATTAATCGTTCCGACAAAAGCAAATCCGAAAAGCATATCCCCAAAAGACGGGAAAACATCCCGAAAAGTGATCACCCTTTGCCCGTTCCGGGTCTTTTTTTTTTGTATTTTTTTGTCTCTGAAGCCTTGTCCTCAGGTCAGTGACCGCCGCTGCCCCCGCCCTCAAACCTGCTCTTCCATCCGCTGCACGAAAATCATAATTGAATGACAGATGGCCAGCTTATACCGGGTAAATCCGCAGAAGACGTAGATGTAGTATTTGAAAAATTTTTTAACTTATTGTTCACTTGACTATGCCTGGTCCCGTACGAGCCATTTGGTAAACTTTTATATTAACATTAAAGTAGTGATATATTTTATATAGATTACTACTAGATTATATATCTGAGAATATATATATGATATACAATATAAAATGTTTCGTATTTGTTCGTGATTATTGTCCTCAGTGCTATACCTGTATGTGTTCCCTGTTATTTGCTTTATGGTGTTGTTATTTTAAAAGAAATTCATAATTTATTTTAATTCATTCAATGGTGACGTATGTTACAATGTTATAAATGTAAACAACATGTGAAATCATAAACATCGGTACTTAAATTAACAAGGTTAATTGCGATAAAATTACAAAGATCCGGGGACACGTTAAGTTCTTTATTGAGGTGCAATTACACAAGGACGCTGAAAAGGTCTAAACAGCTGTAATTTCTTGTCACTATACGTACTATAAATAGCATCTTGATAATTCTGATGCGTACTTTCGGAACGCAAATGTTTTCATATTAAATATTACAATCAGTAGTATCCAAAAAGAGGCCTAGAAGAAAAGACGCTAAGGCATCTTCATGCAGAGAGGGCTGACATCAGCTATCTCAGATCGAACCTTTCGATTGTAACTGAAACAATTTGCATACTGATTCCCTTTCATAGCGCTGCAGATCCATAACAACCCAGGCAGCTATTCAAATGCAAGTACCATCGCTAAATACTCGGATAGACTCGGCTTCTGGAGAGCATGCGGATAAGAAAACCAGGAACAGTATTTTGGATGTTTATTGTTTTAAACTGGACACGGAGAAAATGAATCTTTTCTGAGGGATGCAGCGCACGGCTGCCGGGAGCCACAAAGCAAGATGTCGAAGCGGAGCCGTGCGTGGACGCTGACTCCGCAAGGTTATGCCTCTTCTAGAAACTTGCATGCATTCCCAACGACGTCTGAATTAAAGAAAAAAAACATTCTTAAGACAACAGGAATGCAATAATTTATTTTTAAAGTTTGTACGTAATGTACTGTTTATTGTCATTTTTAAATGAGTCGGTCGGATGGTGTAAGACTGCTTGCAATGAAACGACTAATATGCTACGGATGGTCGGGGTAAGCAGAGAAACGAGGGAACGGGGAGTTTAGACAAGGGTAATAGGGCGTGTTTGTACGAGATCGGTGGTTATACGTGATGCAATGACATTTGACAGCTTGCACAGTTCAGTGTTCTTGCAGACAATGTTTAAAGCTCTGCAGAGGTCAGCAACAGCGTCACAAAGTCGAAGTGACGATACGGTAAACCAATCCGAGGGTTTAAACCTTTGCGCTTCGAAGAAGCTAATTTGAGCGATTGCAAAAGTTCGTTTTCCTATTTGCAGTTCAGTATTTAAAAAGACGTCCTGAATAAATTCGCCGTGTATAGTTTTTCCGCGTTGCATTTATTTAGAAAGCGGGGTGCGCTTCAGTCTCGAGTTTCATTCCGATTCTTACATTTACTAAAATCGGTTTGCCGGTTAATATTGCTTTCAGGGAATTAGTAACCAGGGAGGAAAATTCATATATTTTGTCACATTGCACAGCTGTGTTTCCTCACACTGCTGCGTTTTGCCACCAGAGTCTTTCTTAGAGCCTTTGTTGTTTAAATTTTTATTTTGTGTATACACTAAATTTAACTATTAACATTCAACAATTAAGATTAAACCGGAAACGCGAATAATACGTTTTTGTAGTTTATATTTTGCAATTGTTTGCCTCCCCCTTCCACGACGAATACAGCCTATAGTGTAATGCGTCTTATTATTGTTTGCTACTTACTATTTGATGACGATGTTGCGACTTACGGTTAAATGTTTGCTCAGTTTTGTTGATGTAGTTAATATTTTACGCCTCTCGTGTCCTGTTAAGAGTTTGTGCACATGAAGTACGGGGCCTGTGCTTATTACAGCTGTACTTGCCCTATGATTGCAAAAGAAATGGCCCCAGCACCTGCCCTGTTAACTTCCCCCACCTTCTCACTCACCTGAGCGGTTCCAGTGAACACCTGAACACCTGCCCTCACGTGCACATCAGAAAATACATGAAGTGAAACTTTCCATAGGTTAGTAGTTTAACTAAAGCAAGGTGAGTGGATAAAATTATTTTGCAGTTCAGCCTAATGCAGAACCAGATGTTTTTCTTCCCTGAGGTAAGTTTAAAATATGGTGTGATTTCCATAAAGATTACAGCATGTACTGTCAATTACATATAATGGTTCACCACTTTGTATTCTTAACATTAACTAAAACTTTCAAAATGCTAAAATGTAATGAAATGGAAAGGACGCTATATTAAGTTCTGACCAGAAGTTAACTTCGACGTTCCTTATTTCCATGTTGTCCCTGGGATAAAGGGTGTAACAGTAACTCAAAAGTGTGTGTTAAGTCAGACAGACACTACATAACATATTGCGTAATCAGTTTATGTACGTACACTGCTTGCTATACAGAATTCATATTTTAAACACAGCCTGCATGTTTTATGTGAGTGTTTATGTACTTCGATACGAATTGATGTTTCCAATTAAACTTAACGATAAACTGATTTCATGACTGTATGGTCATTTTTTTCAATGTTCCGTAAAGCGTGTTAGTTTTATTTTTTATTTTGAAATGATTCCTTAATTTTAATTAATGTATAATGAATACGACCTTGTACATTAATAATCTTTAAATATAAACATTAAAAATATAAATATATATAAAATCGAAACATTTCTTTCTGACGTTTTTTGTATGCGTGTGTGTGCGTGTGTGGTAATATCTAAATTACAGATATTTATCAATCGTGTAAAATAGATAATTTTCTGCAAATTCTAACTACGAAGAGGACCTACGTGGAAAAACCGGTTTTATTAATTTTTTAAACGAAATTTAAAACGTTACAAAATAAATCTAATTGATTAAATGTTTAAAGCTTGCTGTTTAAATTTCACTTTCGATTTAGTAATTTAAACTACCATAAATCATTCTAATATGTTTTTGTCAATAAATAGATTATACTCATAAAATCTTTTAAAATCTGTATATATATATGAAAATGTTAAAACTTTAACCGTTATGTACTTGTACAAACAGCTTTAAATTCCTAAGCGTGTAACTTCCCGGTGCAACACTTTTGTTTAAGTGGTTAAACTTTTTTAATGATTACGTTGCGTCTTCTGTTTACGTCGTTTTTTTACGTTGCACACAGCATTAACTTTCACGATCAAGCAAAAATGTTTATAAGTTACGAAAATGGACGAACAAGATGTTACAGATGCCCAAAATCTGCAAGGACCAAAACGCCAGTAAAGTGTATATGGACCCATTTCATAAATAATATTTGATTATTCAATTCCTTTATGCTATAACAAGGTAAAATGAACTAATTAACTTTTACCAAATTGTTTAGTGAGCAATAACCAGTTTACGTTATTTTAGGTATAATTGATAAATTACAAGTGTCGTTTACTTAATGTGGTTAGACTATATATGAGTGTAAAAAATTATAAATCGCATACTTTATTTATTTTTTTTTTCTGCATAGTTGTATTGCTACAAGTACCTTAGAGGAGAATATTTTCTAAATGATTTTCGCTGTCATTAACACCAGTAATATGACGCTATTAAAAGCAGTGCTGTGTTTTTGTGGGGACCGAAAGTATTGATCTACTCTGCCATTTATCTCTGGCCTTACAAGCCACGGAATAATTTTCAAATTACTGTAGCCCGGTTTTTCTTGTAATTCATTGTTAAAACTGCAAGTAGCTCCGTGGGACCCAACGATAAAGACCAGAGGCGCCAAATTAATACCTTTGAAAAGTAGAAAGGCAGCGAGATGTAAATAATTAATGCACCCAGATCTCGTCACTCACATCGGCGTTTTAAGAATTTTAAATTGGGCATTTGGTAACGCTCCAACGTCTTTCACGATAAAAGGATTGGTTTCATCGTCTCTCTTTTATTTCAATAATCAAAAAATGTGATTATTTCTGACTTGAATGTAATTTTGTCTTTTTTTAAATATTGTACTCATCTTTGAATTAATTTCAAGTTTTGATAGCCTGACGCAAAATGCGATTTATATCTTTATTTTTTAAATTTCACTTAAATTGAATTCGGTTTTAATTTGTAAAGGCTGTGTGTGCCTGAACAATTAAAGCTGTTTAGTCGGTAATCTCGCCTGAGATTTAAATTATTTAAGATTTAAATCTCGCCTGAGATTTAAGAAAGTCTGGAGACTGAAACATGACAGGTGCTTTCCCTGGCTGTCCTCTCCTCCGTTAACATTGGTATTTATTCTGATTATAATGAAACGGTAGCGTGTCTTTATCTTCTCAATGTCTTTTATTTGTTTCGACACTCAAACTCAAGGAATTTTGGCAAAAAAAAATCTGAATCAAGTTTAAAACACACTGGAGAAAATGGGGTGCAAACAGACGGCAGAACGATCTTATGCAAAAACAAAATGTCCCCCCCCCCTCCCTTTTTGGTTCAAGTAACAGACACGCGTGCGAATGAGACATATCGATCACTTTGTATCATTATCATTTAGCTATTGTAGCGCGATTCTTTTATTTTTATATAAAAAAACAAATAAGAATATTCAGAAAATTGTCCACTAATATTTAATGCATTTTAAATAATTTCAGACAATAGTTTAATATGACACACAAAACATAAAACTATTGAATATACATTTATAATTTCCATTAAAATTTAATTCACAACAGTAGGTTAACAGTTTTCGCATAATGTTTTGTTGACTGAAATAACTGAATTATTTAATGATTTAAAAAATGTGTCGTTTCATATATTCTGTTTATCAGTGATTTTTATCATAATATCTATAAATCTTTCTAACTGCAGAGCCTTGTTTTGATATTCCTTGACGTGTACCTATGTTTTATTATGGAGTAAGTTTTTAAGAAAGACGCGGGGAAAAGTCTTGAAGGTAAAGTGGTCCCTCGACAGCTGTTGGCTGTTAGAGTATTGAAGCGTCACCTTTGACATGTCCTCTCTATTCAGATGAATCAGGCTGTGAACACTGACTGCTGCAAGCTGTCACACCAGAACGGGGCAAAGGCGCCCCCCTCCCAAGGTATAAACTACTCCTCCAAGATCACCAAATCTGTATTTAACGTGTTACAGCATCGCTGGTTGTGTGGACCCCTGGACGCCAGTGTTAATTATTATCAAAGTGTAATGCTTTGGTTTTAAATACTTTTCTTCATATTATTACCACAATTTCAGATGTCTTTATGCTACAATTTTATTTATTGCTCCTTTCTGTCTTTGTCAACGTGAAATGTTTAAATAAATTGAATATGAAATTATTAACGTGGAATGTTTAAAATGCCAATGATAATGATGCTCAGCACAGGGAATTGCTGTTTGCTGTAGTTTTCTGATTAGAGTCAGTGATCCACTGTGAGCAGAACACAATACATTAATATACTGCTAGTAAAATTTCAACATAATTCATTTTTTAGAAACTTTCGTAAGATTAATTTTTTAATGTTTAGAGTGAGTCTGCATGTAACAATTAAATCAAATATTTAAAATGTGAGGCCTCTCGCATAGTGTGTGTGTGTGTGTGTGTGTGTTTTACGTTCTAGTTGGAATTCATTTCATAATTTTCTGTGTCACTTATATCCAAACTTGTAGCGGCTACGGGAAGAGACAAGGCGGTGTTCTGTGGACTGAATCAGATCCTTATTCTTAAAAGACCAACAACAGACACATCTGCCCAGCTCTGTCTATGTTTCAGAGCTTATATAACTTCATTATCTTACCGTAAATGGCACAATTTAATATACATTTTATCTTGAATTAAATGTTCAACTGATCTGTCAAAATAGCGTTTTTTAAATTTATTAGATAAACATGCCTTAAGCATATGTTTGCATGCATTTTGTGGTCAACACGAGGTAGTGTCCACCTTAAATTAACGACATTTTTAGCGCAACTTCCCCCACAATCATTTCAACATTGAACCCGGAAGTGAGTACATGATTGCTGCACATCAATTAGATATCTGCAAATATTTACATGGTTTTAACATTTATTTACAACGGCTTCTCGTTGCATTAAGCAAAGCAATGCATTATTTCGTTGTTTTTTTATTATTTTGAAATAATATTTTAACTCTTTAACTTTGCAAAATATAATTGTGTAATAACAACAAAAACTCAAATTTATGGGTAGATCCGGCCACTGTCTTCTCAAAGGCTTCAGTGACCGCTGACGTCACACCGAAAGCGAAGCGTGTGCTCGTGTTTCTGCTGTGGGAGGGGACGCGGTGATGCGCATGAGTCTACAGCTGAAGCCGCAGCAGCGGAGCCGCGGTTAAAGAAATCGAAAGAGCACGAGACATGGCTAGAGATGGTGAGGGCTACAAACAGACTGCGACTCCTGCTGATGCTCTGGTAGGCGAACGGGGGCCTTAAACTCATCCAGAACGGATTAAAAAAATAAATGAAAAGCAATGCATTAAAAAGAAAAAAACGGCGTGTAAATGATCATATAAAATTTTATAAACAAACAAAAAAATTAAAAAACAGAAAAATCGGAACGGCAACTAATTCAACAACAAAGGGGAACGCGACACTACGGTTCTCTATTGTGAAGACTTCTTTGGACTTTAGTAACTAACACCAGATAGATGTTTTTACCGCAAGGCTGCGCGTATCATGAATGCTCAGCTGTCGATGGAGAATATTGGCGATCTGCATGCAGTAAGCCACGAGCAGGTGCCCACCGCTGCTGACCTCATGAGCAGCAGCAGTCCCCATCACAGAGGCACAGTGACCCATCGCAGCAACCACTTGTCAGCCCACGCGCGCTCCATGGGCATGGCGTCAATCCTAGACAGCGGCGACTATCACCACCATCGGCCCCCGGACCACGGTCTCGCCGGACACCTGCACCCGGCTATGAGCATGGCTTGCGAGGCTCCCCCCGGAATGAGCATGACCAGCACGTACACCACGCTGACTCCTTTGCAGCCGCTGCCTCCCATCTCCACGGTCTCGGACAAGTTTTCTCACCACCACCACCACCACCACCATCATCATCCCCATCAGCGACTACCCGCTAACGTGAGCGGCAGCTTCACCCTCATGAGAGATGACAGAGGTTTGGCGTCTATGAACAACCTGTATAGCCCATACCACAAGGACGTTACCGGCATGGGACAAAGTCTGTCTCCTTTGTCAGGATCCGGGTTGGGAGGCATACACAACTCTCAACAGGGACTGCCGCCCTACGCTCACCCGGGTGCTGCTATGCCTACCGAGAAAATGCTAGCCGCAAACGGATTCGAAGCCCATCATCCTGCCATGCTTAGCAGACATGGGGATCAGCACATGACCCCTTCTTCGGCGAGCATGGTGCAGATAAACGGAATTCACCACCACCATCACGCACACCTGAACCCCCCGAATCACAGTCAGGGAATGGGCTCAAATAGAGAACAAAACCCAGCGTCTTTGTCCGCATCGCAGGTCAGCAGTGCCGCAAATTCAGCGCAAATGGAAGAAGTCAATACCAAAGAAGTAGCGCAGAGAATCACCACGGAGCTTAAAAGGTACAGTATCCCTCAGGCCATCTTCGCCCAGAGGGTGCTGTGTCGGTCGCAGGGGACCCTATCCGACCTGTTACGGAACCCCAAGCCCTGGAGCAAGCTCAAGTCCGGCCGCGAGACTTTTCGAAGAATGTGGAAGTGGCTGCAGGAACCTGAATTCCAAAGGATGTCCGCGCTCAGACTGGCAGGTGAGTGAGCAGTACATCAGTCACCGTTTTACACTCCACAATACCTCTGCTTTTGCAATTCATGGTTAATAATAAGGTTTGTCTTCGGGTATCTCAAATCTTTAATCACAAACACTTACTTCGAATCTCGTGTCGCTCGATGTGACGGTCTGAGCCATCGTTTCTAGAGCTGCTCGCAAGGATTCACTGTAACATGCTGTTAAAATGCGTTTCTGTGAAGTAATTCTGCGTCTTTGAGTTCGTGCGAATCTGATTATTTTATGCGCCCCGGTTGTAAGCGGCGCATTGAGCAGAATTTGGCAGAAGGTTAAGAATTTATTACGTGCAATTTCCTGTGTGGGCTGTCTTGGTTTGCAAGCTCTGAATCGCGTATTCTATTGAACACTATTCTGGATATGCTACAGCAGCTCTTTTATAAACTTTATGGAAACGTATGATGAAAGATATCGGTGTTTTATCTTAATCCGTTTTATGTTAGTTCTGTACTCAACTTCCTGAACTGGTTTTGTTTACACTAGTTCTGGACTGCTGTCAGTTTTTGCCTAACTATATATTTGCATATTTGTATTTATGGCTGAATATTAAGGGGACTTTGACCCTTCGCTTGATTATACTATGCATTAGCAGAAGACACATGGTGACCACTAAAAACGTTCGTCTGACCGCAGTGTCTGCCTGGCTGCGTATTGTAACCGGTACAGAACAGCGGCTTTTCCACCACGTTTACGCGTTTATTTTGTTTTTTTGTGGCGTTGCTTGTAAGAAACAAACCAGAATCTGACGACGAGCTCTTGAGTGAGGTTTTGTTAATTAACTGATAGGTCTCCATTAATTTGTCCCTGGAGAATGAGAAAGTCAATCAGCTCCGCATGCTGGACACGCTGATGTGTTTCAGCGGACACGCAGGAAGAACCATTCTTCACGCGGACAAAGAAAGTCTTCGCTGTGGCTCGTGTCGAGCACAAATTAGTGTTTTATTTTTGTTTTTCACACAGCACCCACTTTCCACTGAGTGGTATGCCAATTCCTACGTAGAGCCGAATGTTTATGATTGTTTTTGTCTGTCACTAGCTTCTTCTCTGTAATGCCAGGTACATAAGCAAATAGAAAAGAGCATTCCCATGTGTGGCTCACGGAAGTGTGTTTGAATGAAACTGGGTTAGTATATGATGTCGCTGATGTAAAAGAAAACATGTTAAAGCATAAATGTCATTGGCTTTGGCAAAATTGTATATAAGTGAATCACACCTATACATATGCGTGTGTGTGTATATATATATATATACACAATGTTAAGGTTGTGTGTGTGTGTGTGTGTGTGTGTGTGCGTGTGCGTGCGCGTTTGCGTGGGTTTGTTGGCGTGATTGGTACCAAAAAATATTGTGCAACAAAAAAAGACCACTTGGTTTTTAGTTGTAGGTCTGAATGTATTTGCATGGATCAATACTGCGAGAAATTAAATTTGTTACTAATTGACAGTACTGGTTTTGATGCATAACGAGTGCATTCATATATACCCTATACATTGTCGTGCTTTATGATGGTAAACGTATTTTTTATTTTTGCAGTACACTGTATAGCTGTTTAGTTCTTACATACAGTACTGCATTCTAGCATGTAATGTATAATATACGCTTATTTCAGTAATTTCTGTATCGTGATTTAAGTAGAAATGTATTGTTGTTGTACTGAATATCCAAACCACTCGCGTTTTTTTTTTTGTAGAATATTTTAAACTATTTAACATTAGGTCTAATTATTATTTTGACGATTTTCCAATATTTATGAAGAAAAAAAACTAAGTAATAAGACGATAGAAAAATCAGTATTTGTTTTAAATTGAATTTACAGTCCAAATGAAACAACTTTTTTGAATAAAAGTTCATGATAATTACACCCAAGTCATTCTGCAGAGGTAAACAGGGTAATCGATAGGTCTTCGATGAATTAGATAGAATTCGATGTTAGATAAAATTTATATTGATTATCTTATTTTAAAGACTCTTATTTTCTAAGAAACATAAAAAAGGATTACGCTCTCAATGTCGTTTTACGTATTTTTTAGGCTAGTTACTGTTTTTTTAATCTGGTTGAGGTTGCTTTACCCTTGGATGGGTTGATAACCCGCAGACCCCGGCGTTGTGGACTTGTTAAATCACAATTGCTGTTTTCACACCTTTAAAATACAAGCTATTTAAATCGCGCATCTATTTTCTCAAAATGTGCTTTTATTTTCATAAACGATCATTTTGCAAAAAAAATTCACATGCATGTGAAAAGCACGGATGTACGCACGACAAGATGCTGATGTCGAAACGAAATTGCCTATGAGTTCTTTGATTACGTTTTTTTCTCTCTGTTTTTTTTCGATTGTATATAAAGGTTCTACATAAAGGCTTTAACATCGTCTTGATTGCCACGTGGAAATGTAATTTTTTTAAACATATATTTTAAATTAAAAAACTTATTCGCAATTAAGGCAGTGCTTGTATATCTTAGTGTTATTCTAATGGTCGCCAAAAACGTGAACTCGGATTAAATTAACCATTTTTCACGTAAAGTGGTATAGTGGTGAAAAGGTATTTAAAAGTATTTTCATCACAGTGTTTTATTCGTTAAAGTGTATTATTCACGACAATTCTGTTTTTCTGAAATACATATAAAAACTTTTATGTAAGTTTGTAATTATTATTCCTGACAAGTTAAAAATATAAAAATATGATTCCTAAAAAGTATAAAATTAAATCTGACAAATATCTCACGGTTTTGAAAGTATACCTGAAATTTTAAATGACAAAGCAATGCTTTGTACCTGACATTGTTTTTAAGCCATCTTGTGAAATTTCTGCCTATACTAGCAGCACCATTGTAAGTGTTTCTCTGTGTGCGTAAAGATATCTCCTGTCTTTATAATGATTTAGCCGGCAAACAATTAACCTCATCAGTTAGACACGCGGACGATAAGCGGCGATGCCAGGGTCCGTGTTATTTTAACCGTATGCATGGGAAAACGCGGCACCGGTGGGATTTCCTGCGCTTCTGCTGTCAGTCCGTCCTTGTGAAACGATTGATTTATAACAACAGATACGAACCTTGGTTTGCTTTTTGTTAATATTTACCAAGAGTGGCGACGTTCACGCTCTCTTCAACCTGAAATGTGCGGAATAATTCTGCAGCCGCTGGCACCGATAGGCGCGACACGTTAGTCATCTGCAAGACGGCAAATAATTTGTTTAATATGGTTATAATATAAGATGGGAGAGATGTTTATTTATGACGAGTTGGTCATGCATATAAGACTTGGTACTGCACGTGGCAAAGTTGCGGTAGGTTAGATACAAGCATCTATACACGTAAATACCGCCTTAATCAGTTCAGTAAATGTGAAATGCATTGGAGGAACTCTGTTTTCAGGGGACTCGTTAAACGACGCGCCGTTACGTTAAGGCAGTTAGATTACCACTGATTAAAGTACTGTGAAGAATTATGAAAAGGTTTTATTGCTGATGGGAGAATATCTGCATGTTATCATATCATTACTTCATTACGTTGATTTTATAGTGGTTTAATTTTACCTTTACGTTGCTTTTCTACAGTGCACAGTTCTATCTGAACTACCCAATTGGTAATCCGTTTTTGCAAATAGGTCAAAGTTATTTAAAAGTTTTCCTTTGCGTATTATGTAAATCGGTTTCCATACTATTGATTAATGAAGCGATCTGCGGTGGGTTGGCACCACGTTCGGAGCGTCCCACGCCTATGCCCCACACTCGCAGGGACAGCTCCAGGCACCCCGTGACCCTTCACTGGATAAGCGTATGGAGAATGGATGGATAATGAAGCGATGCTTGTGCTGAAGTGTGAAGGACACGTTACTGTTACACGGTCCTCGTCTGCCCTCCAGCGGCAGCGGAAAATTATGAAAAATGCCAACGACAGCGGCTGGCATCTTCTGGCAGCGTTTGAAAACTGAACTATCGGTGCTTCGACTCTCCGAGTAAATTCAGCTAGTGTCCCGGCTATGAGTGTGTTAGAGTGTGTGACATCTAAATCTGCAGCTAGCATGCCCAATTACGATCTTAAAATATTAGTAAATGGAAAAAAGGAATGATTTTTTAAACGTTAATGTCAGACAATAAAGGAATTCACCATGATGCACAATGCAAGTAACGTGATTTACACCGAATATGAACAATTATCATCGTTAGTGTGTGCTCCGACGAGGAAACACCATTCCCCGTGGGCACATTACTGTCATTATTCTCGCGCTGTTTTCACCAAACAAACCAGCAATTTATTAAGTGTTTTAAAATGGACAGGACGCGAGTGCATAAATAAGACTGTCGTGAATGGTACTAAGCATTTTGGTCCGATAACTGTTTGTTATGCATGTAATATAACTTTTTTCCCATACAGTCTTTTAAATTATATTATTATAATAATCACCAGTATTAACGGATTGCAGTATTCAGCGTTAACTTTAAGAATGTTCAGTCCAGATGCAGTTAGTGTAGACGATGCTTTAAAATGGGGCCCCAACGCCAGCAGTGCCTCACAGTAAAGCACTTAGACACCTTACATTGCATGTAAAGCCAGTTACTAACATCATTCTCTGTCAATGAATGTGACTCGTTAGACCTAAGTAAGATAATTTTAGATTAGTTTATATCTGTGCTTTCTTCATACTGAACCTTTATTTATTTAAATTATTAATTAGTTTTTCACATTAACAGTGATCAACAGGACTATTTAACATAATGTCTTGCTCATAAAGTTTAGAAAAATGTACATTTACTTACGCCTTAATTTTCTGATGATTTTTAACAGTTCACTAATAAACTTTGTTAAATAAGTTCTGCATTCTGAGTACATTTACGTTGTACCGATCAGGACAGTGGTTGTTGAAGGCGTTGATGGTTGTTGAAGGCGTTGATGGTTGTTGAAGGCGTTGATGGTTGTTGAAGGCGTTGATGGTTGTTGCCGTCTTTGCTTTTTAACATTTAACTTTACTGTTCCTTCCCTCTTTGAAAAGTAGCCAGGACAGCAGTTGCTGGTGGCTTGTTGCTTTGTATGTTAATGTTAATGGCATAGTTATGGCAGTGTTACGTTGCTGTTCAAATCGTAACAAGTGTATTTTGGCCATGAACGTGGTTTCTGAAGGCGATGTGATGTGTTGTACTTCGTCTTGCTGCAGCCGTGTTTGCCTTGGCCTGTGAACGTGGTTTCTCTACATGACGTGATGTGTTGTATTTCGTCATCCTGCAGCTTGCAAGAGAAAAGAGCAGGACCACGGGAAGGGGGAGAGGGGCAGCATCTCCAAGAAGCCGCGGCTTGTCTTCACCGACGTTCAGCGGCGGACTTTGCATGCGATATTTAAGGAGAACAAGCGTCCGTCCAAGGAGCTACAGATCACTATCTCTCAGCAGCTGGGGCTGGAGCTCACCACCGTCAGCAACTTCTTCATGAACGCGCGGCGGAGGAGTCTAGACAAGTGGCTCGATGACGGCAGCTCCGGCTCAGCCAACTCCTCTTCCTCATCCAGCACTTGTACCAAAGCGTGAAGGCGCGGTAACGCCATGGACTCAAACTTCGGTGGAAAAGCTTTAAAAGAAACCTATCAAAGACCAGGACCTCTAGACAACAGTTTTGTCCTTAAATCTTGTTTTAATGTTTATAGTACCTAAAAAAGAAAAAAACCAAAGACTTCACATGCCTGCGTCTTTGTTCTGCAACGTATTTTATTGATACATCTTGCAAAAAAGAGAGGAGGAAAAAAGTCACAAAGAGACTGATCACACACCAGTCTGCCTTTCCTAGTGCCGTACTCTTCATCTCCATCATCACAATCACTTTAAACAGAGGTCTGTGATTGTTGCAGTCGCTGGCCTACTTGTAAATCACGCCTCTCCTGGTTCCGTGTGTGCCCACGAAGGCAGCATCCGTGCATGGAGATGTGATGTGTGTGCGCGGGAGCGGACATACTGAAGGGCCAGCCCAAAAAAAGAGCCACCCAGAGGCACTGACCTCCGGTTGATGTGGGTCACATGGTTCCCTTCACACGGCTTGTCTGCCCCATACCCATCAGGAACGGCAGTGTACTTGGAAAGTGGAAGATCCAAACTGTGAGAGGTGCACTTTCGCAGAGGCTTTTCACACACAATTATTCTGGCATGTTGGTGCTTTCTTCCCAGCTGTTTGAAAAGTGTTCAGAAAACCGAAAGACCCCGAGAAAAAGGAAATTCCTGTCAATGATGACACCAGACCAAAGATTAAATCTGCTGCTTGTTTAGATTTAAATAAGAGAATGCAGTTAAATGTCTAAATGCTAATTTAAATACAAGAATTTAGGCTACAAACAGTACTTAAAAAACCATAAAATCATTTATAGCAAAAGATAAATCTCACTAAGGTTGGATGTATACATATATACGTAATTATAGGGAATTACTGTCAATGATAAACAGGTTTATAAAATTTCTTTTAAGAAACTCAGCTCTCCGAAACGAATTCACATCTGTTCAGTATTTAAGTTGTACTATTGTGGCAACAATATTATTCACAGGAACCTCCTAAAATATTATGTAAACATTTTTTCCAGGCATTTTTCTAATATTAAGGCGAGAAAAACAAACATCATTTAGCGTCATTATTTCAGGAACATGAGTAAAACACGAGGTAACCTTAATGACATTTGTAGTATTTCTCTTGTTATTTACGATACACAATATTTTCAGGGAAAAGAACAAGTTCTTCATGATAATGTATATATTAATATTTTCTATCAAAGCCTTTGTATCAGATACAGTGAACGTGTGATGCTAACAACCAAAGACTGATCATAATATACCAGCAGTTTCATATTAAATACTCAAATCAAGCACTATTGTACATCAGAGAAGAAATGTATAATACTGACAATTTGCTTGATTAGCCCTAAAGCCAAAGAAAATATGTTTCGTGTCCCAAAGAACATTGTGTATTTTAATGACTTACTTATAATATTATATATAGCTGTCAGATTGACAAGACTGAAGTATGTCGCAACTTTTGCAGCTTAAGTACTACAGACTTGCTTCGAGTTCAGATAGTTGGACTGATAAGCATAGAATAAAGCTTTGACGGTGTTGAACGGTTAATGCCTTATCTGTGGCTGAGCACATAAACAAAGTCCATGTTTAAATTATCAAAGAGCTTTATGCATTTGTGTCAAGACTACATTCTGTATGGGGAGGGCAGCCTGCTCACAACTTTACGACCCCTGAGGGTTCTGCTCTAGCATTCACATCCAGTAACACTCTTGATGTGTAGCACATTAATTTCTTCTGCCAGCCATACTGTATTCACCAGAAATACTTGTGCTTAATCAATAATTGAATAGGTTATAATTTTGGATACATTGCATAAGAAAGCAGATTTAAACGTTACAGGGACCCAATGTCTTTTTTCGTTTGGCTAACAAAACCCATAAATCTTCAGACGTTATAAGTCCACAGAACTGAAAAATGTTAATGAAACAGTCACAGGAATCTTTTCAGATATCTTCGTTCTTAACATTTATCAGTCATTTAATAGTAATATTTATCACTGCTAGATTCTGCATAACTTAATATTTGGTTAATATTTTGCAGTACAGCCATGCAACTTGTGTTTGAAATCTTAACAAAGACAATTCGTATCAGATGTAAAAACTGCAGTAATCCTCATTAACCATCTGAAGATGTGCATCTGTTACTTAATATTTATAAACATAGGAGATTTATCATTTCCAACTAGATGTTTCAAAATAGCTGTAGTTGTTTAAAAAAGCTTCAACAGTTAATGCAATGCTTGACTTGGAGGAGTTGTATTTCTGTGCCTTTCAGTTTTCCTGAAATTTCTGAGTATTACTGGTTATGACTGTCAGTCTCAGCCTCACTTCCTGTCTACTCTCCAGTTATGACTGTCAATCTCAGCCTCACTTCCTGTCTAGTCTCCAGTTATGACTGTCAATCTCAGCCTCACTTCCTGTCTACTCACCAGTCTTATAATTCTGTGGCAGAAGGATGCCTCACATTCCCATTCCCTGGACCTGCAGACAACTCACTCTCCATATAATTATTAGAACAAATTAGTTTTCTTTATTTCAGTAGCGCAGAAACGTACAGCGTGCTGAGGACCTGTGTTGTTCAACATCGTATCAAAATGTCAAAGGCTTTAAAAATGCATAGGGCAGTAGCTGAAGCCACAGAACCGGCTGTCTTAAAGAAGAAATCCAACAGAAATGGCTGAAACAGAAACACTGTGGGATGTCTGCCTTCACCGCCCATCTCACCAGAAGGAGAGTGGAGTCTGTGCATGTCACAGCTGGGAAGAAAGCACCAGTCAGGCCTGTGTGTGGAGTCCCCACTGAGGTCCAAACCACGTGAAGAAGGGTTAATGGTATTGCTGATGGTATGACTAGCTTTACTAAAAATATTTGGTAACTGTTAACAACAGTTTTATTCACGCAGTTAATACTCGGCTTCCTCCTCTCGTAAAAGAGAAACAAAACGTGTAAAAATGTAGTATGTATCGTATGAACCAAAGACGCTACCTCACTCGATTTACATGTGTGATTTTTTATCACTTTGATGATACCAAAGATTACCAAAGATTTTTTCTTGCACAGCCTACACAGCTGGTGTGGTGGACATTTGGCATCCTTCCCTTAGTCACATCACCCCCGACTCTCCTTGACACCCACCCTGACTATATTTTCGTATTCAAGCCCCACCCTACATAGTTCAGTGTATTTTCTCTTCATTAGTGACCTGGTAAACAGAGCTATAGGCAGACATGCTTGCAAACTTTGTAAAACTCACAGGAACGAGTGCCTTGCTTGAACCAAAGTGTTAAACCGCTCCTGACCTCTACAGTGTCTCACCTTTTACTCTTTGAATACCTCAGCCTCTGGAGAAAGGCCACAGCTGAAGAAGGGGTATCTCTCACCGTGGTGCTTTCGCAGGTGTGCAACCATGCAAAGAAGACATACCAAAGGAATTCTCCCCCCCAGCCCCGTTCTATTGCTGACAAACCAAAGCTATTTTAACTCCTCCCCCTCTTACACCATCCCATCTACCCACACTCACTCCCATGGCAACATGTCAGTGTCTGTTAGGCCCCACCATATGAATTGTGCATCTCTTAAACCAATTTCTCTGAATACCTCATAGGAATAAATCCTTAGAATGACATTGTATAGAGAGTCTATGTGACTAAATCAGAATTCTGCTAGTTTGATAACTGTTGATGTTACTACTTTTGAAGAAAGAAAAAAAAACTTTTTTTTAATTTATTTCATGTTTTTTTACAGAATTATTTTGTTTTGTCATAGGTAACATATTCTGAAGATTGTAGTGGAGGCTAGCAGGAAATACATTTTAAAAAGGATTATTTTTAAGGCATTGTGTTCTGTTACAAAAGATAGTAGGTTATTGTTTTAACAGGGTAAATTAACTGCTGTGATGTATTTTTTTCCATTTCCTTCTGTCAGTGTTGTGATTTGACTTAATTTAATTGGATTTTATATTGCTTAATCACTTTAATTTATGCATTTGTAGAAATTATAGATTTGTATATAGTACGTTACAAAAAGAAAAAACAAAAAAAAGTTTTCTGTTACAATCTTATTTTTTCATGTTGAGATATGAAGTAGGATTTTTGTATTCTACTTCATGTCTGTGTGTGCGTGTGTGTGCACGCGTGTGTGTGTGCGTGCACGCGTGTGTGTGTGCACATGTGTGTGCGTGTGTTACCAGGCACTTCACTACAGCATGTGTTTTGAACACTGCCAGGAAACAGTGCAGACATTGAGACGTTGCCAATGAGAACAAAGTCTTAAAAGAGTAACTTTGTTGTGTGGCACAAACAGTGTCTGCCTTTATTTAATTATTTTAACTTAAAATGTTTTTTATGGCTAACACTGCACATCCAAAGATTTACAAGACAAGCCAAAAAACTAAAAAAAAAAGAAAAAAAAGTTGAAATTTTATGAGCAGTGGCATTTGTGTGGTAGAATCCATGTTTTAATTTGCCGTGTGTGCAGGTATGGGAAGCGGGCAGCACAGGGCTTGATAGACAAGCTATCTGCACCATTTGAGGGAAAACTCATCAGATGTACAGTGTGAAGCAGTTAAAATAAGCGCAGTACCTCCACTTGTAAGTGAAGTGAGATGAAGCACAGGCAGGGCAGGAGGTCTGTTTGAGGCCCATGCCATGTCTCTGCGTACCCATCACTTTGTGTGGCACCAGGCCAGAGTCTGGCTGGTGCTTCCCAATTTGGTGCACGCTCATGCCATGACAATGAGAAAACTCTGCAAAGAAGGAATTTGTGTGTGTGTGTGTGAGTGTGCGTGTGTGTGCGCGCGCGCAGGTATGGTTGAGGTTTGTTTTGTGCGAGTGTATTTCACAGGGGTGGTTTCTTTTTCCCTGAGAACCACTTTATGTTTCCATATTGCATTTTTGTCTGACCACTGGACAGACCGGAAAGACAAAGAAACCAGTACACAATTAATACGGTGTTCTTACTGATTTATAATTGTAGCAGTTCCCAGTATTCCCATTTTGCTTTAGAGTGACAATATTCATGAGAATAATATTAGAATAGCTTTGGTGGGGAAAAAAAACTTAAAATATTGTGTTGCATAAAATTGGGTTTTCTTCATTGAACAGTGAATTGTATTTTTCACTTTCAAAACATAAACATGCATCAGTATTCATCACTTGTTCCTCGTTTCTAAAGAAATGTTTTAAAACACACAAGAACTATTGTGTTTGGATGGCATTTGCTTCTTAATCATCACTTGTGTAGCATGAATTCAACAGCAATCACTAAGGAATGTCCAAGTGCGAGATCGCTTGGCTACAGGTTCCAAAATAGTAAACAAAAATAAATTATAGTGAGCGCCGTAGACAATCAACTGGAAAACTAGAGGATGGGCATACAGAGCGCCTCCCAATGGGAGTGCCGTTACCACAGTAACAAAGAAACTAAGAATTTAGAACGATTTTGATAACAAAAAAACTGCTGACATTTTTAAAACGACATTGGAGTTGTTTGTGTTCGCATTTTTAATCCAGGTGATTATTGTATGAAAAAGTAACGGTTTTATTGAAATATGTCTCTTTCTCTTTCCCTGTGTTGTCTTTTATTTTTCAGCATTTTTTAATATGTGTGACAAAATTTGGGTAATCCAGTGGGTATTATTGCATTACCCTCAGTTTTGTATTTTTGTAATGCATCTAAGTTTTCGTTTGTAATGTTTTTATACCTTTACTTTACTTCCTTCATACTTTGCTATTGTTCTCGCTTATGCCGTGCAATATCATCTGCTGTGTTTGCTAAGCAACAAAAAAAGGAAAAAATGGAAGCAAGTGATGATGTCATTACGCTTTTTCAGTGTTACAGTTTCTGCATTTCTGTAGTCACAAAAAGGTAGAAAATAAAATGTTGGTTTTCCAGCAATCTAAATAAATCTCTTTATTTTCTCTGTTCTCATGCTTTTGGTATAGAACTTTCATGTTTTACAGTTATATTGTGTTCAGTAATAAACATAATAACCATGGAGCTATTTATATTGCAAGGAAGACATACTGAAGACAATATTTGAACCGCATTGGAGAAAATGTTAAGAAAGGCAGTTACCAGTAGAAAGTTCTAGAAGATACCCTTTTTTGTATGATGAGGCCAGTGTTGTATAAAATAACTGCCGTCAGATATCGTTGTGGAGAGTTATTTCATGTACGATAATCCTTGCGAATAACGAATAAATATTTCCCACTGTTTAACACACCAAGTGAAGTAGCCTGTGTTCATCAGATACATTTCTCCTGCTCCACAGAATATCTTATATTTCAACATCCTTTGCTGAAAATTATATGGCAAATTGTACTTTTAACGCAATTTAATAAAAATAACGGTGAAAAAGTATTAAAATGTAATTTCTTACAGGCAAACTGTAAAACTTCTTTTCAGTGTTTCATTTTTGCAAACAAGTATTGTTTTTGGAACAGTGAGACTGAATATGTCACAAGATTTATAACACGTATTCTTGTGACACTAAGTTTTTAATTGTAACAGATTTCCTTTCCATGCATCCGTTCTTTGCTTTGGACCATTGAAAACACTAGATGGCAGTGTAGGACAACTTCCTGATTCCCACTCACATTCTATTAAACATTTAAATGGCTTGAAAACACTTTAATCGTATTTTATCGTTTTTATTTCGCTTGCATTATTTGGTCAAATTTAGGTAGCAGGTGGCAACTGAATAACTTTGAAATTCACTTTTTATAAATGTCCTAATTCAAACCCTTTTCCTGTTTCTGTTTGAAAGGAATAGTCATATAATGCTTGATTGCTGGTTTGAAAATGGAGTGTATTTCAGTTACGGCAATGATGGGGGTTGCTTGGTCCAGAAAATCAGTTCAGAAAATAATCCGTTGTATAGCAACTTTTGTGAAACGATTTTAAATACTACACAAATGTTTATTCAAATTTATAAAACACTAACTAATTTTAATCTCCAATAAACCAAACAATTTCCCGTTTTACAGAATATTTCCTCTAGATTTGAACTTTTTTCCATGTGTAATTTAAAAATTTTATGACTATAATATATGCATGTCCAGCATAACTCGCCAATAATAAACCTAGAAATTATGTTTATAAAGACGTCTTTTATTGTGACAGGTACTACTGACCGTTTTTAGTTAGTTTGATTATATAATTCTGCGAAAGGGTATATTTTGAATATCGGATCCTGCTTTTTAAGAATTCAAAGTTTAAGATTTACAGTTGCCATGGCAGCGAGTTCATCAGATGGTCGAATTCAGGAAGTGACGAATGGAGCAGACTGTTGTTGGGACACGTGATATGGAGATAACACTATGACCTGTTTTGACATTTAATGGAGCTGTTGGAGCCTACAATAATGTTCACTCCATGACAACTGCAAATAACAGTTATGAGCATTACACAGTCATTAGATCCAATAATTTAGGAGTTAAAGTTTAAGATGTACGGTTGCCATGGCAGCAGGATCGCCGGAGGGCCGAAGTCAGGAAGTGACGAATGGAGCGAGCTGTTGTTGGGACACGTGACTCAGAAGGGCCACCTTGATGTGTTTTGACAAGCAGCGGAGCTACTGGGACCAGCAGGAGAAAGAGCTCAAGTTCTGTGGTGCTTCTGAAAAGACAGTCTCACTAACGGGAAATATTAGTTAAGCATATTACTTTTTGTAGGTTTTTTTTTTTTTGCCTGCCGTTACTTAAAGAGGCTGTCCGTACCTAAACTATTGAGATGATGTGATTTTTGGTAGGAGCGCTATTTAAACGAAGGAAGCTAGGAAGCTAGCCGTTAGCACGTCTCACAACAGCAGCACAGTTTGACGGAACTACTGAAGAAAGAAATGGACTGACAGAGCGACGATCCCCTTGACGGACGAGGACGATGACATGTCAAAGAAGAAGCCTGCCTTTCTTTCTGACAAAATGATGCTCTGAGGTTTTTTTTCTGGATCGCGAGAATTACACCCGAAAAAACACAATTTTGACTTAGGAGTGGAGAGGTTTGAGTTGCCACCAGCAGTATTACCCTGGTTAACAGCTACATGCCGGATTCCCAGCTGCCTGATCACGAAGTTCAGTAGGGCTACCCGGGTTGCAAAAGGAGCAGCAATGAGACGGGAGACGCCAAAAAGGAGATCCGATTCAGCCTGGTGGGTATTTATTGAGATGTGACCTGCTGTAAGGAGCGAAGTTAGGCACAAAACTAGACCGCGAAATTACGTAAACGGGTTTACATGGACGCCACTCTAAGGAGGAATACAAGTTCGGTGTTTAGATGTGCACAGTTTAACCACAGCTGATGCACATCAGATCTAGATGGAGTTTCGGTTCGGGGTGGTTTTGATCTGTGGGGTTTGCTTTCCTCCTCTCTCTGAACAGAGCATTTAGGCGCCTCCTGTACCGAGAGACGAAGAGGAGCCCGACGAGCAAAGGCGAGCCTGCTTGTGGAGGACGCTCCACGGCCAGGGCAGACATGAAGCCGGAGCGAGGTAAACAGACCACGGCTTCTCTAAGCTGATTTACAGCGTGCCGACCCCTGTGCATCGCCATGTGCCCGACAGGAGCCTGGCTTCTCTTCCTCCGCACTCCAGCGATTTCCCATTAGAAGCTGGATAGTAGGAAAAATGATGTAACATCTGGTTAATCATTGAGGCTCTAACAGTCAGTAATGGAGCCTTTGTTTCAATGGTTCGAGGTATTAAATGTAGGACAGACACAACGGGTCTTTCGCGAACGAACGCTTTATGGCTTAAAAACATTTGTAAAGTGTTGCATAGAGGACCGCTTTGGCGGTGGCAGGTGTCCGTGAGCGCATTTAGGCTTGCGCGGCGTGGGAAAACGCTGCTTTGCCCGTGTGTTTGCGCAGAAAGTCGGCTGGGCAGCTGAGCAGTGCGCAGCCACGCAGTGCCTCGGCGGTTTCCTACTTTCTTTGTCAATTTTTCATTTCAACGTCTTCGCAATTGCAAGTATAAATACAGGTTTAGCATTAATACATTTACCGTGTTCCCTGAGTACGGTGAAGTTTAACAAGTTATGCAATAACTAGTAACACGAACCACTAATGGGCAAAGTCTCACAGTTTGGAACAGTTAAATCCCATCTCCGTACCCTGTAATTACAATGTTTTTAATTGGCCTGGTTTTTCTAAGTTTAATTCAAAACACAGTGATTCTGCCGTTAGAATTTTACTGTGTTGTTTACCAGCTTTATAGAGATGACTCAACCTTTACTTAATGCGCGTGGACGGCACTCCTGGGAAGGTGAGGGGGGACTTTTTGAGGCATAACGGGACAAGCTGTGGTACAGTTTAAATAATCAGTTCTAAAATGCATTTCCTAAGGAACAGACTGAAGTCAAGTGGTTTGAGCAGCTGAAAAGGGGGATGAGTCAAGTGTGATGAAGTCACTGTCACCAGTCTAGTTTGAGTTGCATCAAGTCATTTGTTTTCACAGTTGAAGTGAGTTCAGCTGTACAATTTGTGCTGTCCTTTCTTAACAGTTTTTCACTGTGGATGTTAATTACGCCATGGTTTCTTTGACAATTCGTAAAACGCCATACTGGTCTTGGCCAGCCTCTGGCTTGGTGTTCGGCCGATGCTCTGGGACAGAACTCAGCTGCAGAAACCGATGCTGAAGTGAACCACAAAGTCTGAACGGGAAACACGTGATTTTGAAATGTGCGAGGCACCCGTAAACTCCTCCCAGCTGTAACCCACTGAGCGCAGCGCAAAGGAAATGAGTGACACACTGTTTGTGTGCAAAAGTACGGTACACATTCAGAATGTTTTTGCCAAATTCTTAACCATTCAATTTACTTTTCCTGAAAAAGTTTAGGGAGTCTGCAGTTATAAATAAGTTTTAAAATATGTTTTGTGAACATTATACACAGTCAGCATCTAGTCTTCTGTTTAGTGCATTTGAGTTTACCTTAAAATAGCATACTAAAATTACACATTACATAGACATATATAGGCAACATGCTGCAGGTTTGTCATTTACTCTGATAAATTTTGTAAATCTACAATAATAGTGTTTACAATGCAGTACACATTAAATGTAAGAGCTGTTGTTAGCAATGCATAATGTACCTTGCACATACTGTGTGTGTACTAACGAGACTTGGTCTCATTACTTACATGATAAACCTATACATAGTTATTAGTGTGTTTTTGTGTGGAGCTGCTCGACTTTATGTGAAAATAAATTAATAATTACATGTGCATTGAGTTTATAAAGCGAATGTAAGTATATGATAAAAAAAAAATACACATGATTATTTGGCAAAATAACTGGAGATAATTTAATCTACTGAATTTAGCTTTCTAATAACATTTTTGTGGGTGTTTGGCATTCTTGCATAATTAGTGTAGACATTATGTCAATAGGTTCCATTGACCCAGTTTGAAATGAAATGTTAACAGTACAGTGGATACTGTTAAGATGGATTCAATTAAATTTTTTTGTGGTAGGGACTCAAATTGAATAGACTCATTCTTGTGACTCATCGTGAGACTAGTTACTCACTGACATTCGGCCCTGTTATGGAGCTGACTCACTGATCTGACTCAGGATATCTCTGTAGCCTCTTGTTGACATTCTGTCATAAGAAGCATTGCTTTGATGTTTGGCAGTGCTGAATGGAGAGGCCAAATTGACACCTTTCTTCACATGTGATGTTTGTGCTCCTGTCTCTTCAGTGATCTGCTGTGGTTATTTGACAACAAGCTTAGTTCCCTTATTTACTTTTAACTTTGTTTTCTACGCGGCTTTACATGTTTTTGGGCAATTGCCTGTTTCCTGCCTACAGACCTCAGCTCTTCCATGCTTTTACTTGTTTTTCTTCTGAACATAAAAGGCTGGTGTGTGGCAGGGTTATACTTTGGTACACGGAGTGGTGTCTGTTTGATGTCAGCTGTTTCTGTATTGTGTCCATAACTTCCTGCCTGATGTCACCTCTCCTGGGACCTGCCTTACTGATGTCTGAAGAGGAACACCAGGAGCTGTCAGTCATTCCAGTTTTGGGTCACCGCCACTAATCACTTGCGACTGTAATTCACATTTACTGAACACCTACAGAAGAATTTTGTTTTTATTTTGTTGCTAATTGCTGGCTGAATAAGAACTCTTCATGTTATCATCTGAAACCTTTGGTTCACTTTATAAATGTTCTGTGGAGAAACCTTTTTACAGGGTCTTTTGTTTTGTTTAACAAATTCCCAGTGCTGAATTCTGATCACAGCAGACCTTTCCTGGTAAGACTGCCTTGTTTTTATTGATATGTACCCGACAGCTGACAACTGTTCTGTTATCTGTTCCGTGCAGCTGTGGTAACTATGGTAATTGAGCCACCAGCAGCAGCAGAATCTCTGCCTGCTAGCTGCTGAATCTCTGCCTGCTAGCTGCTGAATCTCTGCCTGCTAGCTGCTGAAGATGCCTTTCACAACTAGAAGCCTCTTGAAAAGGTGGAGGTTGGGAGAGAGGGCTGGTTGCTTTAGCAAGCGACATTACAATGTGTTAGGACTCCAGATCCTGGGAATTACATCCGATCTGTGTCAGACAGCTGGAGAGGGCCCTTGCATCTTGTCATCCATCCACTTCCTGTCTGGGCAGTTAGCACGATGTGCCCTCTCAGCGCATGGTCCTGGTTTAGCTCTTTGGGTGCATGACTGGGTGATAAGTGTGTGGCCACAAGATACGCTTGTATGGAGTGTGTCTTTTTAAAACTTGTAGAAGAAACAAATTTTTAATTTTTGTATTTTTTTTTATAAGAAAACGATCAATAGAAGGTGTCTGCTGCCAGCGTGAATAATTTATCTAGTTTTTAAGCTGTTTATTGTAATGGCCCTCATCTGATTTTGAGTGTCATGAGTTAATATTGGCTTTGTTGGCAAACCCCCATTTCTCATTTTAGATTGACTTGGTATGTTAATTCTTCCTGTCTACAGAGGAAATGGCTCTATTTTTACTGTGGTGGGGAGAGGAGTTTATTTCCTCAGTTGTTCAGCAATTTTTAGATTGTTGCGTTCACATGACACAAAAGAAGCATCCTTCAGTTCAGCCTACGTGATGTGCTCGAAAGAAAGAACTAGAATAATGTCAAAATGAATTACTGTTTTTGCCAAGATTAGAGGGTCGCCCAGGAATAGAACATAAGCATTCTAAGGGCTGCAGTCATCCATTAGGGGCATCTGCAGAAACAGTGCAAAGACTGCTGGGTAAACAAGGCAAGCCAGCCTCTGCAGGGCCAGGCCGCGCACGCCTTGGTGACTGAGAGTGGCACTCACAGCGGCTGTGGCGCGGTCACCCGCGGGCCTCGTCCCAAAAGCTCTGTGGCCACGCAGAGCAGATGGGGGTCGGCATTTAGAGCCAGCACAGCAAGGTTGGAGAGGGCCATCTGGGACCCGCAGGTCTGTCCTTTGAAGTGCGAGAAACCCGAGCGTCCCGCTCCCACCTGGAATGTGCCGTTCCGGAGACTCGGACCTTCTGGTGGTTCCGGAAGCACGAGCGGATGCTGAGTGGCGATTAAAGATGGTGCCATGTGAGGTGCTTGTTTTGGAAGCGTGTCTGTCTGCGTGACTGGCTCGCTCTGTCGGCACTTTCCAGTAAGACTTGTTCTTCTTTGCCATTTTGTTTTGCTTGTTTTGTCAAACAATTTGGAGATCACTGTTTGGGTCAGATTTTTATTTATTTATTTATTTTTTGTACTACTTTTGAGTTCCTTGTATGGCTGATATCAGTATTCAGTTATTTTTGTTTTCTCTTACGCAGCTAATTTTCTATGTCTCTGTCTCAAATCATATCTGTGGCATTTTTCAGCAGTCAATGAGAATAAATGGCATGTATAAAGCAATGTGTGGTCAGGGTTACAATACAGCATTCCTATCCTGAATGACACCCACTGAACAGGCAGTGGTCCTATGGAAAACCTTTTACTCAAAATAAGTTTGTAACTGTCACAATTTTTTGGACTGACACAGTTAACTTGTGCAGTAACTTAAAACAAAAGTTGTTGAGTCTTTTAGTGTGTTGTTGTTGTTGTTGTTGTTAAGTTTACCTGATGGTACAGAAAGTGGAGGCCATAGCAAGCCGTATACTGTTTCCGTTGTAAACCGCTGCGTTGGGCTGATGCAGTGCTAGTTAATGTGCTGAAATGGTACAATGGCTGTCCCACGTGGATGTAGATTATACCGGTTATCACAACGTCAAATATGTTTCCCATCTGTGAGATCCAGCTGTGTTTGTAGTTCATGGAGAAAACACATGATCCATCCATGTCCCTGTAACATTAAGCTTTAGAAAAATGGAATGAGCTGACCTCACTGCCAAGGACGTTACTGTTAAGAGCTGCGTAACCTTCTCAGCAGTTTTGATGGAAATCAGTCTTTGTATACAGCGTTACTCAACACCTTCAATGTTGTAAAGGAACTAAATTTTCAAATCGATAGAATGAGTGAAACATTTGAAAAAAATTACCGTTTGATGCTGAACATTTGAGCGTGTGGAAGTAGGTAAACAAGGTTTAGCCACACTCCCTGTGTTTGCTCCTAAAGTACCATGGTTTGGTCTCACTGACATGGAAAACCAGTGTGTTCTGGTCTACATCTGTATCTCTTCCCTTCTGGAACCGGCCCGCCCAGCACCTCCTTCTGGAACCGGCCCGCCCAGCACCTCCTTCTGCAGCCTGCTCCATGTGACGGCTTGGCTACTGGAGCCATGCTGCCATATTCCCGATCCAGAGGCTGGATCCCCGCTGCTCTGTGACGATCCGATTTTCCTCGCCCCACTTTGGGGATCTGACCCAGATATGTTGCCCACCAGCAGCTAATTGGAATGGGCTCCTCACTTACATAACTGCTCGTTGTGGAGTCTAGATCTTTCTTGCAGTTTTGTAAATGCAGACCCTTGTTATTGTTGAATGTTAAAAATGGCAAACAGCTGTGTGGTTTTTCCTTGTCTTTACATATGTGGGGCCCCCAGACCCCTTGTATGTACCACGCGCTGTGACTAACAGACAGTACGTCCTGGTTTTACTGCTCAGGTGGGAAGGTAAAAATGTGTTTAGCTGGAGGAATTTCAAAATAAACCATTTGGCAACACCGTGCCGACAACCGGCTTTGCTTTGCGTCCTCTGTCTGCTTTCCCATTGGTGCATGCATGTTTTAGTTCTGAAAGTGTTATGGTTTGTGATTGGGTCCTTGACATTTGTCATTACCCGCCCCTTACCCCACTCAGGTATGCTCTTCATACCATCATCGTTCACATCCATTTGCATTTGTAAGCCTCTTTTCTCAGTTTTGTGAAGATTGGTCAGTGCCGTCTGTTTACAGAGCCAGAGCAAAACACCTCTGCTGCAAGTCCTCAGCAGGCTGGCATGGAATTCCAGTGTGTAGACTGAGTTAGAGCATCAAGGTAGGCACACTGTTCAACAGCAGAGGTGCCCATGCCACTGGCCAGAGAGGGTAAATCACGGTTCTGCTGGGAACTGCAAATTCTCAACAGCCGCACAGCTTTGAGGGGAGCTACACAGCCACTTGGACTCAGTTCTGGAGGTGCACAGGGTTTCTGTGATCTTGGTTGGGACCCAGTCGTGAACCTTCTGGACTGTGAGCATCCCCCACACTCCAGCCCACATACTTGGTTCTCTTCCCGTCGGTGTCTCTGGCCTGAATTGAGGCTCACACTGACACGCGGTTACTGAGTGACTTAATGGTCTGCAGAGTTCTCTTGCTTTACTAATCACATCTAAAGTAATTGCGGGACTGAAAAATTCCAGCCCTCCGCCTTCCATCTGAGCTGCCTGCACGTCCAATCGCAGCGCAGTGCTAGTGACGCTTGCTTGGCCTTATTCTCCGCTACTTCTTTTCCCTCCTCTCTTTTCATTTATTTATACACAGGACATCCTTGTGGGACTCGGCGATCATAGCTGATGTTCTGCTTCAGTTAAGACCCTTGTCGCATCTCATTGGTGGTGGTACCGACCTGAACTTTAAGGGCTGATGGTTCTTTAAGGACTAAACATTATGAATACACAGTGAAAAGCATCATATTTGTTTGCTTGTACCGTAATTCAGACAACTTGTGACCTTAATAAATAATTCTGAGATCAAAGTGCAGTTTCATTGCGTCAGCTGCAAATGATGTCAGTTTGATGTCATATCAGTTTGAAGCCTTTTTAAAATGCCGCTATAAATCACCCTTATTTCTGTTACCACGTCTGTCACAACAGAGCTTATCTAGCGTTTTTTAAGCTGTGAATTAATGATTACTTTCCCTCCTTTTCCTACTGGTTGAGTCGTAATGAGCCTGAAGCAGCCAGACACACTTCTAATGTGCGTCTCGATCAGCAGAATCGATGTTACCGAGTTCACGAGTGCAGACGGGGGGGGTACGCGAGTTTGCTGCTTCTGTCGGCACAGACAGGAAGCCACGCCAGCGCTCAGCCTGGATCAGGGACATCTCTGAGCCAATCGTAATGCGGGGCCTGTTGCCATGTGCATTCTGCATTTGCATTTTTTTTTTGTCTGAAAACGAGGAAATGTAGCATATCTGTCATTGACTGACATCTGTTGGGTGGGCAGAGCATCTTCAGATAGGGGGGTGAAAACAACTGTCCTGTTTCTCTCTCTCTCTCCATCAGCTGTGAAGAGTACACAAAGCCACATAACTATGCTCGGTAACTCCTGCTGAATGTGTGGGACTGGCCTTCATCATGTTTCTCTTCTCATTCTGCTTCAGATGCATGTAAAGCATGATGTGTAATTTAATTTGAAACCTGGGAAATTTATTTTTACGCCTGAGTGGCCAATCCTGTTTAAAACGCATTTGTATTTCTTTTTTCCCTAAATGGCCAACTGTTTGCATCTTGCCTCAATTGCTATTCACTTAGTAGAGGCAAAATGAGAGAACCAATAAAAAAAAAAAGATAACTGAAATGATTCATCTTGGCCTGTTTTTAACCCTTTCCCACTGAGGATAAAGGATTTGTGATTTACACCCATAAGCACAGGAGTCCGTCACCAACATCTGAGGAAAACTAGCTGTACGTGATGAGCTCAGATTGTCCCCAGGTAATACGCCCTGACGCAGCTGATGGGGCGGTTCGGCGTTGGGACAGGGTCATGGCTGAATGGAATGGAGCTCAGTGAATGTGTTCTGTGGGATTAAAAAAGTGTGAGGGATGACGTGCTGAAAAAGGGGCACGTGATCCACACTGCGTCGGAAAGACCTGCAGGACGTGTTCACCTCTGTGATGGCTCTGAACCTGTCAGCACCTGCATTAGGATTTGAGCCCAGGTAGACCCGGTGCGGAGTGGTCCCGTCTGTTTTGTCTGCTCTCACGTGTGGGTATCTCAGTGTGTGAGGACACTCCGTCCTCCTATTTCTGTCACCTTTATGTGATTTGGGCAGTGCTTCACACTCAGGCACGGCCTGCGTAGACTCTGCATGCCAGTCATCGTCACGGTCACGGGTCGTCCGCTGAGTGAGCTTCACCAGGTGCAGTCACGGCCCACTGGGTGGCCGGGGGGTGGGGGGGCGGCGGTCGGACCTCTGCACTTCAGCATGGAATGGACTGACGTCAGGCTCGGCTAACGAAACGCTGACAGAATGTGTGGAGCCAGCCGTCCCCTGGCAGGCCTGACGTGTTTAATTTAGCCCAGTTTGGGTTCATTTCCTCCCCATACACTAAACTGCATTTAATTACAGCTTCCAAAGTGTGTGTGTGATGCGCTCAGGCTGCTTTGTCGTCTCTGTGCCCTTGTGTTTTTGTGCCTTGTACCTCTGTGTTGTAATGTCTTTGCCAGTGCCAGTTTATATAAAGCCCTGTTGGATGTGTGATTTGCACACCAGTGTAAAGTCCAAAAGGGCCTGAGTGATGCGTACTCTCCATGTCTCATTACCTCAATGTTATTTCTCCCCTCCCCCGGTTGCTCTTTTTGGAAACACTGAGAATGATAATTCATAACTAGCTGTAGGGGGGGTTAACATTTTAACTGATCTGATCTATGATAGAAAGTGTTTTCTTAGAAAATAATAGCCTGCCTGGCACTGGGAAGGTCTGCATGACCCTGGTGACCTGGTTACCAGGCTGCTCTGATTGGACAGGCTGCTCCCCTGGTCCCTCCCGTGCTCGAGGCGCTGAGCTTGCGTGTTAGCCCACAGGTGACGGTGCAGCATGTCTCTTAAGGTTAATTTGTTGGGTTGAATTCCAGGGCCTGGCCTTCCACCCACTCCTCCAGGCGATGCGTGGGACAAGCCTGCTTATTCAGGGGCAAGTGGCTGTGTGCACTGGCCAAGGGGGGTGGGGTCTCTTAGCTATGTGTTTTGGGAGGGGGAGGTCTCTTAGCTGTGACTATTGGGGAGGGGGGGTCTCTTAGCTGTGTCTGATGGGGAGGGGGGGTCTCTTAGCTGTGTGCACTGGAGTGGGGGAGGGGGGGTCTGTTATATAGGTTTCAAAGCACCAGGTGTGTGTGGGGAGGGGGTTGGGG
>JABJVR010000007.1:2551606-2586255 GCA_025773905.1 Chitala chitala | reverse complement strand
AAAAGAAGGTGAGGATGGAGCTGCCAGACAGGAGGAGAAGAGGAAGGCCAAAGAGGAGGTTTATGGATGTAGTGAGGAAGAACATGAGAGAGGTTGGGGTGACAGAGGAAGCTGCAGAGAACAGGTTGGCATGGAGAAGGATGATCTGCTGTGGCGATTTTAGGAGTGGTTTTCAGAATGAGACTCATCCCTTCTCCATGGCACATCCAGCAGTTCCCACGTACGTGCTGAATACTGCTGGCAGACATGCAAGTGTGTGCGTGTGTGCCCCCTGCAGAGCAAGGAGAACAAGGCTCTGAGCGAGCGGCTGAGCGGGCTGGAGGTCACCCACGCAGCGGAGGGCGAGAAGCTGCGCGGCGAGCTGAACCGCCTCCGCGGAGCCGAGGAGGAGGCCAGGAACAACGCTGGGCGCGTCGCCGCCCTGCTGGAGGAGCTGGCACGCCTCCGCAAGGAGTTGGAGTCCACGCAGAGCGAGAAGAAGATTATCGAGGACTCGGCTGACGCCTACCGCAAGGAGATGGAAGTGGTAGGCTGACTGTCAGAGTTCCCCGCAGACAGGAGCATGTAACTGAACAGCAGTAGCGTGCGGGCGCTCTGCTTTTCTGACTGCTTGTTGAACAGCTTGAGGGAGTGAATAGGCAGGAGCTTCCTCAGATGCACCAGAAGGTTCCAGGTTAGCATGGGTGTCATCAGACTTCATGTAGGTAACAGGATATGTTCTGTTTGCTTGTCTGTGCCAATAAGTAACATTTAGCTTTGATTCAGATGTTGATAAAACCATCTTAACTGCTGTTTGCAGCTGATTTCATTGGTGATGAAAGTCCCAGATGTGCTAAAATTGTATCAAGCTGTGTGTTTGGATGTGAACGTGCTGCACTAGCTGGGAAGGGTTGGACTGGGTCTCCTCTGGCTTTGGTGTTATCAGATGGTGGCTGAGCTGAAGATGCAGAACAACCTGCTGAAGAGTGAGAAGGACGACCTGAACCGGCTGATCCAAGAACAAGGCCAACAGATGGAAGGTACTGGACCCACAGGCTGGCCCTCGACAGGGGACAAACAGGGGACAAACAACATGTCAAGTGGCATCTGACTTTCAGTACACGCAGTGCAACACCTCTGCTAGTCCACGGAGTTTGGTGCCTCTCACTGTGGCCTGTGTGAAACAACACCAGATTATCCAGATTATCCATACCTGCTTTTCTGCCCTTTTCTCTCACTGTACCAAACTTGTCCGTTTTCTTCGCTCATGTAAACAGAGAAAATGCAAAGGGCTCTGCAGGAGGGCTTCAAGGAGCTGGAGAACGACCTGAATGAGGAGCGCTCACGCTACCAGAACCTGCTGTCGGAACACCTACGTCTGGAGGACCGCTACGATGATCTGAAGGAGGAGATCACGCTCACAGTGGTGAGGAGATCCACGTGCGCACACGGGCGCGCACACAGCAGCTGTTAATGTGACTGCATTCCAATTTAACAGTGAAAATACCATGTCTGGAAGAGTTTTGATCTAACCTCACTTGCTGAGATACAAACATGTAAAGTACGGTAAATGTTTGTACAGTTTTTGAATCCATGGCTGATTGAGGCTGAATATTGGGCGATGTTCCTACAGGCTGTCCCCAAACCAGGCCACAAAAGGACAGACTCGACCCACAGCAGCAATGAGTCCGAATACACGTACAACTCGGAACTGGCCGAGTCTGAGGAGAGCTCTCGGGGACGAGAGGTAGGCCGTCGCCATGTTCAGCTGTGAACAGAGTGTCTCCTTGTGTGAGCAGGTATGGTGTCTTTGTCAGGGCCGCTGCTTACACACCCTTGTTTCTGTATCCCTCCTGCCCCCCTCCCAGGACGCCACCAAGACAGCTCTTGACATGTCCCTCTTCCTCAAGCTCCAGAAGAGGGTCACAGAGTTGGAGCAGGAGAAGCAGTCACTGCAGAATGAGTTGGACAAGAAAGAAGAGCAGTTTCAGAGGGCCAGAGCCAGGGTAAAGGACTGCCACACACACACACACACACACACACACACACTTCTTTCACTTTCTCCGTCCATCCAATTCCATGTTTACTGGTTTAAAAAAACACAAAATGTATGGTTTTTAAATTTCTGCCACTGACTTCAGTGGAACATGTGCTCAGTTAATAGGACATCATATAAGCAGGGCGGTCACTTCACTGGATGACATTTTCTAGCATCTTAACTCCTTATATTGCTAATATCAGTGGATACACAGAAGCCCCATCCAGGCTCTGCAGCGTTTGCGGTGTTCAGTTTCATCAGTTGTCGTGCTGATTTAGGACTTTGTCAGTTGGTGTCTGTAGCCCGGCCCCCAGGACTCTACTGCTGTTTTATCTCTCAGTAATGACAGATAACGTCTCAGTAAACAAGTTCTTTTTCAGTAAGTGTGCATTGAAGTTCTCAGCAAAAGTTTGGCTGTAGAATCGTTAGAACAAAATGAAGTGAGGATATTGATGAAGAAAAGATTGTCGGTGGAGACCAGGCAATAATATAACTGACAGAAAAGGCACATGCACATGTGTGGAGGTCCTCGGTGAGGACACTTTAGCCTTAGTGTTTTCCAAGCCGTTTGCACAGCAAACTGAGGCCAGCTGTTTCGTTCAGTGATGGATTGTGTGCTCAGCAGTGTGCAGTTTCCTCAGTCAGCACCTTTTTAAACTTATCAGCATCTGATGTTTCTGGGAAGGAAAATTTTGGTGAATGTGGATTTTTTTTTTTTTTTTTTCCCCTCTGCCTTACACCTCTTCCATTTATGGAGGTTCTCTTTATGGGTCCACCTCTTTATGGAAGGAGGAAAGTTGAATAATATTAGGAGGCTTTGTGTTTGCTGACTGTTTTCTCGATTCCATCTTTCCTATTTGACAGGATGATGAGGAACACAAGAAGGCAAGAGGGGCTGAACTGGAGTACGAGTCTCTCAAGGTGAGCACCAGTACCATGTGGCCCAGAATGTGGAGTGCTGCTCAGCAGAGAACAGGTTGGCATGGGGAAGGATGATCCGCTGAGGCCCTCTCAAACCTTCATGTTTCATCTTGGCTCGACCGGCCACCTCCTCCCACACTACCGTGTCCTGAGTTAGGCCGCAGTTGCACCTTTATAGCTCACTGCTTCTCTCCTGCTTAATGTTTCCTCGGAAAACAGTTTGGCAGGTGAAATGACTTGCATTGTGTCTGCCCCTACTGTCTCGCCAAGTCCGTAGATAATCAAGTTAGAGTGACAGGCCTTTGACTGAACTTTGCCATTTACTTGAGTAAGCAGCCAGGCCATACATACCTTAGCATGACTGACAGGTCAGGGCTCAGCGGGCAGGTCGTGCTTAAAGGGCCGCCGTCTCCTTTCTCTAGCGCCAGGAGCTGGAGTCGGAAAACAAGAAGCTGAAACACGACCTGAACCAGATGCGCCAGTCGATGAGCTCCAACGTGGGCGCCGGTACGGCCGCGCCAGGCTCGCCCGCGTACAAGGTGCTTCTGGACCAGCTCAACGCCTCCAACGAGGAGCTGGAGGTTCGCAAGGAGGAGGTGCTGATCTTGCGCTCGCAGCTTGTCAGCCAGAAGGAGGCGCTGCACCACAAGGTGAGAGGTGGAAACGCATGCTTTGCAAAGCCGCCAAGGTAGCACGTTTAAGCACTGTGCAGACAGGGTACGCCACACCTGAGCGCTCTGTGATTTATTTACTGGTGATGTCACTTAACTCCCTTAAGCTTTATAAAACTTGCAGATGTGTGCGTTTCCCCACATGTTAGCCATAATGTTTCTTCCTTTGCTTTTTCCACAATGGCTGCCTTCCAGGATGATAAGGTAATTGTGCTGTAGTCGCCAGGTCTCTTTGTCTTTCCCCTGAGTAGTGCTAAAGCTTGTTGGAACTACAAAGATCACACCTCTGCATATTTTTATGGTGGGAGGTGCGTGCGTGCGTGTGAGAAGTATCAATACCGTACAACAAGATGCTGTTCATGGTTTACAGAATGTCAGTATGGAGTCATGATGGGTCAGCCCACAATTCTGTACAAAGTTGAGAAGATGCCAGGTTGCTGTATTTAGGTTGCCATGTCACATGTCCGGTGTCTCGCCTGCCCATAGGAGACGATGACGGAGCCCATGCCCTACACGGAGGACCTGAAGAACCTGAAGGATGCAGAGGAGATCACGCAGGCTTACATCACTCTCAAAGAGACCAACAGGTACCTCTTTCGGGTGATGCTGGGGAGGTCCCCTCCATCCTCACGACGAGGCCTGGTCAGCATACGATGACAGAGGTGGACACCGACCCGCTGTCAACAGATCCATCCTTCATGTCCTCCTTGGATCCTGGCATTGGGCCCAGCTCATTTTTACACCTGATATGGTTGTCAGGTGGCAGGTAAAAGGAAGACACCAAAAGGCCTGTGGTGACAGATGTCAGAGAACTGTCCAGGTGCAGGAGTAGCCAGGTCTGCCCCCCAGCCCCTGCCCTACTGTTCATCTTTCCAGTCGTCTTTATTTAAAGTTGGCCCCCATTCACTGTGCACACGCTGGCTTCTGCTTCAGTTTTGGGCCCAGTCACAACGGGTGAAACCTGTGGGGAGTCCTGCTTTAGTACCAGGTTCATTATCACTCACTGTTAAATTGAAGGTTATTGATCTGTTGCCTTAGCGATGAGAGTGGCTGTATTAAAGTCTAGATGAATTTAAAGGAGTCTTACACTAACGAGGTGAAGACAGACAGTGCTGGAGTATCTCAGCAGTGACCACAGCCCCCCCCAGTCGTCACACTCACCCCCTGAGCCCTGGTTCTCCTTCTCTGTCCCGCTCAGATCGCCAAAATTTTTGCGCAATCCTCTTGAGGTGAACGAGCTGATGAAAAGGCTGAGGTAACCGTTACGTGGGACCGCGGGCAGACCGAGTGTTTCGCGCACGAGCGTGCGGTCTGGCCGTGAACGCCCAGTCTGAACTTTGCCTTTTAAACCGAACGGAGATGATCGCCTGACCCCAGGGCTGCAGCGTGCTAGCGCAGCGTCTCCCCTAACCAGCATGAAGTACGAGGACTGCTAACGTGGCGCCTGACAGCGGCTTCCCTGTAGCTAAGCAACACTCGGCTCTCCCTCCTATTAACGTACAGGCCACATTATTTTATTCGTTAGCGTTGCCTGTAATTTTTAATTTAACAAGCAGGAAACCTTTGCGTTAGCAAAATGTGCATGAGGTGCTGGCTGCCATTTGAAAGTGGCACGCTGTCAGGACGGCTACGCTCTGCCCGGGGCCATGCCCCTGCGCCCCAACAGGTGTGGGCTTATCGCAGAGTGCATGACGGCATGGGGGGGGGGCATCAGGATCGTTAGTGTGACGGGGTAGGTGGGACTATGAGACTTCTGTGGACCCCAAGATGCTCCCTTGCTGCATGTGCCGAGTTTTTAAATTTGCCATTTTGGTTGTTTTCCTTCTGTTAAAGGTTCCCATGTTTGTTTTCATCCATTCTTCCAGTTTTGTTGTTCATCTGCCTTGAGTTAAAGTGAACCCACTGCCGTGTGCTGGAGTGGGTTACCGTGGTGACATGGCTTAGCTGCTTCCTGTCCTAACGTGAACTCCCTGAACTGTGGCTGCTTATCCCTGCTCATTACCATCATCCATCGTTTTATTTTGCCTTCTTTTTTGTTTGTTTTTGTTTTTCTTTCGTTTGTCAGATCCCCTACTCCAGACTACCATCAGCTGAATGAGGATGGAGAACTTTGGCTGGCTTATGAAGGGTTAAAGGAGACCAACAGGTTACCCTTGTTTCTAAGGGCGTGTGTGTGTGTGTGTGTGTGTGTGTGTGTGTGTGTGAGAGCACATTTGCTCTGGGTGGATAAGCAGAGATTGATTTTATACTTGCATTTTTTATTTCTTTTCATTTCTCTCTGTCTTCATCTCTCCACCCCCCCCATAAGTGCGCTAATGTGTATGTTTGAACCCCCCTGCTCCGCTCTGCATGCATCACACCCTCCAGAGGACCCCGTTTTGGTTATACTCTGTCAGGGAGAGGACACATGTCCAAATGACAGTGGACATGTGTCTGTGTCCAAATGACAGTGGACAGTATTGGCTGTGACTCTGTTTGGTTACAGCCAATACCTCTGCACATTGGTGGGCCTGTCACAACTTGAACTTCACGCTTCCTCATGTGATCCAAGCTGTTATTGGATCTAAGCCCCTTTAGCTGCTCGTCACCCTCCATCTCCTGGCTCATCCCATCACCACGGCACATCAGTCTTTATCTGTTACTCGGGTGCAGGACTTCCACAGTAGCATAAGAGTAGCAGAACTCCAGATAGGGACTGGATGCTGTTAGTGGAAAGGGGTTCTGGAGTGTGGTTCATGGTCCTGGTCGGTGTGGTGCGAGCACTTCTTCAGAGACCCGCGTCTGTCCTTTGCTTCCCTGTTCTGTTGAGCTTCACTTGAAACCAGCCCCGTTTTTTTCCCTATTGGCTGCTCGAGCTTCTCCTAGCTAATCAAACTGAATTGCTAAAGCACGTCCTGCTAGCGTACCGATCACAGAATGCAGGGGGTTTTAATGACTGCTGTCTGGAGCTTCCTGCAGCGGTAGGAGCTGTGTTTGTGACTTTTCTCTCTCCTGGCACCCCCGACCCACCAGGCTGCTGGAGTCGCAGCTGCAGGCGCAGAGGCGTAGCCATGACAACGAGGTGGAGTCGCTGCGGGGGGAGCTGCAGAGTGTCAAGGAGGAGAACAACCGGCAGCAGCAGCTGCTGGCTCAGAACCTGCAGCTGCCCCCGGAGGCGCGCATCGAGGCGAGCCTGCAGCACGAGATCACGCGGCTCACCAACGAGAATCTGGTGGGTCAGCAGCAGCAGCACGTGTTCACCCGTGCATTAGCGTTTTGTCTTCCCTTCTTATTTAGTCTCGGATTAGGGTGTGTGCGTGATGGCGTGAGCATGTGTGTATGGGTGAGCGTGTGTGTATGCATACATGTGTGCCTGGTGGCACAAGTGGGTGTGTGTGCATGCACGATGGCACAGGTGCGTGTGCGGCGTGTGTGACGTAATGGTGCGAGTCAGTCAGTAAATGGCAGAATGATGTAGCGATGTTACGTCTGCATGGTAGGTAATACCGGCCTGTACCCAGAAGTCCTCGGGCTGCTGGGGTTGCGAGGTTGGTGTCACGCTCACAGCTGTTCGTTTCTCTGGATCTCGCAGGACATGAACACCGACGACCCAATCAAATACCGGGAGTCCCGGCTCGTGGTTTTGCGGCGAATGATTGTATGTCAGGCCACTGAAGGGTTCCTGCTCGGTGTCCTGTGTGTGTGTGTGTGTGTGTGTGTGTGTGTGTGTGTGTGTGTGTGCGTGTGTGTGTGTGTGCGTGTGTGGGCCAACGGCAGTACTGTCAGCGAGACTCGAGTGGAGGTTTCTCATGAACCAAACGCTCCACACCGTCAGAGTGGTCTCAAAAGAGTCGCCTCACCTTGATTTGGCAAATGAAGGAAACTAAACGGGAGAAAACGGGATTAAGCTACCTCAATCTCTTGCACCTTGTTTTCTTGCACCTTAATCCCACTTCCCTATAAGATGCTGTAACAAGAGAATTTCCCTACTGTGGGATCAATAAAGTTCAATCTAATCTAATCTAATCTAATCTAAGTAAAGAGAAATAACAGTACTGTGTGGTCCTCGTGTGTCAGGTGTGTGTGTGGCTAACTCTCTGCAGTGCCCTGCGCTCCCCGTGTTAATTCACGCCCAGCGAGGGAACGTTCACTCTGCCTAATGTGCTTTCTCAGTGAGTCATGGAAGCACGGCTTACAAGACCTCCCACACAAATGTTTTTAAATGCATAATCATGTTTTCATTCAGTGGTGTCTGTTACATTGCTACGTAATGCCATTTTTCAATTGATGGAGAAATGGTTTTGATTGCAAATGAAAAAAGTCTTCCATAACTCACGCAAGAGAGCTGACGATTGCGCTGACAAAACGTTATCCAATCAAATTTTCCCCTCCTTTTCTCAGTATGCTTTCCTGGCTCTCAGCAGGACTTGATGCACTAAAACGTGTGCTGTTTGTTTTAACGCCAACCCCAAATTTTGCTATATTCTTTACAGTCAGATGTGTCACACTCTTCTCCATGATCTTAATAATTCTGCGCATTTTAGGACCTCATGGAGCAGCTGGAGAAGCAAGACAAGACCGTCCGCAAGCTCAAGAAACAGCTCAAGGTCTTCGCAAAGAAGATCGGGGAACTGGAAGGTAAGTGCAGGGCCACTGTAGGGTTCTTGAACGTTCACCATGACCTTCGTGGCCCATAAAGTGCTGAACGTTGTAGCAGAAGATAATTAACGGGTACATGGTGGTTCAGTCATGAAGACCATTCCACCATTCTCCTCCCGTGACCCAACCACACAGTTGGGGGCCAGGTGGACAATGTGTCACCAGGACAAATGGTGGACGAGCCCATCCGGCCGGTCAACATCCCCCGCAAGGAAAAGGACTTCCAGGGCATGCTGGAGTACAAGAAGGACGATGAACTGAAACTGGTGAAGAATCTAATCCTAGGTGCGTGACCCTGTCCTCACTTCTGCACTTTTTTTTTTTATTTATTAATTTATTTTTGCTACAAAAGCTGTTTCAGGCAAGCTGGCTCAATCGGGTCATATTATGCAGATCTAAATGCGGTTTTGGCCCATAAATTCACTTGAAAATCTCGCCCCCTCCCTCCGGCTTTGCAGACCTCAAGCCCCGGGGCGTGGCCGTCAACATGATCCCAGGTCTGCCGGCCTACATCCTCTTCATGTGTCTGCGTCACGCCGACTACCTCAACGACGACCAGAAGGTCCGCACACTGCTCACCTCCTCCATTAACAGCATCAAGAAGATCCTGAAGGTCCGTCTGCCCGCAGAGCTCGGGGAGGTTCTGTGTTTCTGTGCCACAGAAGCTTCTGACCATTGTCCTACAGGATGCCAGCGTCAGGCATTTCTCAATGTACCCATGGCTAATAAATGGCAATAATGTAACATCAGAAGCAGTAGAGTACGTCACGTGGCTCTGGTTTTGTGTGTGGTGTACTTACATGGGGCATAAGGAGGGCAAACCCTAGACGGGGTGCCAACCCAACGAAGATGCAGGCACACGTGCACATGCACGTTTTGTTTACAAATAATGTGATAATCGCTTTGTCTTATAACAATGTCTTCCGGGTTGAATCTGCAGAAAAGAGGAGATGACTTTGAAACGGTCTCTTTCTGGCTGTCGAACACCTGCCGTTTCCTGCACTGTCTGAAGCAGTACAGCGGAGAAGAGGTAAGGCTGTGGCGGCAGGGGAGACGAGCTGTGTGCACGCTGCCACGGCAGCACAGGCGTGGCCTGACCTCTGACCTCGCCACTCGGTTTCCCGCTTCAGGCGTTTACAAAACACAACACGTCCAAGCAGAACGAGCACTGCCTCTCCAACTTCGACTTGGCCGAGTACCGGCAGGTGCTGAGCGACCTGGCCATCCAGATTTACCAGCAGCTCATTAAGTGCATGGAGAACATCCTGCAGCCCATGATAGGTACTGAAGCAATGGCTAAACACACTTAACCATCAGTGTGCGTGATGCAATGAATCCTCCTCCTCCTCCCCTCCCCTTCAATTCTTATGATGCTTGAAGGTCACGAGTTGTGAGGAAGATTAAATTTTTTATGTATTTTAAGAAATCTTTAAAACCTTCATAAAGACATGCAACTGTGTTAAACTGTCAAACGTTTATCTAATAGTCTGTCTCTTACGTCTGTGTGCGCACGCGTGCAGTCTCAGGAATGCTGGAGCATGAGACGATCCAGGGTGTGTCGGGGGTGAAGCCCACGGGCCTGAGGAAGAGGACGTCCAGCATAGCCGACGAAGGCACTTACACGCTAGACTCCATCTTGCGCCAGCTCAACTCCTTCCACTCCACAATGTGTCAGCACGGGACCGACCCGGAGCTCATCAAGCAGGTGGTCCGCCAGCAGTTCTACATCATCGGTGCCGTGACCCTCAACAACCTGCTCCTGCGCAAGGACATGTGCTCCTGGAGCAAAGGGATGCAGATCAGGTAGCCATGGAAACCACATCACCATGTTACCAGTAGCAACGTTTTTTAAATTTTTTTATTATTGTCCCCACTAAAGTACAGCTGATGACTGTAAATGCCACTGAATACCCTTATTATATATACCTTGATCACATAAGCCTAATTTCACCAAATGTTTAGTTTTTAAATTGATGCTTTCATTCACACCGTAATAATTTGTATCCATTTGTGCTGTTGGATAAATGTTTCCAGCTGACAACATCTTGATAGGGACTGAAAAGATGGTGGGGTGTGACACACCTGACAAGCTTCTGCTCCTGCCCCCACGCAGGTATAATGTCAGCCAGTTGGAAGAGTGGCTTAGGGACAAGAACCTGATGAACTGTGGGGCCAAGGAGACCCTCGAACCCCTGATCCAGGCTGCACAGCTGCTTCAAGTCAAGAAGAAAACTGACGAGGACGCCGAGGCCATCTGCTCCATGTGCCACGCCCTCACGACTGCCCAGGTACACTCCCACCCCCCAAGGTTATCACAGATGGCGGGCATTTCCTAAACATCAGTATGGCTTCCGCATGACATCCGTAGAACTTGCTGTCCTTTCTGTCAGCCACTATACATGTTAAACATCGAAGTTGCTCATCTTTTTTCTTCTGTACTTCACCAGATTGTAAAAGTGTTGAACCTGTACACTCCGGTGAATGAGTTTGAAGAGAGGGTGTCGGTCACATTCATTCGAACCATACAGGTGAGTATGCGTGACACTCAGCACAGTTTTCTCCTGCGTGTTTGTGTTGATTCAGCAGGCGACCTCTTTTCAAGCTCCTCATCCTTAATGCTGTGCCCAGGTGAAACGCCCGTAAATATGCAAAACGTCCTCATTGCTGATTGGCTGTAATGAACCAATGTGATGCTCCATTACAGCTGCATGTGTGTATTTCTGTGCAGCCTGTGCTAACCCTTGCACTGTTGTCATTGGCAGACACGCTTACGAGACCGAAAGGAATCGCCGCAGCTCTTGATGGACACCAAATTCATCTACCCTGTGACATTCCCCTTCAATCCCTCCTCTCTCGCTCTGGAGACCATCCAAATCCCCGGCAGCCTAAACCTGAGTTTCCTGACCCGTGTCTGAACGCCCCACCCCCCACCCGTCAGCGAGCTTGTCCCAAGTGTCAGGAACAGGGAGCAGGTGGTAGTGCTGTGGAAAAGTGGTACTATGTAAAATTAAATTCGGCAAATACGTAAAATTTGAATCGTCTCCTGGAAACAAATGGAAGAAGGATGGGTTGACCTTTACCCTTATGCATGGTACGAGTTAATGTGTTTTGACAGTTTGCTGTAGGAACGTTCCCTCCCTCACACGGGGGTTTCAGATGGCGTACCGTGCCGGTGGTGTCTTCACTGTTTTCTGTACCACGCACGTCCCAGAACTATATTATATTATTGTTATAATCACATGATATTTATTCTCTCAAGCCATCCCAAACACGTTAATGAATTATCCCACAAAGGAAGGGTAGAGGGTTAAGGTTACTCACTCCCTGTTGTGTTGGTGACGGCAGGAGGCAGAAACTGGTGATACATAGTGTAATTTTGTCTTATTTATGTCAGTAACAGGTAAAAAATGTAGAATAATTTAAAAATTGTGCATTAGTCAAATATTTAATATAGATGTTTATTTCTTAGTTCCTGTATTGAGACTTTACTAGCAGTCTTAGATAGCGCCTCTGTCTTGTGCATCTTGTATATTTCAGCATCTAGTACTTGGGCACTACAGTAAAGAGTAACATTAACATTTCTCCTGAACGCCAATACTGTACACAGCTTGAAGTTACTGTCACACTTTGAGGAAACCGTAGGGTAACGATTTGGACGTCTGCACACTCCCGGACCTCCGGTGAGCCTGATGAGCCGGTGTGAGATGAGCTGTAGGTGCTGAGAAGGTGTCCTGGCGTTCGCCGTTGGCGCTTCTCAGCCGTGCTGCTTGTGTAAGTCCGAGCTGCAAACCCCTGAATGTGCATTCCTACTTGGTCACCACGTTGGCGTTCCTCCGCCAAGGCGACCTCGGCACAGTTTAAGCACAACAGTACACTAGCATTGTCCACGCAAACTTTCACACTACTGGCTCTGAGCTCGGCACGTTCTGGACTTAAAAAAATAAGTCAGTATTAAACTTTCCAAACACAAAAAGGTCACACAGGGAGCATGTATCATTTCAGAATATTCATAAGAAACAAAAGGGTTTGTGTTTTACTTGTTAGGATACTGTTGTTACCATGAATGTGCGCACTGATCATGCTGTTACTATCTGTTTTCCTTCTTGCACGATGGACCAATCCCCTATTCCTGTCCTTGCCATATTTTGAGGTGATGTTGGCAAAAAATGCATGTATGACAGCAGGGATTGGCACTGCTATTCATATTAAAAACAAACTAGAGATGAGTAACTTAATTTGGAGGATTTCCAGTAAGGTGGCCCTGTCGACCATGTAATTAACTCACGACGACTAGCACATCGTTATGCCATAAAACACATTTTCTCTTGAAAGCCTGCACCGTTTATTCTAAGATGCATTTGATGTCACTTTAATTACACAGACATGCAATTAGATATTGCCTAACCTCAAGCCTTATTTGTAATCCTAAATGCTTTTGTTAAAATGTCATCTGTTGAGACGGTAATAAAATGATGGGTGTTGGTATCCTTTTACATCACAAAGTCCTCCATAAAAGGCTTAGAGCAGTTCTAAATGAGGTGTTTTAATGAGAAGATGAAAAGCACTGAACCCGTTGGCTATTTTTTTTTTAATCCACACCGCTTGGTTCATAATTGCCTTGATCACGTACAGATGACGTATGTTATGCGGTGTGACTGACTACATGTACGTTAGGAATGTGTTGGTGTAAGTCATCTGTATTTACAATGCATATCCAAAAATAACAAATTGAATTATACTGAAAATGTGTATTAATTATCAACTTGAATGTTTGGTTCATGCTCTACATGTTACATGTATTTTTAATTTGCTGTGTACATCCTGAAACAAGGCCTTACTTGGTGTTGTGTACTTATTTTGCTTTGAGGAGTTTGTGCAGTATTTTATTACACACCAGTTTTTTTTTTTTTTGTTTTTGTTTTTTTAACCTGTTGAAGAGTTTTCAGTCTGACTGTGGAGAGTGTGTAACATCGCTGTAACTTGTAAGGTATGCACTAAGCTGCCTTTCCTAGTATTTGTGTGTGCACTTTTTAAAAATTATGCTGAGGAATTCAAATAAACGGTGGTGAAAACTGTTTACTGTATATACATTTAATAGATTTTTAAAATTGTGAATCACCTGCAAGTCAGTCAGTGTGGACAATGGTTTTCACTAACCCTGTCATTTCTGACACCAAAATCGCAACTGAATACCAACTGTAAAGCCATCAGTCTATTTGCATTTGGAAGAGAACATCTCTCAATTTGGCAACTGTTTTGATACAGAACACACAATCGACATATCTGGTCCAGTCTTATGCTAATTTTAAATAAATTGTTGCAGCATCTGGTGGTTAGGAGAACGGGCACAATCGCCAGATCAGCTTTAATTTTGCTAGCACCTGTAAGTGTACCATATCATCTTATTCACTGCTACTGTTCTATTTACGTTCTGAAATGTCACTGAATGTTCATTTTGCGTCAACGTATTGAAATGCTGAATACATTTGAATAAATTAACTACACAGCTATGTTATTTGCGATTCCTGGACAAAGATTTGTCACGTTGGTGCCATTGTAATATCAGTGCGTGTGTTAGATCACTATGGCTTTGTTGCTAGAAATTGTGCAGAAAAGGTGACACTGTACCAGAAATGTCATTCCCGTGTGCTTTTCGCCTCACATGCCTGACAATTGTTACATATGAAATCGATCTCTTCAAAAGCCTTTGTGTAAATGTGAAGATCTTTGTAAGTCATGCTTATTGTAATTAGCAGCTGTGTCCACCATAGAAAAAGTAACCGGGTTTAGAAAATGTCAACGCTGTATAGACCAATAAAGATTTCTGCACTGTATATAGAAAAGCAACATCGTTTTGCCTTTGCTTTCCTTTAATTAATAATGCATTTAAATTCTACTCTATAAAGTAATTAAATTTACATAGCAGGTGTTGTATCTAAGGTACAGTAACTACATTGCATAATTACATACACCTTGATTGGCTTTTGGTTAAAAATATCTCCTAATGAATCTATCAGAAACCCATGTGAAACACACTGTGTGGGCGCACACCGATTTTCACCGGGGGGGCGACTTGGCTGCACGCCGGTTCACGCCGGACCGTATCCTGTTGCATGTTTTCCCAGTCCCTTTGCAAACTCAACACGCCCTACCTGTCGGGTGCCTGTCACGAGACGGGACGGGCGGGGCCGCGGACTGGACAAAGTCCGCGCGCAGGTGAGCGGGGCGAGCCGCGTTCCCGTGTCCCCGAATCACGCGCTGACACGCTTCCCAGCTCCCTGACACACACACACACACACACACACACACACACACACACCTGTGGCCCACGCCGCTCGCACGCAGCGCGTCCCTATTGCGATGACCGGGCATTTCCCCCTTACCTGATCGGGACAGGGTGGCTTTCACTTTGCTGTTGCTATGGCCCTGTCGGAACTGTACACTAAGGTAAGACTTGTATGCATGGATGAAATAAGCCATGGTGTCTACTTTGACAAATAAGTCAATCGGAAACATGGTTAATATTTTCTTATTCAGTGCGTGCGTTTATTAAAGAGTCCCGTGTGTTCCGGTCTTAATTGTGTTATAAAAGTTTAACATCCTGGGTTGTTTGGGACACTGACGTTGAACTGTTGGAATGCAGTAACGTGACTGTGGCAAATTGAGCAGGATGTTAACTCGGGAACTCAGCTGAAGTGAAGGATGTTTAGAAGCATTGTACTAAACACAGTACTTTAATTCATTTAAACAAGCTGTATCTTGAATTGGTTTCAGGACTCCAGTCGCCTGTTATAGGCATCTGATAAATATCTAAGAAATGTGTTATTCTTCTTCTTCTGTGCCTCTTGTATTAATGTATATAAATCTGATTATTATTAAATTATCCGAACGTCTAGTATAACAGAGTATGGATTCCCGACACAGAACATGTGTGGAAGTCTGCTGAAATCTTGAAGGACTTCAAAAGTGGGAGTAATGTGCTGGAGCTTCAGCTTGAAGATGGAACGGTAAACACACACACACCTTTATTTTTAAGGCATGATTAACACAGCAAAAACGTGGCATGCGTTTGTGCAACACAAGGATTTCAATGAGCAGAGCGGCTAGCTTCAGCAGATAACACTGAGGCCTCAACTCCAGGGTCATGGGTTCGAAAGCCAGCCTGAGCCTGCAGGTGGCGCTCTCGTTTTATTCGTGTGCTTATAGCAGTTTCTTCTCCCAACACACAGATATATATAGTATTAAAGTATAGGTTTTTATAAACTGATTTATGCAACCTGTGACAAGTTGCTGTTTCCCGCTTTCTTGCCAGTTTTAGGTATTTTGCCACCAGCTAATGCACATGTAAATAATCCCTGAGAAGAAAACATCTTGAAAAGGTAACAGTGAGCACCATAGGGGGCGATATTCCCACACTTTATTACTGTGCTTCGCTTCTCCAAAGGTGCTGAATTACGCGGTCGTGACCGAGTGTTTGCCCCCGCTCCGGAACCCTGACATCCTGGTGGGAGAGAATGACCTCACCGCGCTCAGCTACCTGCACGAGCCCGCCGTCCTGCACAACCTCAAAGTGCGCTTCGTGGAGTCGCGGATCATCTACACCTACTGCGGTGGGGAGCGGCTCGTATCGCGCCCGTTCACAAGAGCCAGTCTCGCTCCCAGTCCTTTGTTGCTTTATGCCACGTGCTCAGTGGTGCCTCATTTCCTCTTTCAGGTATCATCCTCGTAGCCATTAACCCCTACAAGCAGCTGCCCCTTTATGGCGATGCCGTCATCCATGCATACTCAGGACAGAACATGGGGGACATGGACCCCCATATTTTTGCAGTGGCTGAGGAGGCCTACAAGCAGATGGCGAGGTGTGCAGTCAGCTCACACCACAAAGAGAGACAGGAAGTCATCACTCAGTGTATCAGTGATGTCACCCACTATCTACACCAGTGTCCCATTACAGAGATCCACAATATCTGCTTGACTGTGCTCTTAATTTACGTTTTGCCAATTTATGAGCTATTTGTCATTTTTGTTCTGTCTGTGTGAAATTAGTGTGTGGTTTGTTCCATGTGGTGCCCCTATACGATGATAATAGGCATGCACTGTGGTAGGCCTCTCTCTGTACCATAATGGCATGGCAGTTCATTTGGTTTCCAGGTGACAATCTGGCTGCTTCTTCCACAGGAAGAACAAGAATCAGTCGATCATAGTGAGCGGAGAGTCTGGGGCGGGGAAGACTGTCTCCGCGAAGTACACGATGAGATACTTTGCCACTGTCAGCAAGTCCGGCAGCAGGGCACATGTAGAAGAGAAGGTTCTGGCGTCCAACCCCATAACAGAGGTCAGGATTTCTATTGGGCAAAACGCAGAGCAGTCATGAATTAATGTCATAAATTGCAAATAAATCTTAATGTAACAATTTACGTCACATATTTTAGATGTCGAAAAAACAGACATAGTTACTGTTGTATGCCGTCTTGGTTAGGCCATCGGTAATGCAAAGACGACTCGAAACGATAACAGCAGCCGCTTTGGTAAATACACGGAAATCAGCTTTGACCGAAGCTATCGGATCATCGGTGCGAACATGAGAACATACCTTCTGGAAAAATCTAGAGTGGTTTTCCAGGTGAGACGCAGTTTTTTATGGCGGCCTTCGCATTTATTCCCTGCTCGTCCAGCAGTGTTTTACCTTTTCTGAAACCGTTGCTTGTCTTGGGCGTTTCATTGCTTGGTCGGCAGCACTGCGTGAGCTGCAGAGCCTGCCCGTTGTGTCTGTAGGTGGGGAAGAAAGACGGTTCCTACAGTAATCCAGTCTTTTCTTCAGTCAGAGAATGAGAGAAACTATCACATATTCTACCAGATGTGTGCATCCGCCAACGAGCCAGAATTGCAGAGTCTGAGGCTGAGTGAGTATCACTGCACACCTCTGTCATGGGAGAACACGGCTGAGTCTGCCAGCGTTCATAACTCCACTGTAAACGTATTCGTGTCCAGCCCATAGTATGTTGTCCATCCTGCCTTTACGTGTCTAGTTAATGCTCGTACTAAAAATGAGGAAGGATTGTTGTTAATGTGCTGTATGTTTGCTTTGACGTGTCCTTCGGGTGCTGCCTCTGACCTCTGACCTCCGTGTGCTACGTTTACAGTGAGCGCGGACGAATTCGCCTACACCAGCATGGGGGGCCAAACCAGCATCGACGGCGTTGACGACAAAACAGGCATGGCAGAAACGCGCCGCACTTTCTCTCTGCTGGGTGAGAGGGGCGCGCACTCTGGGACCAAAAGATGAGTTTGGCCGCATTCTCTCTGCAGTTTCAGAGTCAGAGCAGTTCTGTCTGCTTCTGTCCCATGTCACAGGACTGAAGGAGGATTTCCAAATGGACGTGTTCAAGGTGTTGGCTGGAATTCTGCACTTGGGAAACATAAATATCAAAGCCTCTGGAAGTGATAAGTCTTCTGTCAGTGTAAGTTCCCTTTTCTGTGAGCCAGCATGTGCAGTTTTAGCTGAACATTTCTGGGATATAGTAGGGTGTTCCGATAATCAAATTGGACCTCAGTCACTGGTAGCATTCCTGCAGCAACTCCGGCACACAGTCCATAAGCCACTCCCCGTAAACCACGCCCCATAAGCCACTCCCCGTAAACCACGCCCCATGAGCCACTCCCCATAAACCACGCCCCATGAGCCACGCCCTGTAAACCACGCACCGGTAAGCCATGCCTCCGTAAGCCACACCAATTTAAGCACCGCTTCGTCTCTGCCTTCCTCAGACAGGTGACCCCCACCTGGCTGCTTTCTGCGAGCTCCTGGGTGTGGCTGCAGATGGCCTGTGCCGTTGGCTCTGCCACCGGCGCATCATGTTGGTGGCAGAGACGGTGGTGAAGCCTGTGCCAAGGGAGCGGGCCGTGAACGCCCGCGACGCGTTGGCGAAGCACATCTACGCCCACCTCTTCGACTGCATCATCCAGAGGATTAACGCTGCTCTGCAGTTCCCCGGCAAGCAGCACACCTTCATTGGCGTGTTGGATATTTATGGGTATGCTATAACTGCCGGGGTGTCTCCGGTGGCAACACGATGCCGTGGACGCAACCTGCTTGACATCCCAAGGCAACGGTTTACCTGCCAGTCACCTGGTTGTTTCTTTTTTTTTTAATCAGGTTTGAAACGTTTGAGATAAACAGCTTTGAGCAGTTTTGTATCAACTACGCTAATGAGAAACTTCAACAGCAGTTCAACTTGGTATGTTTTTCATTGTCTTGTTGTGTAAAAAAATGCTAACTTTTTATGTTCGTGTGTAATTAATGTCTTTCTGCTTGTGTGTGTCACCAGCATGTGTTCAAACTGGAGCAGGAAGAGTACATGAAAGAGGACATTCCGTGGACGCTGATTGATTTCTATGACAACCAGCCCGTCATAGACCTCATCGAGGCCAAGATGGGAATACTGGACTTACTAGATGAAGAGTGCTTGGTAAGAGTGATCAATCTGAAACACCCTCCACGGCTCTGAATTAAAGAGCACGTTTAAAAAAATAAAAACATCTTGTATAACTTTATATCCAATGCAAGAATGTATATTAGAACCAGTTGTTTTTTATGATCTAGTTTACAAACAGAAGCGAGCTTGTCTTTTACACCCCTCTGTATATCCTTTACCAAGTTCCCTCAGGGCACTGACCAAAACTGGCTCCAGAAACTGTACAACAACTATCTGGATAAGAATGAGCTTTTTGAGAAGCCCAGGATGTCAAACCAGGCTTTTGTGATTCAGCACTTTGCTGATAAGGTAGGATCTTCACAGACCCTTCAAATCAACCAACATAGTGTAGGGTGTGGTGTTCTTCTCATTACCATTGGTTTTGAGTCTGTCATCAAGGCCCAGTTTTTGATCATAAAAATGTCTTGAATAGGTAGAGTACCAGTGCAGAGGTTTTCTGGAGAAGAACAGGGATATTCTCTATGAAGAGCTGGTGGACGTTTTGCGGGAGAGTAAAGTAAGCACAAGGAGAAAGTCTGTTTGGCTCAGACACGTATGCACCATGTTTAAGGCAGCATCCACGTTGTCTTCCAAACTGTGGTTTGTTTGCAGTTTCACCTCCTGACGGGCTTTTTCCAAGAGGAGGAGCCAAACCCCCCCTTGATCAAGGGCATTAAAGTGCGAGCTGCCCGGCCCAGCGTGAAGCCTGCTAGCAAGCAGCTTCGGACCACCGTGGGAAACAAGGTGGCACAGCTGGCATTGACAAACCCCTGATGGGCATGGGGTGGAACATGTTGGTGTTCTGACCACACTGACATGTGCTTCCTCTCTATGCCCGCCTCTGATGTCCTGCCCGTCGCAGTTCCGCAGCTCACTGAACCTCCTGATGGAAACGCTGAACGCCACCACGCCCCACTACGTGCGATGCATCAAACCCAACGAGGAGAAGCTGCCGTTCGAGTAAGTTTTCCAGCTCAGGAGCCTTGTGGCGGCGTACCATTATTATGGATGATCACACTGCCGTGAAGATGGTTCCCAGGGCCACCGCGGACTCTGAGGGGTTGGTTTTCTCCACGTTTCAGGTATGACTCGAAGCGGGTGGTTCAGCAGCTGAGAGCCTGTGGAGTGCTGGAGACCATTCACATCAGTGCTCAGAGTTACCCTTCAAGGTGGGCCTCAGGGCAGCCTCCTTACCTACATTTTGTCTGCATTCAGTCACTCATTCATGAGCGTGTCCGTGTGTGATATGTGTTCTTGGATTCTGACAGCGTGTCTCACCCAGTTCTCCTGATGTTATGGCTTCCTTTTGTTTGCAGGTGGACTTACATTGAGTTTTACAGCCGCTACAGCATACTAATGACCCAGTCTGAGCTGGGGCTCTCTGATAAGAAGCAGACCTGCAAAACTGTCCTGCAAAGGTTAATCCAAGTGAGTCCGTGGCTGTGCTACAGAACTCCATCACAACGATGTCAAGTGGGCGGAGCCTTTGAGCATTTGTGGCGCTGTGTTTGATGCATTCATTCCTAAGATGATGTCAGGTGTCTCCATGTGTCCCCTTGTGTCCTCTTGTTTTCTCTAGGACTCAAACCAGTACAAATTTGGTCGGACCAAGATCTTCTTCCGAGCGGGCCAGGTGGCCTACCTGGAAAAGCTGCGGTCGGACCGCCTGAGGGGGGCGTGCGTCACCATCCAGAAGCACCTGCGCGGGTGGATCCAGCGCAGGAAGTTCCTCCGCATGCGGGCCTCAGCCATCATTATCCAGCAGTATTTCCGAGGCAGGAGGACAGTTCGGTGAGCGAGAAGAACAGCATGTACCTTCAGCTGCAGAGCGCAATGCTGAGTGAGCAATGCAGGTCCTATGTAGTCTGACTCAGCGTTGGTGATCCATGTCACAGAGGTCAACTGAGAAACATCCATCAACACTAGTAGTCTTGCAAATGCATTGTCGCAGTTCTCCCTTTGTGTCATAAGCTACAGTGATCCAGTGTCTTTATAGGACCTTCTTTTCAAAGAGTAAATTATCGTAAAGGAAGTGTTAGTACAATATCAGAGTCAAACCCAGGTCAGGTGGAATGGGTAAGAAATGAAAATGACAAAACCTTTCATGGAAGAATATACTGCACTGTTCTTAGATGAAGAAGAAAGCTCCACAGGGTGTGACACACACACACACACACACATACACACACACACCCCTGTATTTTAATGTTTATACAGTATAACCTGGACTGTTCCTGCCCCTGCTTTAACTGAAGCATTGTGTGGATATTTGATATCGGACTCCGCGTAGACGACCATTCAGCACGGTTCCTCCTCCTTCCAGACAAGCCATCACTGCAGAGACCCTGAAGCGGGCGTGGGCAGCTGTGGTGATTCAGCGGTACAGCCGGGGCTTCCTGGTGCGCCAGGTGTACAACCTGGTGAAGGTGGCTGTCCTGATCATTCAGGCCTACACCCGTGGGTGGCTTGCCCGCAGGCGATACAAACAGGTGGGAATTTATGCAGGGATTCATTTCTCCTAAAAATGTCCATACTTCACAGCCTTTTGTATTGTGGGTAAAGATTATGGTAAAACAACTTTGTGTGTGTGTGTGTGTGTATACACTCGTGCTCATGGTCAATGGTCCTTCAGATGGTGGCGGACCGCAAGGCCGTCATCCTGCAGAAGTACGCCCGAGCCTGGATGGCCCGCCGTCGCTTCCAGAACATCCGCCGCCTGGTCCTTAACGTGCAGCTGTCCTACAGAGTCCAGCAACTGAAGAAGAAACTAGAAGAGCAGGTGAGAACATGCCCACACCATCACTGGAAAATTCATTAGGAGCAATCACAAAGCTTGACAAATTTTGTCTGTTGGTCTGACCTATTCCAAAGTTACATTCACCCTCTCTCAGGCCTTCGTTGAAAGTAATTTCATTTCTTAGTGATTGACATTGTATCCTCATCTCTCCAATGTTATGGATTTGATTACTAAATCAGCTCTGTCAGATGAAGGTTTCTATCCCCTCCCTGTGTATATCCTTCATCCTGCCGCTCACGCTTTCTTTGATTGTACCCGTCCTTACACACGCCACAGGCTTGGAAACACTGACGGTAGAGAAACACCTATGGTCATAGAATGAGGTACTGAATGAATTCTTTGGACAGGCTCACGTTCTAAAGCTTATGGCAAACGTGCTCCCTCTATCCCAATGGCACGTAACAGGGCAGGGAGAACCATGGCTTGCTGGAGAGGCTGACGAGCTTGGCCAACATCCATGCTCAAGATATGGACAGACTTCAGAAACTGGAGGCGGAGCTCGGCAAGTCGATCACTGAGAGGACGTCTCTGGAGCAGAAGGAGAAGATGAACAGAGAGAGTACTGAGCAGGTGTTCTCTTGTCTTCCCAGTGTTCATCAGCCTGTGGTGTGACTGGTCTTCACACATAATGTCTCTGAGCTTGTGTAGCTAGCAAAAACATGTCATTTATGAGCAGATACATTTCCAAGTTGGGTCAGAATTACACACTCCAGTATCTAATGCATTTCTCACGGTATCTTAAGGTGGTAGCCCAGCTTCAAGCTCAGAACGACAGGCTTGTTCAAGAGAAGCAGACGGCGGAGAGGAAGCATGCAGATTCTCTTCAGGAAGTGAAAGGTGAGAAACGGAAGAGGTGGCCTTCAGGTGGATTCTAATGAGAAAACAATATGACTACGTGGTGTTCCAACATTCTGTACTACATTCCAGATAACAGTGAAATACTAAAGAACCGGTTTCAGGAAGAGCTTGAGAGAGAAGAAAGGCAAAGAAAGTAAGTGTTTTCAGAGTTTTTTTGTTTATGCACTAGTATTTGTTCTAAACCTGATTAAACACATTCCTGGTTTCCACTAAATGTATGATGAAATGTTTTTTCATTTCTGTACCAGAATTGTGGAGAACAATATTGAAATCCAGAAAATAGACTATGAGAAGCAGATAGCAGCTTTGAAAGAAGAGAACAAGAGGCTAAGAGAAGAGAATGTTAGTTTTCAGCAGCAGATTGATGAAGATAGCCTAACTAACCGTGACTTGCAGGATCAAGTGCAACAGCTGACCAAGCATGTTAAGGTAAGGGAGTTTCACATATCATGATTGACCAAGTGGAAACAAATCTTAAAAACAAACCTGACATGATGAACCTATATTGATCATCTTGAGGAATGAATCCCCACCTAGGCTCTTTATTGCTGAAATTCCCATCCCACTTATGCATTAATATCAAGTTGTTCTCTGACTTCACTTTCATTTTTCATGAGGAGCTTGTAATTGAAGTCACAGTGCTCCTGTAGTCGTTTGAATGCCAAGTCAAACATGAAAGCTTAAGTAATTAAAGCAGGACCGAGTGTGAATCTACGATGACCCTGCTGCATTTCATTGGCTGCTGAGTGGGTGAAGGTTAGTTCTCATTGGCTAGCAGGAAAAACATTCTGTTGCACATTTTCAAAGATGATACCAGATCTGCGGAAAGAGATGCACAGCCTTCAGACTCAGAGAAATCTGTTGGAAAGAGACCTAAAGCAGCAGCGGCTGGAAGCAGGAGGTACACTGACCTGTGTTTCTCACTTTTTGGTTCATGTCACAACAGTTGGAATTGCTACCATTTGAGTGATACAGAACAATGTGGATGTTACCCAGTGTGTTTCGGTACTTTCCGCGTTGCACGACACTGATATAGGGTCAGAAAACCAAACTTTTTTTTTTTGCAGTCACTTTTTTTGGTATGTTGTGGGTTTATTACTTGGGATGTTCTGTCTTCTGTCAGAGAAAATTACTGAAGTTGTCAAGCAGCTTCTTGGTGGTATAAATGACACAGAGATCCTTGGCAGGTATGTTTTTGACATGTTTAAATTTTCAACTAAATCTTAAGTAAAACTTTTCAGCACTTAATGTACTTTAATGGTTTTCTTCTGATGTAAAGCATGGTAGTACCTGAGGATGTTCATGAACCTGGTGGAGATGGAGACTTCCTAACCGCTTTTGAAGGACTAAGAAAAGCTACCAGGTCTAATTTTTTTCCTTCCCACTTTTCAGACAATGAAATTAAATGCTTTTTATGGGTGGGGTTAGGAAATCCTTAATTGCACATTATTGATATGCTTGCAAAAAGGGGTGTGTGTGTGTGTGTGTGTGTGATTCTGTCTGATGGCACTGTTTCTGCTCTGTGTCTGTTCAAACAGGGTGATCGAAATGCAGAACCAATCTCAGAGAGAGGAGAAGGAGAAAGAGATCCAGAGCCTGAAGTTCCAAATGGAGCATCTCCAACACGAGAACAGCCAACTGCAGAACCTCTTCCAGGAAGAGAACGACGTCAACGACAGCATCCGCCAAGAGGTCACGCGGCTCACCTCTGAGAACATGGTAGGAGGGATCAGAAGGTCAAGGTTCAAGCTGGGGCTGACAAGCATCGCTTTTTTGTTTTTATCTACAGTAAACTGCCAATAAAATATGACTGAGACATGACTGCGTCCAGTTCTGGTGCTCAGTGTCACACCTCTGGCTGTCCAGCTGTGATTATATTCTGTGGGTAGCATTTCCAACTGTTTTGAGGTGAATGAATGTTGAGAACATGGATCAGTGGCTGTGTAACGCTTTGTCTCCTGCTCTGCCCTCGCTGTTTGTTGGCAGCAGTTGGTTCACTCAAACCGCCACTTTGTTGAAGCGTGCCGAGGTAAAGCTGACCTGCTCTAGCGCGTGTGCCACTGCGGTTGTGGTTACATTTAACTGTACTGTTAGGGGTTAAAAATGTGTGTTTTCTCTCACCCATACAGCAAATCCCACAGTTCAAGCGACAGGTGTCTGAACTGCACAAACAAAGGCAAGAACTGGAGCTCCAAATGTCAGAGCAGGCCTCTCAGATGAAAGGTCAGAGGTCAAAATGCGCACAAAACAAAAATTATTGATGTAGGTCAAGGTTAAATCATGGGTTATTAGTGACTTGTTGGTGTGAAACTTTCAGGTTAAGAGCGTGAAGAGTGAGGTCTCTGTGCTTATGTCCTTTTTGGGTAAAATTCCAGTCAGTTAGTTTTTGTTACTCATGCTTGCTTTATGGACTCAGCTTTAGTGTTGCCTTTGTGAACATGTAGATAAAATGGAAGAAGTATCCAACCATCTGCGCAGCAGTCTTGAAGAGGAAAGTATACAGAGAAGGTACATATAGTCCTCCAGAACTCACTGCCAACATTACTATTAATGAAGGGAAGTGAAAGACCAGAGATTACGGAGCGCACTACCACACTGTCACATCTGGGCTTCTTTTGATTGTTATGTTGGCAATGTAAACATTAGACTGTTGGAGCAGCAGAAGGCAGAGTATGAGAGGGAGAAGGAGGACCTGGAGAGGCAGCTGGAGGAGAAGGAGGAGGAGAACCTTCAGCTGAAGAAGCAGCACCAGACGGAGAGCGAGGTGAAGAACCGACTGAGACAGGAGACGTCGAGACTCATCGCGGAGAACATGGTGAGCGTAGGGGGACGTGGGGACGAGTGTGTCTCCTCCTAATGCTTTGTGTGTGTGTGTGTGTGTGTGTGTGTGTGTGTGTGTGTGTGTGTGTGTGATTATGGAATTTCACACAAAGAAGATAACTTCTGAAACACTGCCCTTGTATGGATGTCCCAACACGGTGTATTTTTAACAAAATTTTTTTTTTTTTGCTCTAAAACTGACTCACTCTGTGGGTGTTTGTGTGAGTTTTCCTGTCTTTGTTGAAACAAACTGTCCCCACAACTGCAGAATTGTTCAGTGAAAACTGTATGTGGTTTGGTTAGTTAGAACATAAAAATCTTTGTGTCACTCCTTCTTGGTTTGAAGTCAGTATTTGTATCGTTTTTTTATTGCAGGACTTTGAAGAACAACTTGACCTAAAGGAGAGATTAATTAGCAAATTGCAAAATCAAATTAAGACCCTTCTGACATCAGAGACCGGTAAGGTGCAAATGCAATCTGCAAACCAGATTATTTTGTAGAATATTTATCACGTTACTAACTTCTGCCTTTGCTTTCCGCTCCAGCCAATCAAAACCCAGTACCTGCTGTTCCCAAGGAGTATCTCGGGATGCTGGAATACAGACGAGAAGATGAATCAAGGCTCCTTCAAAACATCATTCTTGGTAAATAGCACTGAGTTCATGTTTGCTGCTAACACATGGCTTGATGAAGAGTGGCCCGTTCGTTAGTGTAGCGAAGGACCGTTGAACTGTGAAGGTGCTCACGGCTGGGGGGGGGGGGAGTCCTGTCTGTTTGAGTGCTGACTCTCCTGCCCTGCCCGGCAGGCCTGAAGCCCAGGGGCGTGGTGGTCAACATGATCCCCGGCCTGCCAGCCCACCTCCTCTTCATGTGTGTCCGCCACGCTGACTACCTAAACGATGATGCCAAACTCAAGTCCTTAATGAGGGGCATCATTGAGGGCATTAAAACAGTTGTGAGGGTAAGATGCCAGCCCACCTCAGGCTTGTTCAGTTCTAAACACTCCGTCAACCCTTTTAAACTATTCCCAGGTGTTTTCAGAGGCTGACGCCATATTTTAATTTACTGTATTTTTTTAAAGAAACACCAGGATGATTTTGAGATGCTGTCCTTCTGGCTCTCCAACACATACCACCTGCTCAACTGTATGAAGCAGTACAGCGGGGAGGAGGTGAGTGTGTCAGCGTGGGAACAGGCCTCTGAGCAGACCAGGAGCCGCCAGAGGGGACTCACTACGTACATATGTGTATATGGTGGATGCATTCAAAACTTGGACACGTTTCCAAAGATAACACGCAGAAATGAAGTCGTCGCAGGACAGGCACGGATTGTATTTACTGTGAAACATATTTAAATGTGTAGAGATTTGTTTTTTATCATAAAGGGATCTGGCTTATAGTGTATAGCAAGGAAGGAGAATTTAAAAATGATTTACAGTAAAACACTCTTTATTGATGTGAAATAGTATTTAATGGCACATTCTGCAAAGCAGTACATGTTTAATGGACAGTGTTGCATTTTTAATGGTAATGAATGGATGCTGATGATGTTTTAATGAGAAAAAGGAAGGAGAGGTAATTTAGTTTTACTCAGATAAAATGGCACTTGTCTGCCTTTAATAATACAAAGTCGTGACCACAATGAGAGACAGCAGCCTTTGGTGGAAGTGAAACTACACAGGAACTTATCTTGTGAGGCTTCTCTGCATGCACTTATTGGTAGTGTCACATGGTCTCCTGTCTGCCGTCCCCATGTGCTGAGATTTGGACCTTGTTATGCCCGTACCTTCACTCAGACTGTGTGTGTAAGGTCAGACATGAGGACTGAGCTTTAAAATACGTTACGCATTGCATTATACTGACACAGGTCTGCAGTTTTACTGCAGGGGCTTTGGTAGCCAGCTTCATTTGGCTTGAATGGTTTGTTTTTGAAGGACTTCATGAAACACAACACTCTACGTCAGAATAAGAACTGTCTGCAGAACTTCGACCTATCCGAGTACAGGCAGATCATCAGCGACCTTGCCATCCACATCTATCACCAGTTTGTCACTGTCATGGAGAAAACCCTGACACCCCTCATAGGTGAGTGTGTGTGTGTGTGTGTGTGTGTGTGTTACATGATGAGAAGCAGACAAACTCACAGGTTGTGTGTAGACATGAAGAACCTTAAAACTGTTAGAACAAGATAACACAGAGACACTGATAGTGAAAAGGTTTGGTATACGGCAAACGTTCAGTTCTCAGATTACACAGATAAAAAAGGAATTTTCAATAATTAGGAGAAAACACAAATCAAGACGAAAAGAAACAGCCATGCGAACAATATGGAGAAGCCGGTGTAAAGGTGGTACAGGCACGCATGGAGCAAACCACCTCCTATTAGCCACATGCTAAGTGAGTCCCATGTGTTCTGCATGGCTGGTGCCAGACTATCCCATAAACAGACGTACCAGCATATCACCCAGTTACAGAACTGGGCTACTGTCACCCACCTCTGTTATTCTGCGTGCCCCCGTGCCCCTTTCTGCTGATGGTTATCCTAATATCACTGTTGTCTCCTCTCCCCATCTTTGCATGTGCACGCATGCGTGCGCACACACACACACACACACACACACACACACTCACACCCTCTCTTTCTGTCTCACACACACTCACTCACTCACTCGCAACCTCTGTCTCTCTCTCTCACACACACACACACACTCACACCCTCTCTTTCTGTCTCTCACACACACACACACTCACACCCTCTCTGTCTCTCTCTTTCTCACACACACTCACTCACTCACTCACACCCTCTCTCTCTCTCTGTCTCACACACACATACACACAGTGCCTGGAATGCTGGAACACGAGAGTCTACAAGGCATCTCCAGCATGAAGCCCACTGGCTTCCGCAAGCGCTCCAGCAGCGTGTACGAGGATGGCGAGGCGTGCACCATCTCATCCGTCCTGCAGCAGCTGAGCCGTTTCCACACCACCATGACGCAGCACGGCATGGAGCCCGGCCTTGTCCGCCAGGCTGTGCGCCAGCAGTTCTTCCTGGTGGGGGCCGTGGCCCTGAACGGCATCCTCCTCCGCAAGGACATGTGCTCCTGCAGGAAGGGCATGCAGATCAGGTGCCCGCCCGCCAGTCTGCTCACACTGTACAGACGTCCTTCACGCTATAACAAACACGTGATCATGTTGTTGGCTGTAGTGTGTTATAAACAAGGTGATTTGGGTCCGTGAAATGCAAAGTTAAATGACACAGCATCGAGGGAAATAAGTACCGCATGACCAGTGTTTTTCCGATTGCTTGAGAACATAGTAAATTGGCAGCACGTGTTTTAATGATTTCATGATGGCATGCTGGATTTGCACGTGCACCACTCTGTTAGTGAGACTGTCGATCTGAGTTGTGCTGGGAGGTAACAGTAGGGGTTGGTGTGCGTGCAGGTGTAACATCAGTTACCTGGAGGAGTGGCTGAAGGAGAACGACCTGCAGGGCTCCAACGCCATAGAAACCATGGAGCCCCTCTCGCAGGCCGCTTGGCTCCTCCAGGTGAACAAAACGACAGAGGAGGATGCCAAGCAGATCTCCGAGACCTGCACCGAGCTCACGGCCGTGCAGGTACCAGAACGCCTACCTTCTGTTATTTGTCAGGCTGGCTTTAGGATTTTAAAGAGCTGTTTCCTCAGGCTTTGCTTTTATTTTTTTACTGTCCTGACCCAGATTGTGAAAATCCTGAACTCGTACACTCCCATAGACGATTTCGAGAAACGAGTGGCACAGTCTTTTGTCCGTAAGGTTCAGGTGAGACATTTCAACTCTCCTCATATTTGAGGGGGTGGGCTCACAACCCCAAGGACATGGGGGGGGCGGTGTACACATACGTCAAAAGGCTATACACCTGGATTTATGTATGAAATTGTAAAATGATTAATGTCTCCCATTTTTGGCAAAGCATAACCGTAACTCATGAGAGGTGTCCCAGTTGTCGCACGTGTGGATAATTTATTAGCTGAGCCTCTCTCCGTTTGTCTGGTCTCAGTCTTTATTACAGGACCGGACCGGATCCCCCCAGTTGATGCTGGATGCTCAGTATCGGTACCAGGTCATCTTCCCGTTTATCTCCTCGCCTCAAGCCCTGGAGCTCATTCAAGTTCCCAGCAGTCTTAAGCTTGGCTTCCTCACCAGAATATGACACACTCTACTCATGTGATAGGACTTGGTCATGTGATAGCACGTCTCCTTCCTGGTCATGTGACATTGTAGGCTTCTTCCTGTTGACACTGCTCAAATTTGTCACATGTACCGTTTCTTTAAAATTGAGGGAAATGCTTTCAGATCATGTATACAATATTATAATAGAATTACAAATTATTTCAAGATTTTTAAAAACAAAATTTTGCTTCATTTAAATTTCATTTAAATTTCAGTTTGTGCGTCTCAATATTGTGAAGTGTTAAAGAAAAACGAGCATGTATTTTTTTTTTTCCCCCCATCTTAAACATTCCAGTCATTCAGGAGTAAAAATAATACTTGATTAATCTGTTTTATTTTTATAAAGTTTTTTTTGTTTTGTTTTTTTGGAATGATTATTATATTTAATTAATGTTACATGTGTTCAGCCCTAAAGGTCAAGTGAGTTTTATTTCAAAGTGAGATTTTACCTCTGCATGTATGAAGTACTTTATATATATATATAATATTTGGAACAGTTTAGAATATAATTTATAAATGTCTTATGACATATTAGAGTATTAATCACCCTACACACCTAAAGAAACTTAGTGTTTGTAATGTGTACGCAATCTTTTGCGTATACAGGAATGCAGGAAATTTTAATACCAGCTGTATGTGTACCGTTGTTTCACACGAGTACGTATATTTTTATTTTTCAAATTTTAAAAGTTATATATTCTTTCCTTTTATTAATCTGGAAGGTGAGTCATGTCAACTGGACTTCTTTCTCGTTTATGCAGAAATTTTTCACCTTTTACCTGAAGCTTTTTGGTAAAAGGTGAAACGTTTCTTCTTAAGAAGCCTTTTGGTTATCTAAAAATTATGAATAAATATACTTCCAGATAACCACCTGGACGACTGAGAATCTTCGTGTGTATATATATATATATATATATTTTTTATTTTTTTATTTTTTATTTTTTTCTAAACGCTTATCTGTATCTCTGTGACCATAAGCTTTAAATTGTGTGTACATACTGAGGTGTGTATTTTCTATACCGTGTGTGGAATTGTGTGTCTCAAACACACACACACACACACACCGAGCAGAGATTGCAGGTTACACCAAAGAAAGCGGGGAAAAACTTTAATGCTCTCCTAAGAAGCTTAGTGCAGCCATTTCAGGTCCGCGGTCTACTGTAAGACGCAAAACAGCCTCCCTTTACTGTGACCTCCTTTTTCTCCCCTGAAAGGTATGTTAATAAATGTTAATAGGTAATAAATGTTGTGTTTATGTATTCTGAATGGAATTTATTAGTGAAGCCGACTTTGATGATCGTGAAGATGATACCGAACTGTTGGTCATGTGAGTTCAGGTGTAAGATGCGTTTTCTCTACGCAGCCGTCTATTGCACTGCATTCGTAACGCGATCTCTGTTGTGGACGTATAATTTTCAGTGCCTTTAATTTAAATATTAAATCTACAAAATTAACTTTAGGCGCACTTTACATCTTAATTTTAATTCAACTTAACCTGTATTTTACAACGTATTTTTACATTGCCTTTTCGGCCGGTAGTATATATCTAAAAACATGGTTCTATACGTTTTCAATTTTATACTTAAAACATTTTTGATTTAAGTATAAAATTGAAAACGTATAGAACCATTGCTTTTTTTTTATATGCCCAGTTTTGACGTAAACCTGTCCTTAGGTGTTCTTCACTGTAGAGAAGATGTTGTGTTTTATGTAGTAAATGAAAATGAGTCATTATTCGTGTTACTTCATTTCAGAAGGAGACGTTTCTAGCTTTCACGCAAATAGACGGGGGATTTCTAAAACGAAATTTTACTTGCCTGCTGGGACCTGGATCAGGCTGAGAGATTAAACCGATTATCCTGTACAGAGCTGTCAGTTTCCTAACTGGCCTGTGCTGATGGCAGAGCTGAGGGATGCTTTAAAGGAGGCGCGCTTCACCCGCGAACGCGCATTTTGCTAGCAGCGTTATTCCCACGGCTTTAGTTAGTATCTTGGCACAGCGTTTTTCACACTTACTGCATGCATTACCCTTATTCCTGTCTCCAGAACCGAACTTGACCACGAGCCAGGATGTGTGACCAGACGTTTTTGGCCATAGTCTTCGGCCGCTGTGACAGCTGCAGTGACACCAAGCCTCTGATGAACATATACGTGAAGACTGAGCCCCGCAACCTGTGCTCGCTGTGCGTGGAGCTGGTAGGAGCCGGAGTCCAGCGCTGTCTCAGTGACTGACAGAAGCACGCGTTTAGTCATGGGCAGGGATGGGGCGATCAGGAGCCACGTGCGCAAAACCTGTATCGCTCATGCCTAATTACTTATTTTTCTTAACCTGTGATTAAATTTTATCTTAACAGTTCGTATAATGCATTTGTTAATTGTTGATCTGAAATATACGTATGCATATAAAATTACTGGATTTGTGCTTTATGTTCATACTTGCATAGTCTTTAAACCACCTGTAGGCCAACTCGAGGTTAGAGAGTGAAGACTTTTATATGAATAGCTGCTTTCGGGCTAAAACACACACTCCGCAGAGATGAGTTTCATGGTCGCTCTCTTTTGGAGAGTTGAAACACGCGTGTTCTGTCGGAATGGAGCCCCACACCTCTGGGTCGGGCAGGGTTATCGCGCACATACCGGCCCCATTGGCTGCGTGCAGCTTGTTTTGCAGCGGTCCTCAAAGCGCAACAAGTGTGAGTAAATTGGCACTGAAATACTACGAGTTCCATTTTATCACACGGTTATTTTTTAAATATAACTTTGGCTACAGTGGCTCATACCTCCAAAGTAATAAGTCTGAATCCTTTCTGCGCTGTGTGTGTGGACTGTGTGTTTCTTCCGTGCACGCGTGGGTTTACTCAAGGTGTTTAATTTCCCCCATATTCCAAAGATACGAGTTTTCTGTAACTGGCGTCTACAAATGACCATTCCGTGTGGGCGTATGTGTCGGTACCCTACTACGGGCTGACATTTTGCCTAGATTATATCCTCCATTGCAACCTGATCGTGCTTTAAAATACTTCAGGGCCCCACGGTCCGTGTAGTACAAGTGATTTAACAACAAAGGAATAAAACGTATTTAAATGTGTATTTATGCGAGTATTCACGTAAGCATACAATAGTGCGGTGTGAGCTCCCTCCGGTTCCGTCGGAGGAGCATCCCTAAGGGTGACGTCACCGCAGCCGCATCAGCATCAGCATCAGCAGTGACACGGAGGTAGAGCCTGTTCTGCAGGCGCGCCGCAAGTCACCGCTGAGCACCATTCTTGGTTTTTACTCCCCTTTTAAAATCCTCCCGGTATTTTCACTCCAAAGATGGCCTGTCAGGGGTTACAACCGAACGAGACGTTGGCGACGCTGAAGACGGAATCGGAGAACCTGAAGACCAAACTGGAAGAGGAGAGAGCCAAGCTGCACGATGTTGAGTGTGAGTGTTGGGGATACGAATCGGCCTCCCAATCTCAGCGTGTCCGCTGTGGAGCCCGGCGGTAATACAGTATATGTTAAACGTTAACCTGTTTCCGTGACAGTGCACATAGCTGGTGTGCCATTCGGTAAGTGCTAGCTAGAAATAAATCGCGGACCGCAGTAAATCCTTGCAGTATAATTTGATGTTTGTCCTGGATATGCGTGGTGTTTTCGGCTGCCATTTATATTTACACACGAAATCGCCGATGCGAATGAAAGTGAATGCCTAAGATTAAACTTTATGGATGAACGGGGTTTTAAAATTCGTACGTACGTTTCGAATAGTTGGGTTAAATTTTAAAAATGATTATCTGCTTCCGGGCAAGACGTGTCGCTCGTATTGCAGTGCATAGAAAATATGGTTACGATGGATATGGGATGATGTGCAAACGTTCTCGGAATATCCGTGACGAGCTCAGTATGTATTTACATAAATATATTGCTACCGCGGCAGTTGTATAGTTTCTTAATTTTGACAAGTGCCAGATTACAGCATTGCATTATAAAAATCACGGCATTAATAAGATTATCCAAAAACATCGAAAAGCAGCAATAGAATATGTGACTAGCGGGACCAAAAGTCTGACTTTACTGAACTTAAGCTTGTAACATCAGTGCATCAGGTGGCGGAGAAAATTGAGCCTTTGGGCCAGTTTGTCGTGAAGACCAGAAGGACGCTGAAAGGCCACGGCAACAAAGTTCTGTGCATGGACTGGTGCAAGGACAAGAGGAGGATCGTGAGCTCCTCGCAGGTGAGGGCGCCGCCCCCACGTGACACCTGAAGCATGCCCGTGACGTAATGATATCTGAAGCGTGCACGTGACGTAATACTGCGTTCCTGCGAATATTTATGCATATTTCACTACCAATAGTGGGTTTGTTCTTGTTGTTATTGGTATAAGTTATATTGCTAGTTTGGTTCGACTAAACTATTTTGCATCTGGTTTACATGGAAAACTGAACAAACTACTGTAAACGAATTTAAGTCATTATAAGCAAAAGCAGTGTCTGGGTTTTTCTGGGTTCTGATGTCTGAAATTGTTGAGGAACTGATTGCTTTAAAAAATACTTACTATCTGTCTTTAGTTTTAGGTAGCAGGGTCCCAGACAGAGGTGGCAACAGCAAATATTATATATACATTAAATGCGTTAATTAATAAAATTACTTAATTGCCCTTTAAGAAAAGAAAACTGAATAAAATAGGCCTAATTTATCTACCATTTCCACGAGTAGTGAAGCACTCAGTTTATAGTCTTGCCAGTTCAGATGTTTCAATCAGAGCCAGCTCAAAAGCTCGAGTCTGTGGGCAGAAGATGGCAGTTGGCATGGAAACAACCACTCGCCCAGTACAAGTTCTGTGCTATTGTCCTGCCTTTAGTCGGCTCGTATATATGTAAATAACATGCAGCTAAAGAGCAGTAAACATCTGAAGTACAATAACAGAAATCTAAAGGCAGTGGAGGTATATTTTTCCATACTTCAGTGGACTGGGAAGAGAAGAGAAAAATGAGACAATGAACTAAAAGGGGATCGGTCACTGCACTCTCGAATGGCTGTATTAAGAGAAATAGATTTGTAAGGATTCAGGTGTGTCAGAGTGCACTGCTGTAAGGATTCAGGTGTGTCAGAGTGCACTGCTGTAAGGTTTCAGGTGTGTCAGGGTGCACTGCTGTAAGGATTCAGGTGTGTCAGAGTGCACTGCTGTAAGGTTTCAGGTGTGTCAGAGTGCACTGCTGTAAGGTTTCAGGTGTGTCAGAGTGCACTGCTGTA
>JABJVR010000007.1:2526645-2551506 GCA_025773905.1 Chitala chitala | reverse complement strand
TCAGGTGTGTCAGAGTGCACTGCTGTAAGGTTTCAGGTGTGTCAGAGTGCACTGCTGTAAGGTTTCAGGTGTGTCAGGGTGCACTGCTGTAAGGTTTCAGGTGTGTCAGAGTGCACTGCTGTAAGGTTTCAGGTGTGTCAGGGTGCACTGCTGAAAATGAGGCTACCGTGAAATATGTTCAGGAGCTGTGTGAGATGGACACAAGGTTTCTTTCAGATGTTAATGGAAACACTAATACACATCAAAGGGTTTTGTTCATGTTTAAAATTATATTACTTATTGATATTTACTGTTATTTAGTGTTTTCCTACATTTTTAAATGGAATGTCCGTGTTCATTGCAGGATGGGAAAGTGATCGTGTGGGACGCATTCACTACAAATAAGGTAAAGCCTGTAAAAGGTCGGCCCTGCAAGCAGAAGGTCAGAGTGCTTGTGCTGGGTGTACAGGTGCAGTGTGGAGTCAGCAGAGCACATAAGGGAGAGGTGGAACACTCTGCTTCTAATGTGTTTTCAGTGCTTTATTGATCCTTAGCAGTTTGTTCTCCATTAACACATTAAAATTTACTTAAAAGTGCTTAGTGAGTAAGATAGTGGACTTGAGTACATGTAAAGGAGTGATATGGACTCACATTGTGTGTGTGTGTGTGTGTGTGTGTGTTTCAGGAGCATGCTGTAACCATGCCCTGCACCTGGGTGATGGCGTGTGCGTACGCCCCCTCTGGCTGTGCTATAGCTTGTGGGTAAGTGTCGCTGAGTGCCTGGGGCTGGGTTCCATCAGCACACACCACAGATTAGTACCACATTTGGATGAGGTACACACATTAGTGGTTAAAGCTCCTGTGGACTGTTCTGGGCTTGTGATTCCAGTGAACACCCCCCCCCCCTCCCCGCCACCCCCTCCTTGATGCGGTGTGAGAGAACATGAAGCAGACAACAGGCCTTTATAAAAACCAGCTGAACGGGATCATCTCTCTCCCAAACCCCCTTGTCGTGGCATTCTCTTGCGCCCGCACCCCGTCTCCTCACAGAGGCCTGGACAACAAGTGCTCCGTGTACCCGCTCTCCCTAGACAAGAACGAGAACCTGGCCGCTAAGAAGAAGTCTGTGGCCATGCACACCAACTACCTGTCAGCATGCTGCTTCACCAACTCGGACATGCAGGTAAGTGCACGGACCAGTCAGGAGACTGCAGCTGGGAAGAGGAGACTAGGAAGGGGCCTGGCCTTGCTCACTCACACTCATCACAACGCCTACTGCTGTCATGTTATGATTGTCGTGATTGTTATTATTAGCCTTACACAGGAAGTTGGTGTGTTTGTTAGGTTGGTGTGTGTGTTTATGTCGGGGTGTGCATGTTTGTTATGTAGTCTGTGTTTTTTCATCAGCTAGCATGGCTTGTTTTTTTTTAGCAACAGAGAAAAAGATTTTGATATGACTTTATTCTTTTCAAAAATTTTCTTATTATAAGCTAATAGCAGTTGTGTGTTTATGTGTTGGCTATCTTGTTTATGTGGTGCCCACGCTAATTTTGTTACACTGTATGGTGAGCCTTGCATTTGCCGTATGTTAGACTCCAACACTGACTAACAGCAAAGTTCAGAGTATCAAAGTACAGTGACTTACTGTAATTTTTGAAAGATTATATTTTGAGTACCTCTTAAATATAGCTGTAGGAATTTAAGGCTTTTTGTGTTTAAAATTACGCTTCTGAATTAAGACTTAAATTATGAAATTCTGCATTAAACTAAACTACATGTATATAGTAGTTTTTAGCAGAACTGCTGAATGGGGTGTAGGTCTGCCTTTAGTTAATTTACCTTTTATTTGAGACCTTCATTAAGGCTTTTACACGTTGGGTTTTTAGAGGTTCATATGACCTGTTTGCATGTGACTGGGTTCCTGTCTGGTCACAGATAATTGGGCAGATTTCAATCTGGAAACTGAATTAATCAGCTGCAAAGAGAACAATCAGGAAACAGCCATGCCTGTCTTTTGTAAGATGATGTTTTGCAAGATGATTTAATTACATGTTTTTTATTAACAGTAGCTCATTTACTTTTAAATTTAAAGCCTTTAAACAATGACCAAAAAAGTGTATTTTTCATTAATTGGCTCCTTAGTTCATAATGTTAAGGAAGTAACAATCATTAAATTTTTTACATACATTTTCTTGCTGTCAGTTATTTGCTGAAAAAAGTAATAACTTTCTTAAGGATATTTTAAATATTGGCTCTCACATTTGTTTTAGGACAAAAGATTCATTGTAAATGTGTTACTTGCTACTTGCAGAGATTAGACACCTTCAAAACCGTTGTTGTTGTATATTGCCTAAACTACCACTAGAGGGCAGCAGAAGTTACGTTCATGCATGCAGAACGCCTAAAATGAGGAAATCAGTCAGTACATCATGTACTCTTATGCTGCAAATATGTACTTAATACATTAAAATAAATATATATTACCAAAGAGTTGTTTTTGTTATTAAGTATCTTAGCAGCAGTCAGGTGATGTGCAGTTTGCTGCGACACTGGACTGGGCACATCAACACTTGGTTTCTGTCGTCTTTCAGATCCTAACATCCAGTGGTGATGGAACATGTGCATTGTGGGACGTGGAGAGCGGTCAGCTGCTACAGAGCTTCCATGGCCATTCTGCAGACGTGCTTTGCCTGGACTTGGCCCCCTCTGAGACAGGAAACACCTTTGTGTCTGGGGTAGGGTAGCCTTCTGGGCCTTCTGGACAACCTCTGTCATGTGTACCTTCACTGCCTCACTACACTCAGAGTGACTGGCACTTTTATGCATGTTACACATTTCGGTGTTTCAGCTGAGGTGGTTATATTAAATGCCTTTTTCAAAGTCTCTATGGCGAAGGTCGTTAGAGCGCAGGCTGGCCATTTCATACGCCTTCTGCACATCCCACTTGTCCATTTCAAGGTCTTGAACCACCTGTAGATGTTTTGGAGTGGTATGTCACCTGTGAAGGAAGCTGTCCTGCTGAGCCCCATTGTGTGTGTGTGTGTGTGTGTGTGTGTGTGTGTCTGTGTGTCTGCGTGTCTGCATGCATGTCTGTAGAGCTGCGACAAGAAAGCCAACGTTTGGGACATGCGATCAGGCCAGTGCATCCAGTCCTTTGAGACTCACGAGTCAGACATCAACAGTGTGAGGTGAGCATCCTTCCCCAGCCGTTCACCTGTCTCTTTCACACACCTGTGCCGATTGGGAGTCGAGTACCCTTTGACAGTGACTGTGGGACAGCCGTATTGACGCCTGTGTCTTGATTCCCTGTTTGGGCACATGGCTGTTGTATCTTATTAATCCATCACCGTGCCTGAGTTTGTGTTACTGATGTGGGAAGGCTGTGTGCGCACATTACGTCTGTCTGCTCTTCATTTTTTTTTGTCTAAGTGTGTTATGTTCAGTGTGGAGCTGCTGGCTCCTCTCAGACATAATCTGGCCGTAACGTTTCCACACTATGTTTGGGCATTGCCTGCAGATTAAAGCTGTGAGTGACTAAAGGTGTCTGTGGACAGTTCTGTAACTCCTTTGATGTTGTGGCCTTAATGACTGAACAGAATTTTTCTCGATGATGTCAGGTACTATCCGAGTGGTGACGCTTTTGCTTCAGGCTCTGATGATGCCACAGTGAGTCCCTCTTTCCACCTGATATCACCTGCCACGCTTTCTCACTTTCTTGTGCTCATCTGTCCCCATGTGCTGGAGCAGAGTCCCCCCAATACAAATCACTAGGCATAGTTTCTCAAACCTCATGTAATCAGTGAAAAACACTGAACTCATCAAGAAACATTGATTTATTCCTTGTCAGAAGATGACGGTTTCTGTAAATTATGTCAAAAGATCAGTAGAGCTATTACTTATTAACATAGTGGGTCATGAGATAATTAGTGTGTCTCTAAACGGGTAAAAAAATCAACATAATTTAAAATGGATTGAGATGTGATGCTTCAAGGCTTGTCTGAATAATGAGATAACTGTCGGTTTGTTTTAGTGTCGTCTCTATGACCTCCGGGCAGACAGGGAAGTGGCAATTTATTCCAAAGAGAGCATCATATTTGGAGCTTCCAGTGTGGACTTCACCCTCAGTGGTAAGAGAATCGCTGCAGGACACAGACAGCCTGTGTACATGTAGGCTTTGCAGAGCTCGCCTCCGAGGAACATCAGTCATGTGACTGTACAGCAGTTTAGCTGTCATTTGGTGAAAAATCCCTTGTTTTACAAAATTGGCTTTGGGCACCTTAGCTGTCTAGCTGAGAGACACGCCTGTCCAGAGAAGTTAAAGAAATAAGAAAACAGGCAGAGTTGAGTGCACTTCTTCAGTAGTGGGGTGCTGTGTGTTCCCGTGCGGTGATTACATCACCAGTCACATGATGCTGAGCATGTCCTAGCACAAAGGTCTCACCTCAGTTATCACGTCAGACGGGCTCAACATCTGATTACAAGTTGTTTCAAGTTGTGTCATGTCGATGGGCTGAGCTGGATTTGTCATTGTGTACAAAAAATGACACTAAAACAATGTTTTTCAGAAGCTTCTGTGTACACAGCCCATCAAAACAAAGCGTGTTCTCTACCTGAAGTCATTCTCGGTCATTCCATTTAAGCGTAGCGCTGTGGTATCCATGAGCCGAGGTGAAGGGTGCTGTGGCAAGACATTCTCTCATAATTACACAAGAAGCTTCACTAAAATTTGCACAGTTGTTTACAAGTACTGGAATTAGTCTCCCTCTTTTTTACAGAAAGTGTTTTCATGTTGTTATACTTTTGAGATTTAGTGTCATTTGGCAATACAATATATCTTGCATTTTTATGGATGCAATAAGGAAGTCCACTTTTGATAGGTGAAATAGTCTAATAATGTCATAGATAACGACTATAAAAATTATACTCAAGGAACAAAGGCAGGTCGATCAGTTATTTTTGTGTGTGTGGAGGCGTGAGATTACTGTGGTATTTTATTGTATTTTTTTAATGTCTTGTAATAGACTGGGGAATTTTTCAGTCATGTTTGTTTGGAAACTTTATAAAAGTCCAGACAAAAATGAAAGTTTTTTTTTTGTACTTGGTCCAATACGTATTGGAAGAGGTATAGTAACTAGATTCTCTCACAGGTCTGCTTGCTGTAAATTAAAATTCACTTTGGGTGTTTTGAAGGACGACTTCTGTTTGCCGGGTACAATGACTATACCATCAACGTGTGGGACGTGCTTAAGGCTACCAGGGTGTCCATCCTGTTCGGGCACGAAAACCGCGTGAGCACGCTGCGCCTGTCCCCAGACAGCACGGCGTTCTGCTCCGGGTCCTGGGACCACACCCTGAGGGTGAGTGTGCAGTCAGGCCCCCTCTCTCTGTTCGTCCATGGCTGCCGCAAACCCCGAGTTGGGAGAAGACAAATGACAGAAACAAAAGCCAGCACTGGTTCAGACCGCCCCTTTTGGCAAGACTGCAGGTGACTAGGGACCAGGCAAAATGCAGACCAGATTGGTGGCTTTTTTGCTGTCTCTCATGCACGTAAACAGCCCGTTCACCGTAGGAAGGTGCTACGTAGAGGTGTTACAATAAATTTCTGCTATTTGGTTTCACATTTAACCTCTGTTGCCATCTTTATTTACAGATCTGGGCCTGAGCTGCGTCTGCAGGACACAGGAGTCACAGAGTGAAATTCTGCTTTGGCCATTCGGTCAGAAAACTCACTAGCATTAGAATTAACTTGGAGTGTTTCTGAAATCTAAAGAGTCTCTTGTTTCTGAGCTGCTGTGTAGGAGAGCGGAACCTTTGAGCCACACGTGCACAACGTCTCCTTCATGGACGTATGGCTCGTCGTTGCTCTGCTTGATTTGGTGGTCCTCCTTGGGGTTTGCTTGGAAACATTGACAACGTATCGGTCACTTGTCTGTAAATATCAAGGACCATGTCGCTGACTAGAAGTGTTTAATGTCCAAATGGTTGTATGTCATTTAGAAATACACTACATTAGACTAATTTCTTACTAGTGTTCTGCCACAATGTAGTGCATATGCTACGGCGATCGTGTTAAGGCCTCAAAGCTCTTGAATTGCAGGTTTGAAACAGAGCCTAGCTGAAGCTGGAGTTTGCATGTTTGCACCTTGCTCACGCGCGCGCGTGTGTGTGTATGTGTCTTTCAGTTCAGATAAACTGGTGTCTGAATTGTTGAACATTTCTGTGTGGGTGCCCTGCTGCACAAAGACAGCCGTGACGCACGTTATCCTTCTGTATGATGATTCCTGCCACACAACACCAAGATCCCAGGTGGACACGTGATTACTGACCGTGGAGTGTACCGTCTCAGTATGTCCACATTTCGCACCTCTTTTTAAAGTCTAAAAGTGTTGGATTTTTAACGCTGCGGCAATGCCTGATGTGCAGAAACACGCTTTAAAAACATCTGCCTGAAGAATGAGACTGTAGGTTCCACACCTCGACATATAATGTGAAAATACGGATTGCCCATATCCCAATTATAATAATATTGTTGTATTATTATTATTATTATTATTATTAGTACTAGTAATCTCCTGTAGATAATTATGCTGTAGATAATTATCTAACTGATTACATATGTGTATTGTTGTTGTTATTGTTATTCTTCTTATTAACGATTTCTTCAGTTCAGTGTATAATTATCTATAGCATATTTACCTGTATGAGTGTGCTGTGTCTAATCAGGTATTTTTTCTGAATTGCCCAAATGGAAATTTTATTGAATATACAGTGTCTTCTAAATAAAAAGAGTAATACAATCAAATTTAACGAATTAATTTTGTGGATGCGATTATATGTATATTTTACAGTTGTTTTAGACGGTTAACAGCAGTGGCGTGTTTCGTTTCAGCTTTTGAGGGGGCGGACACACTGCTTACGGCGTAAGGGCCGCTATACTGTATGATTACGGTAATGACGCATGGTGATTCGCCTCTCTCCTGACATTGGGGGGACGTAGCCCCCCCATCCCCACCCCGTATCAACCAAATTTACTCCTATTGTTAACAAATAACTTATACACAGATTTGCAAGTCTCTAAGGTCCAGTCTTAAGAACATGTTTTTTACGCACGATGTTTAATAAACGATGCAAAAAAGAATAAAGCCGCGCGCATCTTATACTGTTTCTATGCCCTTTAATTTAGGTGACAATTTTTTGTGAAGAAAGATTTCAGAACTGCCACAAACACAATTTTATTGATGCAGGATTTGAAAATAACTTTTCGGGAACAGCAGGGTTTTCTGGTTCTCATGCTGTAAAACTGAGTAGTGCTCAGATGTTCGCTGTGTAGAGCGATCGCTTATCAGAAACGTGTAGATATTACAGGTACATGTGCCCGTTAATCGTGTGTGCAATATAACGACGTCAGGTTGTAGTCATCTTACCAAAGCACTAGCAGTATTGGTGTAGTCTACGTAATTTGTCTTAGTTATATGTTTAAATATGACAAGATTTGATGCTGGAACCACTGTATACAAACCTGTGTAACTCGGATGTAATAAATGATATTTAAAATAGACGTGTGATTATAATTTTTTTTGTACTGGATTTTGCAATAATTGTTTGCATCATGTTTGTCGTATACAATGGAATAAGAAATGCTGTACAAATCACCTTGGTCATATTTTGACTTATTTACACAGATAAAGTTGGGCGGGATGGGAGGGGGGTCAAGATAGCTGCAGATTTCTTTCATGTCAAGTATGAGAGTATATTGAATTCATGACGCTATAACAGCGAAGAATTTAGGATGATCGCACATCATCATCGACATTTTACGTGCATGTCAAGACACATTAACCTGACATATCTGGTTCTCAACAAAACGCTGCTTCCAGCGATTTTGCCGTAGTTAGAGGGGTGCGTTCAGCTCCCACTGAAACGAAACGTAGCCCAGCAGCTCGCTGCGGGTCCTACTGGCCCGGATAGCGCTGACGTTGGCAGGACCCAGGAATAAAACGGGACGAGCGGAAGTGAGTGTTCGGGAAGAGGTCACACGGCATCGCCGCTCCGGGATCTGTGTGCGCTTGGCGACGCTGGGTGGGTGGCTCCACGCTTTTATTTCTACATGTCTTTTTAATTCCAAGCACATGCTTTGGGATCGCATGTGTTTGGATTCATCGCTGCTAGTCGACGGGTTTTTTTGTTGTTAATTTAAACGCCTGGTGGCTGTGCATTTCTCGTCGCTTTGTGTCCTTTGTGTCTCGGTGCGTTGACTGTGACAGATGTGTGTGTGCGCGCATTGTTTAAAGTCCCGTATGCGCGTCCGCCGCGTGCCGCCTCGCGCACTTCAGGACCGCTCATTGATGTTCGCTGATGCTGCTTCAGCGGCTCGGCGTTTACCTCGGGCACCGGCGGCTGCTAACGATGCATTCGGCGTTTAGCACAAGCTAGCTAGCCGCAGATGCATTGCATGTTGCATGCTTTGAGCTGACTTGCAGGGCTTTAGTAGGACGCTTTAGTGCACCGATCTGGCTTGATTACTGCACGAACTGCAGCTGTACTGATCTGCAGCAGTTCGCTTTTGCATTCTGCACCGCGGGGTGATCACGTATGACGGAGTCCCAGCGCTTGTTTGTAACGAAGATTGTGGCTGTCTAGAGGCCAAAGGTACGGCAGATTACACTGGAATTAAACCGTTTCCCCCGCTGTTTAAGAAAGGCGGCCATGGCGTGGTCTGCACGCTCGAAAGCTCCTAATTGGCTTTCGCGTTACGGGAAAAACCCAGCCTCCGGTGTCTTTAAGTCTGAGATATGGGAAATGGCATTTTTGTTTTCGTTTTCTCTAGGGGAGAAATGTCCTGTTGGCTGTCGAAAGAGACGTCGGTGCTGGCAGAAGATTACTTGGACTTCTGCGCTGGAAGCCAACAGACACCTCCCAGCGAATCTGCAGAAGCGATGCGCTGCCTGGCCAAAGAGATGGAGCAGCAGTACCAGTCCAGGCTCCAGTCCCTGGTGCGCACCTTCCTGGACTCGACTGGAGGAGACCATAGTACGAGTCTGAGGAAGGTGATGGTGGAAATGGTGGGAGACGGAAAGCTAAACTGGGGAAGAATCGTGTCGCTCTTTGCGTTCACCGGCGTGCTGGTCAGAGAACTGTGTTCCCGTGGAGAAGGCAAGGAGTGTAGGGCGAGGCTGGCCGAGACCATCGGCGACTACCTGGGAGTAGAGAAGCGGGAGTGGCTCCTACAAAATGAAGGATGGGTGGGTAAAAATGCGGCGTTACCTACTGTCTGTCTGTACGGTGTCACCTGTTTTAGTCTCGGCAATGCATTACTTGTTTGCATTGGTTTGTAAGACGGTTAGCGCTCTATGCACAATGCAAGACTAAAGTGGTGCATGCTTTGTGTTTCAAAGGCTGTATGAACATATGGACAACATACACTTTAAGTGATGGATTATTGGTAAAGTGTCTATCACCTTGAACATTTTCCTCCCTCCTCCTGTTATTCATTTTAAATTGGGGTGACTTCAAAGCACCTGTGACTCCTCTTTGTGGATGAAGGTTCAGGTGTAAACATGTGACTGACAGGGACCCTCAAATTAGAATGGTGTAATATGTTCCCATTTTTCATGGGACCCAAAATAAGTAGTAGTAGTCCTGATTCCTGACATGTAGGTTTTACACTGACTACTGCAGATCCTTTAAACATCACAATGGTATTGGAACACCTGATATAAAGCGAACATCTGCCACCTGCTTCAGTTAATTTGCAAGTTCAGGGGCAGTTGCATATACAGTACTAAACTTTTGATTGCTTTAACATGCTGCAGTGTCTGTCCATCACCATGTACTGGTCTTTCCTGTGTAATGGAACATTCTAGTCTGTATGAGTGAGTTGGCAGAATGAAGACTCTGTATTTGGTCTTTGTCTACATAGTTCTGATATGGTTGTCTGCTACACAAAAATAGCATGTTTATTGGGGAGAACATGGTGCCATTCGCTTAATAATACACTGAGCAGTAAAGCACCCTGGGAAATGCAGTTTCACCATCCCACATAATCCACTTACAAAGGGGTGAATCCAGGCATGTCCTGGCTACTCACAATGGGAATGTATATGGCACAAATGAAACTGTGGGCTGGTATCCAGCATGTTGCGTTGCATCTCATCCCTGGTGTTTTGACTACTTTAAACAAATGTAAAAGGCTAGACAAGTTGGGTGACAGGCTGTTGTCCAGAGTCTTACTGCAACACACTTGTGCTTTAAACTGGAAGTTGCATTCCTCACTGTTTATTTTTTAATTGGAGCCCTCAAGGCATTGGTTAAACGCAAAACCTTTCATAACCTTTTGTGTGCACTTTGTCTGGGGTGTGTCTTTTTTTTTTTTTTTTTTTTCTCCCTCCCTCTTCCCCCTCATGAACATGGCGAGAGATTTCCATTTGATATGGTGGTGATGGGGAGTTTTGGTTCTCTCTAAGATGTCATTGTTGGCCTTTCTGTCTCTTTGTGTAGGAGGGATTCTGCAGATTTTTCCAGAACACAAGAGGAGTCAGTCAAGAGTCGGCCATGAAAACGGCACTGTTTGCTGCAGCTGGCGTGGGTATCGCAGGGATAACCTTCCTCTTCGTTCGCTGAGTAGTTCATACTCAATTTTTTTAACTGTACTACAGTTTTATTATTTTTTTACTAGCCTACAAATATCCATCTTTCCTCCCATATAAACACTAGTATGCCAACCTTTCCATGTGTAAACACTTGGGTTGATCAGTGTGAATATGTATCAGCCTGGTGGGTGCTGTTTATAATCATTTCTTAATCATCCTTGATTAGCTTTTTTTCGAATCGTTTCAACATCTTAATTTTTTTTTTTTTTTTTTTTTTTGTAAATCACGAGTGGTTCTCAAGTGTTTGCTTTCACATAACAGTGGTTGCATTTTGAGTAGATGACAACTAGTTTTTATTTCTTACGTGGTAGCACCAATGGCTTTTTTTTTTTTTTTTTTCTTTTCCCCACATTGTTCTGACTCTTGGACTGACATGCATGTTTAGAGTGGAATCCCAAGATCCCCTCCAGGTTAATAATGGCTTTGACTGGAACAACATCCATCTCTTTCTATGGTGGCTGTGCATGGTGGGGGGGGAGGATTTTTATTTTATTTTATTTTATTTTTTTTTTTAATTAATATAAAGGTATTTGTAGGAATTTTACCTAGACAATGTACAGTTAACTGTAAAATTTAATATATTTGTTAAATAAACACAGGTTTTTGAATCATTGTTTCCTAATGTCTTTAATACACCTTTATTCATTTGTATGAAAAGGGACAACTGGATAAGTTTGCGGTGGTGCAGAGTACCATGTAGGTTCAGTGCTTTTCTATCATGACCTTTTGAAATGTGACTAACATTAACAAACTTTTTTTTCCCGTCATGTCTTCACTTTTTAATAAATCATTAATTTTTTTTGGTTTACTGAACAAAAAGATTAGGTGAGCATTTTCTGATTTTTGTCTAGAAGTGCTGTCGGTGATGCCAGATTGCTGTTCGGACAGTAAATAACTGCCTTGGTGTTTTATTTGCGTTCAGGCCCTTCACCAAGTGGCTGGGGAGTAGTTTGTGGAGCTGCCGTGTTTGTGTTCAGGGTTTGGCCAGTGCTGACATCATGGGTCCAGTTCAGTCATTCTGAGTTGGCTTGTGCTCTTATTTTTAAACATGTATGATCTTGCTGATTATTCAATACAGCACTGCTCCTTCATGTGAAGGGTGTTTTTTTTTTTTTTAAATTGTGGAAAGTGTGCTGATTCTTAAGTCAGCCAGCAAAACTTTAGTTCTTTTTACCTGTGACTCATAACTTCAGAAAGTGTCAGAATAGCATGCAAGAGAACTGTAATTGGGTTTTTACCCCCCCCCCCCCCATTTGGGATGAACACTGTTCTCTGAACGCTTTTTCACCAAATGTAGGTGGTTTTTTTTTTTTTTTTTTTTTTTTTTTTTTTTTTTTTTTTTTTAATAAACAAGTTTTACTAATTTAAGCCTTATTAATTTGCTAGGTGGAGAAGCATGTAAAATATCTAATGGACCCCCCGCCCCCGCAATGGTGTGGTATGTTTGCCAACAACCTGTTTTTGGGCCAGCTGTAAATGGAAATTACTAGAATACCCTTTAGGATTCCTGAAACGGAGGGAAATTTGGTTACTTGTGCTGTGAAGGGTGATTGGTAACTGTCTTTGGTTATTTGACCAAAGCATTATAGGTGTGGGTGGGTGGGGGGTTTAAATACCTAAACTGTTCAAGCATGGTAAGTAGGTTTTGGCAGAAAGCCACCTCCACGTTGTTCCAAAGGAATGTGATGACCTGGCTTTATCCAAAATTAGCTGTAATGTAAATGTTTTGCTGTCAAATAGATGGCCAGTTGAGTGTGAGGGTCCCATTTCTCTACTGCTTCCATGTTTCTGGTGGCGTCCATGTGGACAGAATGCTTCTGATGGCCAGAGCGGCTTTCCTCCACGTGTCTAAACACGTTCAGCAAAGCATGTTGGGTAAAGAAATAAATAAGGATTTAAATTTGTGTACAGTTGAGCTGCGAGTCTCCATTTGTCACTCATCCTGAAGGTGTGAACCATTAGCAAATCTCAAGTTTAAGACCCTATCAGGCAGTAATTAATCACCGCGTGCTCTCCCGAGGCTGACAGAAGACAATGTCCACGATGTTGATTGTTGTGCTTTGATATTTTTGGTCCTCATGAAAACATTTTGAAGGCCTCTCAAACAGGGTTTGTCTGGTCCATAAGTCACAATGCATTTACGTCAGCTGTGTGCGAGCTAACCACATGATGAAAAACTTCTGTTGCTTTATCTTTGGATGTTTGTCTGCATGGCTGGACCCTTAAGAGAGGAGATAAACCACCTCGTGTTTCTGAATTGAACCCTGTCTACTCTTGTTTTGTCTCGGGGCGGTCGCTTCCACGTTCTTGGTGAACGTTCGTACCGGTGTGCTCCTCATCTGATTGAGTGTGTGACGAGGCCTTGACTGTAGGCGTATATTGTGGCGTTGAACCAGAGGTGACCCTTACATTATTTCCTAGTGCCCGCGAGCTCGTCCGTGTGCGGCCCTCGGCGGCTGCTCTTGGGACGCGCTGTGCGGGTAACGAGAACACGAGGCTTTACTTTAACAACAATGATCACTTTTCAGCCTGCGCCGCCGGCTCAGATGCGTGTAACTGATCTGGCGCAGACAGGGTTGCAGGGGCCTTTTGAAGTTTGGCTGTGTCGTGACTGGGCTCCCTTTTTGGGCCCTGTGTTCAGTTTTCACCGTCGTACTGCTCAGACTGAAGGCAGGAAGACGCATGAAGTCAGTATCACTGTTTAGGACTTCCTCTTAATTTCTTGAAACTTATTACCCGATATGAGTAACAGCGCATCCTGCTGCGCGCAGCTGTGTAGATGCAATCGGCCAGGCGCTTTTGTATAAATGTTACTCATGGCTGGAGGTCCGTGCAGTGCTGTGTTCTGCCTTAATAAAGTGGTAGGTTGTGCAGTGCTGAGTTGACAGGATCTTCAAAGCATGCACCAAATATGCTGGTGGTACAAAAGGCTTAAATCCATATGAGGAATTTCCTTGTCTCTGTGCCGTAATTTATTGTGGGGAAAACCAAAACATTCCCTTACTTTGCTTTTGTGCGTAGATAGTCAGTCATAATAAAACCCCAATGCCAGATGGTGCTGGGATTTTTCAGACTGTGGTACAGTTTTTTTTTTTTTTTTTTTTTTTTTTTTTTTTTTTTTTTTTTTTTTTTTATAAAACTTTGATCTAGACTTCAGGGCATCCCCATTTATGCAATGTTGAACGTTTTGTCCTTAGCTGTACCATGCGAACGACCGCGCAGCAGGTGTTTGCTCATGGGAATGGGTGAGGGAGAGATCACATTTGCTTGGCTACCTGAGGCTGCTTATCCGCGTGGCTGAGGTCAGGGCGTCCCGCGCCACATTTTCCGAAACAAACAAGGAACAAAGTGAGGTCGGTGTCGGATGTTCACACCTGAACGGAGTGTGTGGCTCAGCTCTTCTGTTTGCTTCCATCTGAAACGGAGCCTGCTGATCTTCTACAAACTCCTAGACAGGAATTAATTTACCTCACAGAGTGGTGCAGTGTAATTGCATGCGCAGAGCTCCAGACTTTTGTAAAGCGTATAATTTCTGCGTGTCTTGGCCGTTTCTGGTCTTGTAATTCAGTAATAAAAGCTGTGCATGTTCGTTATAAATTGGTGTTTTGACGTCCAGCTTAACCACCAAAATGTGGTCTGAGAAATGCAAAAGGACTGTTCTCTTGATCGGTGGCAGTATGACAGCCTCCAGCAGTCCTACAGAGCGCTGCCTCAAGTTTTGTCCTCTACCTGTTTGTTTACTATTTAAGAGGTAAATTGTGGGCATACAGCTTCACTGTGTAGGCAAATGGGGAGCAGCCCAGCGGTCTGGCTTTCGCTGCTCCTGCTGTTTGTGTTTTGGTTGGAATTTGCATTAGGTCTGTGCCATCTGCCAGTAATGTCAGTTTTTAAAGGAGACGGATCGACAAGGAGAATCGCTCAGTCGTAGTGCAGGTTCACTATGAAAAATGCTTTCGAACATCCTGTATGTAACTGTCACTGTCGTGAGGAGATGAGTGATGAGAGAACTGCTGTGCTTGTCTTGTCACCCTGACCAGGGGCACATCGGTCACCAGTCAGGTGAGGATGCCCCCCCACTCCCAAAGAAGCTACTTGAATGAGTAGGTAGATGTTCCTATCTGTGCACCAGAAGGTGTTTCATGATAACTCCCGTAGACATGATTCAGCTTTCAGACAGCATCCCTGGATGATTAACAATCTTTGACATGTGCCTCTAGAAACTGCTCCGGAGAACATCAGCTTCTCCTCAGCCCTCGCACCTCGCTGTGCCCTTGTCCTGTATTCACACCCTCAGCAGTCTGATGTCAGACCTGTACGCCGAACACATCAGCTTTGTCGTTATACACAAGAAAATGATCTGGTGCGCTGGGCTTACAGCAGGAATGACGCGACGCCGAGCGGGTTGTGTTTCCTCCGGTTCTTGGCCCGCACTGACCTCTGTGTCCGTCAAGGGTTCGCTCTCTGCCAAACTAATGACAGAGATGGGGATGTGAAGCGATTAATCTCCCAGAGCCGCTTCTAATCTTACCCTCTCAGCAACCGCACGGCCAAATATAGCCGACTGCAGTTTGTCCAGACATTTGAATCTCATCTGGCATTTCCCTTCAGTGTTTTGTCTGTGGGATGCAGGTTGTCATTAAGATGGGGTCCACATGCTAACAGCATTCTCAGGCTCGCAGTTCTGTTCTACCACCAGGGCTTTGTAGTGTGAGAGTGTTTGCTGTTCCCTAATGTGTTTAAAAAGTGATCCTGGGCAAACATGCAGTAATGCTTAGGGAAGTCTTAGTCAAGCTGTTAAAACATTCTCAAACCGCTGGGCTTTGCACCTTGTGACTGGTAATTTAAAAGAACACTCTTGTCAGATCGTGGATTTTGCTGAGTGGAGAAATGGGTGGCTAAGGATAACCACTTTGCCACAAGCAGGTCGCTCGTTGACCCATTTCAGCTTGCTGCTTGTCCGTCATTTAAAAGCTCTTTTGGAATGCGCCGTCCACTCGGAGAGTGAGGAAATTTGGCCGTAGTGTAAAATGAAGTAATGAGCCCGTTAAATTGTCCTGAATCTAGATGCTTTGGTTGGTGTCAGTCCTTCTGTGTTCAAGCACTGTTCTCATCCGTTTTACGGCGCCGATTAAGACAGATGTACCCTACCAAGCAAAGTAACCCTAAAACACAGAAAATCCTTATTGGGTTCTTGGCAGCAGGTTGATTTTGCTATGTATTTGTTTAGAATTTTCAGTAGTGGTCAATATTTGAAGTTTTAAGAGTCAGACCATCGCACCATCGTTGTTAGATTAATTTCACAAAGCCTATGAAATGCCCCCCCCCCTTTTTTTTTTTTTTTTTTTTTTTCTTCCCACGATCATACGTGCTACAAAGAATGTATCTGTTCTATTGACTGACGCTGTGACAATGTTGAATGAGAATGACCTAATTCCTCTTCCATTCTGCATCCTAACCCATGAATAGAGGTCTTCACTGTGGTGAGACAAATGTTTACTTGTTTTTTTTCCTGGTAAAAATAATCAGAAAAGGACATATGCCATGTGTTTACTGGGAATCGGCGTCCACATATCACTGTGAATAGCACATGGATTAAGGAGATTGCTGTAACACCACATCACAGCGCCTTCTGTATGGAGGTGCACACATGGGGCTGGGAGGATGCAGTGGGGACCCCCCCCCAAGAAGATTGACAAGATGAAACACAAGCAGCATGGATGTGCTAAAATCTAGTGATATGAGTACAAAGTGGGGGGTTATTATAGGGCAGCGATGAGAGGGTTTGTCTGCCAGGAAACCTCGGCGGCGGCGGCAGCCCTATGGAGAAGGGAGCGTCGCATTAAAACAAGTCTGTTCAGGAACTCCTGACATCATCCATTCCATGCTCAGCATGTCAGTCCAGCTGGATGTGGCTGGCTGCACGTTTGTCTTCTCTGGCTTCATGACCTCTCCCTTTAGTCACACCTTGTGTATCATGTATTTTATTGCAGGACTCGGTAGTCATAATTTACACACCTGTATGAATTCTACAGGTATTTGCAGGAAGACCACCCAGTTCTCTTCCAGTGTAAAGGCCCTCACACATTTTCAAGCATCCACTTTACATCTTTGGAATTAATCTCCCCATACTAACACTAGATTATCTCCATAGTAATTGATGGGGGTTTATTGTGTACAGTCAAGACAGATGTTCCTTCCAGAGAATGAAGCAGGGCTTTGAGTGTTAATGTGATTGGGGGGGATCATAGCTGTGAGTGACCCATTTTAGATACAATTCTGGACTGTTTTATAGTGTCTTTAAATTTTGAAATGCTGCACCAAAATTCAGACGGTGAGGCACAGCCCAAAAAATTCTTTAATATTTTAAGCACCTTTGGAGGCACCTTTGTGTCGGTCTGATTGAGGATATGTGTAGCTTCATGTGTCTGCATTGCTTTATACTAGTATTCCAGGAGTATACAGAAGCATGACGGGATACACGTCAGCCACTAGCCAAGCGTAAAATCGCTTCACATGCTCATGAGTAAGTGTCATTCATGGAGCATAGGCCAAACTAAACACACAGCTCTTCATTAAGGATCACTTCCTGACTAGATTGTAACCAGTGGACCATACCAAAGTATTTTTGGATTTTAATCCTTTTGCTTTACCAAGCAAAGATACCCCATTAATACATGGTGTTTGACCACGCAATTGCTATTCTACTTGGTTTTCATCATTGCCTGATGACCATGGTGCATAAATCCAACTGAGTAAGCTCATCTAAGGTGTACCTTGAGCCAAGGGAAGATTAGGCATGCTTAGCAGGTACTGCTTTGGGAAACTAGATTAGGCCATGCTTGTTATCTGCAAATCAGACCATCTACATCATTCAAAACCATTTTAAAAGTTGAGAGGAAATGAAACTGTAGCCAATGGTTTAGACTTGGAGGTGAGGTGCTCAGTATTTTATAACTGTTAGGCCTCTTGGTATCGAACGTTTGCACTCGAACGATGCACTTGGCCACACAAGGAGGCATACGAGTCTACGCCTAAATTCATAACTGCACTGTCGATTACGAATGAGCAGTAGTTGGAGACATTTAGTTTTGTTCGTTTCCCTATCATTTAATCTTAGTTTCATTTAATCTTCGTTTTCTCATTTGCTGCCATGAGATAAACCCAGAAGCCTTGACATTCGTGACAGATATGGCCGGTAATCTATAGAGGAAGTTTTTGTTTGATTCAGTGCCAAGATTTTGTTTGATATTCGAGCAGCATCAGATGAACAAGAATCTTATTCATCTCGCATACGTTTATAGATCTGTATGATTATTCCTAGGCTGGTAACGCTTTGGATAACGCAGGCAAATTCGGATGGTTTTTGTGCATGCTGTTTACTGTGTTAAATCAAGTGTTGAGCTGATCGACAGTCTTGAATTAATTTTAATGTGAACATTTCGGATGTGCTGTGTGTATTGTAATGGATAACGATATTCATATGTGCAGAGCGTGTTCTGGCAATTTCTCTCTAGTGCACATTTAGGTTGTGTGCAGGACGGTACCGGTGCTTCTCGGTGCATTTCCCCGGTATTCCACCAGAAGGCGCCACAGCAGTTCAAAAGCTGTCCACAGCCACTGCACTGTTACCTTGCAAGTTGGCAACATCAACGTGTTCAGTTTTCCCAAATGATTTTCTACTGTAGCATTGTGGTCGTGCGATCAACGTGAAAAAATTGTTTTAATTAATTCAGTCATTTCAAAAGTGATGAACTCACTTTTTTCTAGACCAAGTCTCCTTTGACTACAGCCGGTTTTACTGCTGTGTGACAGTAAATGAACAGGTGTGCTGTTAATGTGTCAGCCTTGGTACAAGGGAATATTGCATTTCGAAGATGCTGTCAACGTGGCTGTGACGCCATGCTGTTTTCGCAATGGAAGGGAAGCGACACTTCGCAAGCAAGAGCAGGCCATGTTATTAATAAAACACTTTCACATCCTGCTTTTCATACGCTGAAATCATGGGTGTCACGCACGGTAATGTGCTATTGTTGCTGAATTATGACCAAGAAAGTAATTTTTTTATGCCATAAAAATCACGAACGCCAGAAAACGGCATGTTGACTGATTTAATGTATGTGTGGATGCTGGGATGTCGAATCCACACGAATCCCGACCCTGTAAAGACTCGGTCCTGTTGAAGCTCCTTCCCATCACCCTTGGCACATGGAGGTGCAGTTCAATTGTAAACTCTGTACTTACTGTTCGCATTAAGCGCATCACGTGCAACAAGACACGGACAGTGCAGCACTGACTGTTAGAGTGGTGCCACAAGCCAAACTTATACTGGGGTTGAATGTCTTTACTCCATATTGGGCATGTGCTCTGGGTAAATATAGATTTCATATCACTTGGTCACGATTTCTGCACATGCCTGTCCATTTATGACCTATTTATATACCCTGCATATGTATGTCATACTGACAAGCTTCTAAAGAGGATGTTCCTGCGATGTGGGCTTTGTGCCAGCATGCTTTCTGGAATAAAAGCGAAACGGCGTGCATGTCGTATGTTTGATGTAAAACTCAAAGCTTATTAGCTGCGATTGCGGTTTGAGGGAAACAGTCAAATGCTCGTCCTGTTGGGCTGATTCCAAGCCTGGAAGTGAAATCAGGTGAAATACTTGTCAACCTCGCTTTAATGTGTGTGTGTGTGTGTGTGTGCTATTACTCGTTTGTGAGTCTCTTAGGAGAAAAGCGTCTGTCCTGCCGCACATCCCACGCCGCAGACGTGTCACGCCACCTGCGTGGTCGTTTGGTCGCACTTGGCTGCCACCCGGTGGAGGAAATTTGTGTTGCGTGGGAGGAGGCCCACGCATCCAAACCTGTGAAAATAATTTGTTCAGGGCTCTGCTTCTTATGTAGACTTAATGACTCATTAAACCCACAATGTTGGCTGGATGCCACACTGGGTTGGCTCCACACACTCCAAAATTTCCTTCCAGACAGTACGTTAAAGTTTTAGCTGGATGGCTGAAGACAGCCGTGTGTCACTGTCAGCCGTGGGATGGATAGTTCACGTTTTGTGAGGTAATTTGGGCAGAATCTGTCACTTCTGTCTGGAAAGAAACTGAACACGAGCCCTTCACCACTAACCATTACACATGACATCTGTCACAGAGAAAGCCGTGTTCGTTATAACGTTCTCTAATGAACACCCGTCACACCACTGTGACAGGTGTTCTTTCTGCTAATTGGTAATTCTGTACCTGTAGCAGCAATACATTAAGAAGGCAAGTCTCTTAGGTACAGCTTAAAGGTTTCTCTCTGAAAAATATATTTAACAGGGGGAACCAAACAATAGATTCACTAAATTAACATACTTGAATGTACAAAACCGATTATGTACATTTACTTACTGAAAAAGGTAGTTTAAATGTGTTTTATGTTACAAATGCATGCAATGGGAAATTTAAAAAGTAATTTTATAAAAAAAAAAATGTTATGGCTCAGTTCAGTTCCTACATGTGCATGATGACATGTACTTAGGCATTTCAATGCAGAAAAAAGGAAGGGAGGTTTTGACTTTTCTTTTTCTACGTAACTACAGATTTGGAAAGTGAGCATTTAGTGGTGCACACATTGTTTGACAGTATGTAGGTTGACGCTGTTTACCTATACAGGTAAAACGGGAGAAAACCCAAGAATGGTGGCACAGAGGGGTAGGAGGTATCGCTCAGCTGTACGATGTTCTGAGGATGGAACAAACAAACGGCCTAAAGACGCCCTGAAGGGCTGCAAACCCTTGTTTTGTAAATTGTGTGCTGGGGAGGAGGGGAATGATGATTTGTCCTTTGCCATGGCCTGTACCTAAAACGGGCCCCACACACACATGATCCAGTCAGTCAGCAGAGGAGGGAAATTGGCAGAGCGATGCTCGAGCTTTTCCTAGCGTTTCGAAACAGGTTAACGGCTGTGGTCTGGACGAAGTGGGAAAAGGCACGAATTTAAGATGGCAGTACGGGAGGGTACAAGGTTAATTAATAATGACTACTGAAACAAACAAGCAATGAAACGTGATATAGAAGGTCTCTCTCTCTCTCTCTCTGTTGTGTAAACTGCTGCTGTTTTGCTCATTTGCCAGTATTTAACTTGTGCTGCAGTAAAACACTCATGCTGTTTGGTGCTCTTCACCAGGTTTTAACACATTTCAGACCTGTGAAATGACAGGCTGTGCTGTGGGCTGGACTACGGTTTGGTCCCCTGCTCCAAATTGCCAAGCTAATTGGTGCTGCAGTGAACAATTTCTTCTAAAATAGTGACGTAATTCAACCACACGAGCTGATCTCACCAAATGCAAGAGACGCCGCTGCAGCCGTGGGTGGCGGCTAAGTACTGGCAATGTTTATCTGCCTGTGACATTTCAGAGGCGAGGGACGCTTCAGCTGTCGGCAAACACCTCGCTAGTTAATGTAAACAAAGGTACTGGCCATTAGCGTGACTAAGCTGTACAGAACCATACTTACGTTTCGCAGTATTATATAAGTGCAGTAATGTGCCACTAAATCATGCATGTATGTTTTCGTTATGAATATTACTTGTGTTTAAACAGTCAGTCCGTCTCAGGGATGTATGTTAAGTGCTTCCCCCCACCTTCTCTTTTTGGGTTAAATTGGGAATGTGCTTAATTTAAGAAGTAGGTCTAATGTATTTGGTTTTCAGGGCTGGTGACACATCCACATCCTGTCTTCCCAAATCAGCGGGTGAAAGGAACCTGTCCTTTCGGAACCACGGAAAGAGAACCTGCAGTTCTGTGGAACATCGGAATCTGCTCTTTTCTCAGATGGTGTCAGTGAGCTTTGGTACAAACAAAACATATACACAGTAATACAAATACATAATAATTATCCTGAATGCTTTTGTGGCCAGGACCCAATGTGGACAAGTTTGAGTATACATGTCTAACATGTTAATGGGATTTGTTTAGGAGGTGTGTGTGTGTGTGTGTGTGTGTGTGTGTAACCTTCAGTCAAATGACTCCTTGTCTCACTTTTAAAATGTTACCGAAAACAACAGCACTGTCCTGTCACTGCTGGCAGTTTGGGAGTTAACACACACCTCGGTTTGCCATCACAGTATTTACAGACCATTTCAGACAACCCGCTTGAAACACCACCTGGCACTCAGCTCAGCTGGGCCCTCCGGCTGTAGCGAATCACTGTTCTATACCTGCAGTGCAGGTCAAAATGAAACTGTTTTGTCAGCCTTCTTGTGTTTTTATGCTCTGGTCAGATTTGTGACTTAACCCAACTATTTATGAAATTTCCTTTATGCAGTGAAGTAATACTTAAATACTTTAGGTGAAATTAGTGTCAGTAGCAGCTAGTTACATATTTAGAATATAGTTACAGAAATGATGAAAATCTTGTCTGTATTTAAAAGACACAAGTTTTACCAAGTAGTGATTTCAGACAGGAGGTGTTTCCAATATGCCATCTGTAATTGCAATCAGGTTTAAAGAACAAAGGAGTTTTATTTGAAAATTATGTGGAGTGAAAACAGTGGTATTGTGTGCAAGGTCGATTTGATGAAGGATTGGAAAAACAAGTGTGGGAGTAAAAAGCAGGAAACGGATCTGAAATTTGGCCTAAGTGTTAATGGAATTTGCTTAAGTCACGTTTTTTTTTTCTCTCAGTGAAAGTAGACAGAGTAACAATATTAACAGTGCGCACACACTAGTTTGGGTTGAACTTGTATGGTCCACACTACAGTTTTCATTAAACTGTGAACACAAGAAGTGCAACAGAGAGGATAATTAATGCATTTTGTACCACCCTGTTTCCTGTGGCTACGGAAGGCTGCATCGTCCACCACCGGAGCTGGTTGTGCAACTGCTTTGCTGTGACATTTTCCAAGTCTGCTTCATGACTTTTTCTAGAGAAACAGTTGAGGGTGTACTGGAAGAATGGCTACCCTTCATCCTGGACACCACAGGGCCTTGAGTATAGGACTTGCTGAAATAACGTGATAATGTTTGTTCTGCTGGGACCTTCGTCCTGTCATGTTTCAACAATCCCAAGAAAAGCCGTGTTTAGCTGCCTGTGAGTAATGGTTACCCTATACAGATTTCCTACATATGTAATTTTTTTATTCCTACCGATGTAATGGTGTCTCTTGAATTTATAAAACTTAAAAACAGCGGCATATCATGTTATTGATATGAGTGATAGTATGAAACATATGCAAGACAATTTTGGCCCCAGCTGTCTCTCTGGAGTGGAGCAACATCTGACTTCACACAATAGTGAATAAAATGGATGAAATTAGATAATGCCTGCCTTGTTCCCCTATGGACAGTGACATTTTACATTCCATGAATCCTCTCTTCTCCTCAGTGGAAACTTTCTACAGCCACCATAAAAAAGAAATTTGGGCACATGAGAGGTGAGTAATAATTAAGCCAGCTCTGGAGTTATGACTCCCTTTTCCTTCCTGTATCCTGTGTCATCCTCCTGTTGACAGGCAGATCTGTGAAACCTGTGGCAGATTTAACCCTTGGTTCAGGTTTAAATTTACATGTGATGAACGGCAGCCCTTTGACAGGAGGCATTTCAAAATGTCTGTTATGAGCCTTCTTATTTTGTATAAAATGAAAAGCTACCTCAGTAGTGATTCTAATTGGCAGTTAATTATCATGTAAGGAAACGAACCATACCTTTAAATTAACAAGTGATCCACTGTCTGTTAGCTGATGAACGTTAAACCACCTTGTTCGTAATTGGTTCCCCAGTTTAGGTGCTGTTATTTATAACTAGCTGCCTCCTGATTGTGACTGATTTGGACAGGTGCGTTACGCAGGGATGAATTCAAGGGGCTTTGTTAGCGCAATTTCAGAGCCTTTTAGATTCTTGAGGGTCACTGGTGACAGCATGGACTCATGACTCCTGACGAAGGCAAACATGGTCTGAGAGCTGGCTGATGTCATGAGGACTGTAAAAATGAGCCGTATGCAGGCCGCCTTCAACACCCAAAGAACTCTGCTATCAGTTAGCCACACGCTCCAAAGCAGTAATGGTGCTTTTCTGTTTCCATAGGAAACCTGCCATACCAATTTGGTGAGAAGGATACATCATTTTGAATGTGGGGAATTTATTTTATTTTCCCATAAAATAAAATGGAGGCACGTTACATCTTCAAGGATGTGAAAAATGTACACAGAAGCGGAAAGACGCGCTTCAAAGGTCACTCAACTGGTTTTTATGTCTTCTGAAGGTACATGGGCATGTGGTTTCCACCACGGCTGCTTTGGCCTGGTTTGCAGCAATATGCTGCAGCAGGTGGAGATCAGAAGTACCAGTAGGACCCCCAGCAGACCTGCATGGCTGCTGTCCAGGAGATGAACCTGTCTACCTAGGTGTGAAGGTCTCATCTGGTGTTCTACTTTAACCATGTCAGTACTGTGCATGTCAGACTCGACTGGGTGGCACAAATGTCAGCTTTAAAGCACGTTCTGATGAAGGGTGCATGTACCACTCTTTTTGTCCCATCCCCTCCACCACCCTGTTTCTCCTAAGTCGCACATTGCGTGAGTACCTGCAGCCTGGTTTGTGCCAGAACACGCTGTGGTCACGTTGCTCTTTGGGATGTTGACCACAATCCTTTGAGCTGTACTGTGGCACGAAGCAAACGTATTCTGCCTCTGAGTGCAGCTGTTACATGTCTGAGAGCAGAACGCCGGGGTTTAGAAACAAACACCAACGTTTGTCTCCGGCTCCTAGGATGTAGGACCATCTAATGAGTTCAGACTAAATCAGCCCTGTTAGTCTATGTGTTAGCAGCATCTCATCTTAGCTCCCTGGGCTAATGCTGTAGGTGGTAAGGAGGTTAACACAGGCTAGCATGGCATGTTGCCTCTCAGGGCTATTCCCTTTCAAGCATGCAAGAGGAGACCTTCAGCAGATCCTTCTGGCCTTCGGTTACACTGGCCTGAATTCAGGTATGTTCTCCGTTACGGCCGCGGATGAGCATCAACAGCGGTCTCATAACTGACCTCTTTATCCCTTCCTTCTCACGTAACGAACTAAAAAAACTTGTTGACCTGCATTTTCAAATGCAGGTTAAAATTAAATGTCTTCTCAGTACAGGCAGTTTCGATTTGTTGGGGGGGGGGGGGGGGCCGAGGACCAGCAAAATATTGCAAGGCTGGGGTTTTCAGAGAAATTGTACAATGGTCACTTGGTTCTGAAAGAAAATAC
>JABJVR010000007.1:2497042-2520476 GCA_025773905.1 Chitala chitala | reverse complement strand
GAGCTAAATCGTTTGCTTATTAAAGCCCTGTAGCTGCATGTGTCTAACAACCTGGGGGAGGAGCTAAATCGTTTGCTTATTAAAGCCCTGTAGCTGCATGTGTCTAACAACCTGGGGGAGGAGCTAAATCGTTTGCTTATTAAAGCCCTGTAGATGCATGTTGGTGAGGGACCTGGTTGTACAGTGAATCTATTTTCCAGATCTGGAACCCAGTTTTCTACAAACTCAAGCCACAAATTGGGTCATGTCCTAAATGGTTCCCAAATGCATCTCAAGATGGAGGAGTAGTGCCATGCTCCAAGGGTCATTCAGAAATGGCCAGCTAATGAAAGTGCGGGTCGTGGACTGCAGGAGGTAACCCACACATACGGGGAGAACAGAAGGGTCAGGGCTGAGTTTCAAGGCAGTGGTCTTGTGTTGAGAATTTAGTCATACTCAGCTGTTTGAAGAAGTCATCCATGTGTTACTGACACAATGCTCGGTGAATGTGTGTGCCACTTGTCAATATATGATGACATCAGACTTTGTGTACAGTAGGTAATTTGTTTTAAATATACACACTAAAATGTCTGCGTAGTGATGATGTAAGCATGATGCTAAGACCATTTTGCCAATATATTGCTACCTGTGACATTTGTAATACTAAGAGTGGATGTTATTTGACAAGGAATTTTGCAAGAAATTTAACAGGTCATCCGTCCATTGTCTGGAGCCCATCCCAGGGGGCACAAGGCAGGGGATGCCCTGGGCAGGGTGCCAACCCACCACAGGGCATTAATAGATCATAAGAAAGGTAAACTTAGACAATATAATTGTCACAAGACAAAACGAAAGTTTTGTACATTTGCTGTCGATTTTATTTTTTAGAATAGTGGTACCAGTAATAAAACAAAATAGATTATCAACATCTTTTAAAGGCAAACACACTCATTAATGTTTTGCACTCTACCATTTCACCTAATGTATTCATGCTAGTCTGAAAAAAATATAAATCTTAATAAAAATATACAATTTAACTTAATGGCGTTACTTCACCTTAACATCTAGTTTCAAGGTTCCTTATTTTATCCATGCACACTAACAGTACATCTTATAATTTAAAAAATTAAGACCTGTAGGCGTGTTGTCAGTTCCATAAAGCACGTCTTCTCTAAAATAAAGTACTGCAAACAAGAATAAGCCCCACAAACAGTTAAACATCTTCAAGCAAAACGGCAGAAGCCTTGAACTTCGGTACGCGATGCGGTTGTGTTGGATGGACGTTGGCGTATATATATATATATACCAGATGATATAATGCAAATCAAATGCCTTTGTTTCCAAAGTCACATTGAAATACTTACAGACTTTACAATAAATACCACACATGCGCTAAAAAATAAATAATGACTTCAACATTTTGCTGTGGTAAAATGCGAAATAAAGCGAGTCGCTGCATGGCGCACACGGTGGAGATGTTTCCTATAAAGCACTAGTGACACTAAGTCTCTCCGTCTGCAGCTCTTACCTTGAGGTAGATATCGCGTTTACAAAGGTCTGTTTTCAATAGTCGCCATGACTGTCGTGGCTCTGACAAGCATTAAATGTAGTGTATGAAATGTTTTACAAGATCCATTTGGGAAGATGTAGTAATAAATTAATATATAATTAAAGACAAATATGAGTTATGACTTTAGAATGAAAGTGGAAAAAAACTGCCCCAGGATGCCTATGCAAACCCGTTGCTGTCTCTTGGTGTGGTGAATTTTGCTTTTTGTTGTAGTGCATTTCCTCCCAAAGTGTCCCCGCCGTCACCGGATTAGCGCTCTGGCTAACCGCCCCCTCTACCTCTCACCCATCTGTCCTTCTCAGGCATATTCTGTGTAGATTTTTCTACACCAGTGCATCTCAACCTTTTTTTTTTTTTTTTTTGGTGAAGTACCCCTTAGAGGCACACGGACACATGAACATGTACCTCCTACCTCCGGGAGCAAGATGGAGGTTTGGGGGTCTCTCTGCAAAGATTCCACTATATTAAACAAAGCTCCTATGCATCACCCTTGGTAAGACTAAAGGCACCCCAAGGGGTGTGTGTATCTCCCAGCAGAGACACACTCATATACAGTGCAGAGTGTGCAAAGGCGTGCCAGATTTCAAACAGAAAGTGCTGTCACAAGCTCCCTTACGCCAAGCGAGTCTGAAATACAGCTGTGTGCTGCCTAACACTCAAATGATTTTGTTATTAAATTAACAAGAGAAAGGTTAATTAAAAATCAGCCATTAAAAAAGAAATTGTTCAAGTACAGTATGATACTAATGTTTTTAAATTGGGCCTTTTTAATTCAGGTGTTTTAAAATGCTACTGTATGTCTTGTGTGCAATCTGTGGAGAACATTTCATCGCTGAGGACGTGAAAGTAGCCTGTATGGATCTGAGGGGAGAGTCTGTTGAACTGTCGAACCGGGGCAGAGCGAGGGACTCCAGCTGCATGCTGAGCATGAGGCCTCCGTTCCGGGCCAGGAAGCCCTCGTCCATGTCGTTCAGCTCCACGGGTTCTGGATCTAGTACCTCCTCCTTCTTGCTAAAAAGCATGTCCAAATAGCTGGTGTAGGTCGCCTCCTTCTGCAGCTGATCATCTTTCCTTACATCCCTGTAGGCTTCGTCTATCAGGCAGCTCTCGTCACCGAAGGTACCCGTTTGGCCGAAGCTCTCCCACGGGCTGGGTGCTCGGCTCTCCTGCTGGGCCAGGTTGACCAGGCGCTTCTCCTCCTTCTCCTGACTGATGGACTTGGGCACAGGACTCTTGACGTCCAGCTGGGAGACTGAGCTGTTCAGTTCGTTGAGGAGGCCTACCTCGCAAGAGTCTGTTTGCAAACTGAGCTTGATGGTGCTGGCAATGAAGGAGTCAAAGTCAAAGCCTAAGTTCTTTTCCTGCAGCTTGTCCTTTTCAACAGGGCCCTGTGAAGCTTCCTCTAGTGCAATCTGGGCCTTGACCAGGCCATTCTTCTCACACTTGGACTTGCTCTTCTTGTCGGCTTTTTCCTTGCTCTGCTCCTTCCAGTTGGACAGGTCAATGATGAGCTTGGGCTCATAGTAATGGTTTACCTCACTGTCACGCCACACCAAGTTGTCCAGGTATGAGGGAGAGACGATCTTGTAATTGCACGTGTATCCGCATTCGACGTCGCAATACTTGTTCTCGTGATGGTCCTCGGGCTGCCAGGACAGCTCGGGGCTGAAGAAGGATTCGAAAACAGGGTCTTCCAGAAACTTCTCACAATCACCATCCAAGTATTTGCGAGGATCAATCTGAACTTCCTCCTCATTGGTCACGTCTGACATTGCTCGAGGGTCTAGTTGGACATCATCCACCTCATGATTACTATATATCTGCAAGTCTTGGTCTGAGAACTGGCTTTCGTGATATCTGAAAAATATTAAATGGAAAAACATCAGTGGCCAAATCAAAAGATATTCTTAAGAACATTATTAACTCACAAAGAGAAATTGTTCACCTGTCCCAGTTGTTGTACACATGGGTCTCATCCATCAGTAGGATGTCATCCACCTCATCTTCAATGTGGAACGGGTGGTTGGAGATGGGCTCATCCAGAGGGAAAGAGTAGTCGTTCATGTATGGGTGGGCCAAGGCCTCCTCAGCAGTCAGGCGGTCCATGGGGTTGAACGTCAAGATTTTCCCCAGGAAATCGAGAGCTAAGAAGTCAAAGTGTGTCAACCTAAGGGAACTGGATTTCCGAGTATCATTTCATTAATGGGCAAAACCTAGGTGAACCTAGCAAGGAGAAGCACACGCTTTGTAGATAGAAGAATGCTAGGTGTTTCATGTTGTTGCATATCAATGGACGCTCACCCTCCTCGCTGATCCCCGGCAGGAGCTTGGCCAGCGGAGTCTGAGGTTCGGACATGTCCCTGCGCACGAAGACGGGGATGACGCTGTGCAGCTCCTGCCGGTCCTCCTCATGAATGACGGGGATCGACTCCAGGATGAGCTGCATCTGTTCCAACTCATGGGCACCTGTTTCAAGCAAGGTGAGCGGCAGAGCAGCCACGCGTTACTTCAAGTGTAGTGTCAACATGTGTTATGTAAACAGGCTCCTAGTGCCTCCACAGCCTCTAGCCATTCCTCTGAACGGGTTCCAGGTAGGAGAGGAAGAGCGAGTCTCAGAGTAAACAGAATGTATGACGTACCATTCTTACTTAACCGTGAGATAGACATGCACAGCTGCCAATGTGTCTTTCATAGCTAATAACATGAAAGTTCTTAGGGCATGGAATAAAATATATCTTGTGTATCTGCCAGAGACTGAGAGAGTTCACATGTTGGCATGAAATGTCTTGTGCTTTTCAGCTTGGAAGGTTGCCTGAGGACACTTGCTGTATCAGGTGTTATATGGAGTGTGTTTGTGTGACTGTGTGTGTGCATGTGTACGTGCATTTGTGTGCGTGTCCAGCTAACCTGCAAAAAGGGTCTTTCCTGTCAGCATCTCGGCAAAAATGCAGCCAGCTGCCCACATGTCGATGGCTTTGGTGTAGTTGTTGGGTGACAGCAACAGGCGTGGAGATCTGTACCACTTGGTGACAAGACCCTCAGAAAGATGGCCCTGAGGGAAGGAAAGAGGGAAGACCATGGTCATGCAGATGGTCATCCTCCCAAAGAGGTCACCTTGTGTGGCACAACAGTTTTATTTGGCAGGTGACAGACCTGACAGTTTTGATAGGCAGGAATTTCCCAGGTCTCAGATTGGCCACAGAGCGCAAAGAGGTGACAAAATGTGGAGAACCTGTAGTATGGAGCCGAAGCTCTGTGCTCCAAGGTAGAGCCTTCAAAAAATGACCAAAATGTGACCATTGTGGCCCCAACCGCAGGAGCAGCGGGTGTAAGAATGGGTCCGGCCGTGGCACACGTGGGGCTTTGTCAACAGCTCTCGTGACCGCTGCAGAGAACAGGATAATCTGTCCCGTGCCACACGGAATGCCAGACAGATAGATCAGTAGCACAGATCTGCCACATGTGGGGCACGGTCAGCAACAACACCCAGGTTGGCTAAGAGTGCTCTTTGAACACTAACAATAGCACAAAGGCCACCGGTGAGTGTGGGTGGGCAAAAACCAAACACAAGTACACAACTAGCAGCATAGATCACGCAATTAAAAGCAAGAAAAAACGTGTAGCGATGTCAGTCTGTAATATAATTTAATAATTTATCATTTATCTTAGCCAAAGGGCATTTTTTAAATCTTGTAGCATGTAAGCCTGATAGCCACAAAATAACCAAAATCACTCTTCCAGACTAAATCTGGAACATATAAGAGACAACTAAAGACAGATTAACAGTTGGCCTGAATGGATTAAACAGATCAAGGCCAGGAAAATCAGATAGATGTTAGCGTACAAAGGCAAGGGGGGGCTGTAACGTAAGTCCCATAATTCCCTGAAGGCTACCTGAGGCCATTTACACAGACCCAGTTCTCTAGGTCCATCCAGCCATGTTCAAAGGTCCCAGTGTATGGAAAGGACTCGAAAAAAATCTGGGGGCAGGGAAAGCTGTGTCTGGCATAGGAGTGCATGCAGGGACATGCCCCTCACACAGTTCCGAAACGTTCTTGGATCAGAGACGAGCTCTGCTGCAACCCTGGTGACATGTCCACCTGAGTGCTCGTTACAGAGCAAAATGGCTCGAATAATTGCAGCCATGTTACTTTATGAGAAACATACTGAGAAACATACGTTAGCACCGATGGCTATTTGAGAACAGCAAACTTGTGAAGTGGCAAGGCGGGTGGCGTGGAGAAAATGGGAGGAAAAAAAAAATTACCTTCACAAAGCAGAATAGCTAAACGGTTTATTTCTCATACCGCCACTACTCAGTGTGAGCCCTGTGAATGGCTGGACGCACTCCAAGCACAGACTGAATGTGCTGGAACTAAACACACAAGCTTAAGCTGGCATAAACAGCATTCTGGAGCCACTTCAGGCCTGCCGTTTTAGCTCAGGGATAAAAATAAAACTTGTTGATCCAACGTAATATCACACGCGCTCGTGGCAGGTCCTTCTGTACCTATACGGAAGAAGGGGTATTTCCTTTAAAGCACCAACAGAAATAAACCAAGGAATTTAATTTGTTAAACCCTATCAGTGTTAACCTTTCATTCACAAATGGGTAAGACTAAGATGAGCTTTTTCAGGATGGTAGAACCACACGGGTTGTGTGTGTGAGACATGCCAACGAACCATGATAAAAATAGCTATGCCTGTATGGAGGCCTCGATGCTAGAAGGAAGCAGGAAGACGTGTATAAAGTGTGCACGTGTAGATCTGGGCCAAGAGGCATCAAACTGGGACTGTCTAACTTCAGAGCCCTACGTAACATTGACAAATTTACACATTTTTCTTCATCTGCAGTCTTAGTCATTTACCGCCCATGGTTTTACATCCTGTTATGAGGAACTGAGCAGTTTTTGTCGCTGTGGCCCAGGGGTAACTGGTAACAGCCAGACCAAAGGAATCCATATTTTATGTTCAGCAACAGCAGGAAATGGTGGAGGGCTGGCAAGGGAGAGGGCATGAGCTGTCTGACCCCCACTCTACACCAATTTCCTGCTTTCCTATTTTGCCTCCTTAGGGCAACATGCATGTCTGACAATGGGCCCTGCAGCTAGGAGCTCCACCTTCCCCAAGCCAAACTATAGGTTCATTTTTTTTTATTTATTTTTTTTTTTGGAAACTCCCTGAAAACATGGCACCGGCTTGCCCAGATGTCGAAGATGCATTTTATTCCCAAAACCAGATTTCACTCTTGGTGTTTGCTGTCAAAGCCGCGGCAGCCGGCACTGTAACATGTCCTTCTTGCCCCAGTTGAGTTCTCTGAATTTGAAAGGTTACATCAACCTTTGAAAATTATGTTTGAATACTCCATCAGTGGCGGGGGAGCGTCTGCTGCACACACAGTCACGCGTTTAAGATGGGTGAGGGAAAAATAACGAGTGTTTTCAGCAGTTTGGTGGGTCTCCAATGCACCCTCAGCTGGACTCTGCAGGAAAAACCCTGCAATGCAGTGAAGACGCCGTCCCCAACGCAGGCTGCAGCTGCCTGCAAACTACACGGTGTGGCGTCAATATACAGGAGCACAGGGACTATGGAAAGCACAACCCTCTCTTCATGGCACAGCACCCAAGTTGCCAAGGACATGCTAGTGCACTCCTGAGCATCGTGAAGGAGGAGTCAGAGAGCCAAGACTTGCAGTGACTGAAGTCGAGTGGGTCATCCAGGTCACCTCGGCCCTACGTACAACGACTGCTGAGCCACGCTGCCCTTTCGTTCTGCAAGCTCTCTGCAAGAGAGCAGGGGTGGACGTTGCCCAGGTTTCAGGCTGTTGTGGAAACTGCCAGTGGATGTGAGGATCGCGTGACCTCAAAGGAGACTGGGAGATGACTAATTAAAGACATGTGTGAGCACATTACTGCTGCACTGCAGCTCCTGTGGCATACATGGGCCTGAGGAACTGGGCTAACAGCACTAATCTAGGGGTCGTTTATATCTCGTGAACATTTCAGTCAAGAATGAAACTTTTGAAATGAGGAATAAAAAATTACCCGGCTTTGTTTTTTCATGTAAACAAATATAAATATTTTTAAATGCATTCAAGTGTAGGTAACGTAGGAACTGTTAGGAAAGCAGTACTTCACAAAAAGATCCATTATCAAAATGAGCTGTCCACTAAAAATGTTCACACTATGCATACTTTTGTATTAGGTCATTAGCAGTAATGACCTCACCTGTAACCGTAAAGTGTACAGAATCACAATACAGCCAACTGGTAAAGAACTCTGCAGGCGGTTCCTTTGAAAGAGCTCCAGTGATTTAGCAGAGGAGCACTATTCACATCCAATAAGCAATTTTCCTTTAGCTTTTTAGTTGAAACTGTGCCCCTCAGTGCACGAACCAACCAAAGGTTTCTTTGTTTTTATGGTAACGCCAATTTTTGAAGCAAAAGCTACGGTTCTACTTCTAGCCTGCAAAACTGAGCATTCCAAAGGCCAGAAACAGTGCTTTCTATTAGTATAGCATGTGTGAGCAGTGCACAGAAGGTACCTTGTGCGAGTAGTGTGGGTCCATGATGCGTGCCAAGCCAAAGTCTCCTATCTTCAGAACCAGGTCCTCTGTGTTCACAAAAAGGTTGGCAGGCTTGAGGTCCCTGTGCAGCACGTTGGCAGAGTGGATGTACTTGAGGCCACGCAGCAGCTGGTACATGAAGAGGCGGGCGTGGCCCTCGGAGAGGAGTCCTTGCTCTAGAAGCTTGGACAGGTCCGTTTCCATGTACTCCTGTACAATGTAGACCGAGCTGACCTCGGTGAGCGAGCTCACGTCCTCGCAGAGCTGCACTCCGCTGGGCCCCAGCGTCTCAAACACCCTGACGATGTTGTCGTGGTCCAGACGGCGGATGATCTTGATCTCGCGCAGTGCATGCTTCACGCTCTGCGGGTCGGTCAGTACGATCTTCTTGACGGCAACCTTCTTGTCACAGTCGTTGTCCACAGCAGAGAAGACCAGGCCATTGCCCCCGTATCCCAGGGGCTTTAGGTCCATGTATCGGGGGCCCAGGTCAAAGCCGTGAATGTTCATGAGGCTTTCAAATTTCTCTGCCATTTTGCTAAAGCACAAAAGGCAGCTTTGCTTAACTCAGGATTTTTGCCTTTGTTGAGCTTGGTAAGAGACTGGAATTCTGTTGGCGTCAACAGTCAAAACCATATGCAAAACACTTAAGCAAAAAATAATTTTTATTAATTAAAAACAGCCGCAATGGCCCACAAGAGTTCAGCCTACTGTGTATTCCCCCAGGGAAAAGACGACAGTCCCCTTTGATATGTAGAAAGGGTATGCAGTGTTGTTTGAAACCTAGATTTTTTTTTTTTTTTTTAATAATACAATGGAATGAAGTCAAGCGCTGTTTTTTTATATATTCCAAATGCTGAAGGAAGAGGGTAATATTACCCTCGCAGTGCACATATGTTCAGTGTACGACTCATCCTGAGCGGCCCGTTCTTCCGGGCCGGTGCGGCACAATGGTTTTATTGTACTTCGTTTAAGACCGCCCCTTTAACAATGTCAAGTCCGGTGGTTAAACAGCAGGTCCCCCCTCACTGGTCAGGTGGCTCCAGCTCACCACACTCACAGTCAAAGCTGTCCTCCATGTTACAGTGGCACCTCCTGTAACACACACACACACACACACACACACACGGAAATTAGATTCATTGACCACAGCTGCCCACACAGAACTTCGTGCAAGCCACAAAATACACTCAGATACCCAATTTAAAACACACACAGAATGCTGTTCATTTTTTCCTTTGGAAAAACTGAGATCTAAACAATCCATTCTTTGGATTTAAAAAAAAAAAAAAAAAAAAAATCTAGTACTCTGCTTCCAATCTTCATGCTATGACCTGGTTTGAAGGTACTGATTAACCACTCAAATCAGCCAGGCCAGTCTCTAACCCTGGTGGCAATGTTCAAACATCCGCACAGTTGCAGGTCAGTTTGCTCCCACATGTCGGTTGCCCCCTTTCAGGAGGTCGATTAACATAAAACCCCAGAGTGCTTTTGCAGACCCGTTTCGTTTGTCATGGAAGCTATTCTTTAACGACCACAAGCAGTACTGTGCAGTCATCACACTTTAGAGCGGTTCACACCGCAGTGTGTATCGACTAGCACGCATTTCGTTGCCACGTTGACATTTTCAGGCTGCGAGAAGAAAAGCAATAGACAAGATCGTTTTGTGTCCAGTGCGGCAAGCCCTTGTGTTACAGCCGCATTAGGCGATAAGCCGGTGAAAACGGAAATATAAGCTGTCTGCTGGACTCCACGATTACACGGATAAAGGGACAACCATGTCTGACTACACGAACAGTCAGCTTCGTGTGTGTGTATGTATTATATATATATATATATATATATATATACACATACATACACACACACACACACACACACACACACATACACATACACACACACGAAGCTGACTGTTCGTCATACACACACACTAATGTTTGACTGGCCAAACGAAATGTTTGGTATACATATAGAATGCGATAACACTTTAAAAGCAATGCAATCTTTTATGCCGAACGTATAATTTCGGAAATTAAGTGCTGCGATACCACACGCAGATAACCAAAACCCAATGGGTCAGTCAGGCGGACTAGTTAACTGTAGTAGGAGGGTCGCAGATGCTTACTAGACCACGATAACGTTATACCACGGTCTTTACAGACGCCTGCTTCTAGTTAACACCAGCACGTCCCTTTAGGACAGACTACATAATGTAAGACTCATTAGTCACCATTTGTCCGTATGAGCGCAGATCCACTTTAGTTATAGACTTACTGAAGATACTAAGTGATCCCTAACAGAGCCTGTACGCAGTTTACCGGGACCACACTGGAGACGTGGAGGTGGCAGTCCTGCCCCTTAGACACGTATCCCACCAGCCGGCCAAGTGGGCAAACATACAGGCCAAAGCACTTCTACACCTTATAAATACACGCAGCTTTAGTGTAAAACGCCGGAGACCCAAGTACGAACTGGGCTATAGGAGAAATTAAGGCAGAAGTCAGCGATCCTTCACGTATCCTCTTGTAGCTGGTCGGATTGTGTTTGCAGCCTAAAAAAGCAACAAAGTAGCGAGGAGATCTAAAGAAAGAGCGGAACGGCACGAGCGCAGCTCCACGGTATATCGGACAACACTCGCTCGGTAACTGTTATAAATTCAAATCACTGATATAACGACTCGGCATTTTTCCGAGTATTTTAATTTAAACAACCGGTTACGGAAACAAAAGGGTTCGCCGTGTTCACTTACACCACGAATATACACGGGAGTCATCAGGAATAACGACCCAACATAAATGTGCCGAGAAGCAAAACCGCGTACAAATACAATAAAACGGAAAGTCAACGGCGATTCTCAAATCGTGACCGAAATGCAATAAGACCCCCGCTTACCTTTAACATATCTAACGTTTACGGTTTTACTCCAGCCGCAGCGCGCGTGCCCGGCGCTCCGCTGTCTGCGCCGCTGCCGCAGTTGCCATTCACACTATTGCGCCTATGTAAGCAGCAAAGTGCGTCAGTCCGAGGTGGCGAGACACGCGCGGCGGCGGCAAATTTAAAAATTTAACTAGGTACTTGTTACAACAGGTGTAGGTGAAAGTGGCGCAGAAGCGAATTGCTGCAGGGTGCTTGTCGCGCCAAAGCCGCTGCCTTCACTGATTTTAATTATGCGGGTAAATGACTGTTGTTACAGTCACGGCTGAACGCTGTGAATGGACAGGCTGCTGTGCTTTTCCTCGTCGGTTCACAACTGGAAAAGGAGCAATCAATACTTATGCAATATAGGTAAACTTAATTTAATTACTATTTTTATGCTTATTATATACTGTAAACATAAACACACGCAACATATGCTGTACAGTTACGTTTCCAGTAATTGCTTTGCTTGTATGATCTGTGCTACAGTTCTCCCATCACTGCGAGTTTATATGTAGGCTTGTGTGAAACTCCTTAAAGTAACCTGATAGATAACACGCGTGACTTACCCGTTGATGGCTGACGCAGCTGCGCATCCCTTAGTCACACAGCGTGTCTGTCAGTGTCCTGATCAGGACCAGCTTCAGAGGAAACTTTTCATTTCGACCGGCTCGCTTTATCCTCCTGAACAAGCTGCCCGGTACCTCCTGGTCCTGAGCTCACAGCCACCCACGTTGCGTGAAGTTGCACGACAAAACAGATCCAGGTCTAGCCTCTCAAGTTTCTTAAATTCTCTAAAGTCAATAACAAGGCTGCGTACTGGTAGTTTTGCGTTGTTATAACCGTAAATCAATTGAATATTAATTTCTTGAAATATAAACTTGAAATAATGTAAATTGTTATTGACAGTTGTAATTTATACGATTTTCAAATAGTGTGACAGCTGGTTTTAAAAATCCGAACGTTTGTCAACGCGTAATTTGCAGTCCTCAGTCTGTTAATATTTTGTATTTAAAACTGCCTTCTATCTGTCCGTCCATTAGAATCGATTTGCTCTCAACGCCGCGTCAATAAAAACATTTCGTATAGTTTACAGCTGGAAAGAGGAAACGTCTATACGAAATGCGAATTGTTCGTTCGTTGAATCCCCCCGAAATCCAAAGCTGATGAATTAGAAACGCGCGTGTGTCTTTGCAGCGTCACTGTGACGGTGCCCACGTGTCTCGGGATGCAGCACAAATCCGCCTACCAACCGCTGGAGAAGATGCGCCACAGACAATCACATGCAGCCTACTGCGAGTGGCTCTTCGGCCACTATACCGCAACCGACTTATACGTTCAACGATAGCTGTTTAGTACACATTTAACGATATTCCCCTTAATTATGGGCAGGAAGCATACTGCGGTGTATTCGTATCGCCAGTTTTACCCTTCAGTGTTCAGATCAGTTAAATATTTTTGGCCGGTTAAAAATTCTCCAAGAATAGGCTGTTTCAGGATGACAAGACTTTTTTTTTTAACGTAATATGGTGTACTGAACGCCCTCCCTTCCCTGTCCAACCCCCTCATTAAGCAGATGACTTTTGAACCAGTGCAGAACCCATGTACATGGAACTGATGAGACAGCTGTTTGAGTTGCCTTCTCAAGTTCCTTAAGTCAAGAACGTTCTTGTTAGGAATAATAATAACAACCCAGATAACCTTTTGTCATACTGTGGAAGGGACTGCAGGTTGTCCCTGTTCTGAGGTCACACAATGAACACCACAGACGACCGTAGGTCTCTCTGTCATTATAGTGCCGCTAGGCAGAGTGGCCCTGGCTGTCTGTTTTGGCTCATATGATTGTTCATAGTTAACAAAGTGACTTAATACATGTGAATTTTGCAGGCTAACCTGTTAAACTTCAATCAAATTCCCTAGAGGTCCCTTATTATTGTGTACTTGTTTGACAGTATTTGTGGAGATGCGGTGTCCTGTAATGTAACTCTATTTATTGTAAAGCAAATTTAAGTTGCACACCTTCTCAAAGGTACAGCTTCAGGTACCTTTCTAAATTTTTAACGATTCTCATTCCTGTGTCCTTGTGCATTTTGGTTGCTAGGTTTTGCCTTCTGCTAAAGCTGTAGGTAATTATACCCTGCATGTTCTGAGAGCTCTTGCTTTTACCAAAAAAAACTCACTTGAACAGCTGAAGTCCTCTTGTGCATGGAGACATTATTGCATGTAATTCACATCTGAAAAAAACTTTAGTCTGTCACACAGCCGACCCTGGGCACTGGCCGTATAGGTGTTGTGCATCCATAAGGGTGCCGCCGGGTGGAAATGTAAGGCACCAGCTAAAATCTTGTCATGTTCCAAACTGGTCAGGGCTGGCTCTAGTCTTAACAACTTTATTTTTTTTCCAGATAAAATGTCAAACATTTTTCTGTCTAAATGAAGGTTACAAAACATTTACTGCTGAGAAAAGTGCAGGTAACGGACAACTGCCATTTTTTGTGGCCTTTAAAATGTTCCTTTATCAAGTTTGTGGTTGTTTGTAGCAATTTCATTGAAATGACCAATAAATTGCCTCTGTAGATAAACCAAGCACCTTACTATTGGAAAGTCTGAGATAAATGGGCACGTGACATTAATAATTTCATATCAAGAGCTATTTAAAATGTGATTTACGTACACGATGACTGGATTCTATAGTACAGAAAATGTAAGAGTGGCAACAGAGATAATGTTTTTTGATCTTTTATATCACTGTCCTGTTACACATAAGCAACATTGTGCACTAATGATGATTAGGAAGGTAGGGAAACGTACGTAATGGTGTCGGCTGTGTGCGACAGGCTTCGCTTCTGGCAAACTGCCTTAAGTCTGTTAGCAGTTACTGTTATTAAGGGGCTGATAATTTCTCTACCTGGTGCACAGTTTGGTGTCTCTGGTATGTAACACCTGTCTTCCTTTATTTTACAGTGTAAGTATGCATACTTCTGCAGGTGGGTTCACATTATGTTTCATATTACGTTCCTGTCCCACACCTCTGTGTTGGCTTTTTTGGTACTTGCCCATATTGCCTTTGCAATCAGATCTTGGCAGTGCATTTAATAAATATATATTTCTGTTGTCTGTGGACACAGTTTGAAAATTGCATAATAAAAACCTTATTTGTTACTTGTACAATTTGACGGGGGGGTTATATGACATCAGTTTCACATGACAGCGTAACGAGCAGTGAGTGACGCAGTCGGTCTGAGCAGACTGCTCTGTAATCCACCCAGTCCTGTCGGGGGGGAACTTGTGCACATTACTTTCTACTGAAGCACCATGTGTTCCCGTCACATTGTACTTGACTCTTTGCGTTTGCACTAAGTTTTTCAGTTTAGTTAAAGTACTGAGAAATCTGTGAGTTGTTTGGTTTTGGTAACTGCTCGTGACAAGTGCAAAACTATTTTGAAGAGAAGGCTGAAATTTAAGAAACATGTAAAAATTATTATTTAAAATAAAATATTTCATGCATTTTCAGATATTTCTAGCATTATCTACGGTTTTCACATTGTACCTGCTTTTGTTTTCCAGATTTACAGTTTGTTACCACTTACCACATTTGCACTCTTATAATGAGACAAACTGTAATACATAATACTGAACAAATAACTCTTTTTACACATTTCTGAGCAGGACCTGCATGCTGTAAGAATTTGTCCTCTATGTCCTTGTTCAGCTTCAAAGGCGACTAGAAATACTTTGGATTTTGCTGAATCAGAAATTTCTGTGCCTCTTGCACTGCAAAGTCCAGAAAGACCATGTGTCACTTACCATGTCTGGAACGTTCCTGGGACATGTTGGACTGCACGGGTAATTAGTAATCCGCGTAAGGGCAGTGGAGATGGAAAAAACGTAATAAGGTGAAAAGTCCGTGTCCAAGTGCTGTTTTTTAGGAAAGCTCAGGCGAATGGCAGTTGTAGGGACGGAGAGAACAGGTGACGTATGTCGTGAGGGGTAACGTACGACACTTTGTGCTGTTTCTGCGCTGGAGCTCCGTGGGGAGTTAATATAGAGCAGGACAGGAGGGGAGGAGATTGTGCTGTGAATGGTTTGGCTCGCCCGTGCCAACTCTTGCCCTATTGCTGGTTGTTGTCAGTGCCTCTCTCTCGCGCACTCGCTCACCCCCCCCCCCACCCGCCCTCCCCTGAGCAGTTCACAGCTCTGAGCTCTTGACCCAGTAAGCAGAGGTGCCTCAGAGGTTACAGTGAGGGAGTCGTTTGGAGGGCAGCTCGGGTGTGTTTTGTTTTCGTGCACCTGGAGAACATTTTGGTCCTCGTTTTTACTGGCCTGGAAGGGGACGTGAGTGGCTAACAAATGGTGGTGTTGGACAGCCACGTTGGACATCTGATATGAGACAGGGGTCTCGATAACTAAAACTGTGGACCACAACGCTGATTCTTTGCCACCTTCTCCTTATAATGGTCCTGGGACAACCATGACAAGGGCCTGCAGCCCCCTGATTCTTCCCTCTGAAAATTGGTGTATCCTGCAACTGTTTAAAACCCCACATGTCAAAGGTCAAGCAGCTAGGTCGGAAGGCTAGTGGAATCAGGGTTGTGACTCCACATGCAGTGGAGCTGTGCTCAGCCTCTTAAAGAAAGCAAGGCTTAGCCAAGTTTCAAAAAGCTCTGGGAATGTCTTTCTTTGATGTCACTTGCTGCTGATACTGTTGTTGTTATCAAACGTAAGGGAGCCAAACGGGTCCCATCATTTTGTGACTAACCATTGCTACTACATTTTCACTTCTATTTAGTATTTCAGAAAGAGTGACGCTTTGTATGTGATTATTTCTGGCTGTTAGGTGAGCGTTGAACTAGCCTTTCAAGTCATTTTAGAAGAGCTCTTGTTATTTGGCAGGATGCCACACATTCTCATTAAAGGTTATTCACCTAATTGCTGCTGAAAATTTGGATTAAAATGTTGCAATTTAGAGCAGACAGTCTGCAGTGAGCCAATCAGGATGTCTTGTCAACCAGTCACAGCGTCAGCAATGTCAGCCAATCAGAGTGGGATTGCGAAGGAGGAACAGTAGACAATTTGTTTTTACACTCATCTAAAGAGTGATGAGGGACATGTGCCATGGACTACTGTCAATGATTGATGTTATGCAGCTACATCTCTACCTGAGTAATCACAGCTTGGCTACTTCATGAACCTGCTGACACGGCACTGGAAAGGCCACCTGTGCTTTCTCCAGTCCCTGCTAGAGTGGCATGATGGGATGACGTTAGACCTTGGTTGTAAAGTTAGTGTGATGAGCAGGTGTACCTCCCTGGTGTGAACAAGGGTCCGCAGCCCACAACAGCAGTGCAGAGCAAATTAAATGCAGTCATGTCTCTCGCTTTCTCCCCACCACCCTCCACCACTGATGCTGTAACATCCCACCCTGGGACGCTGTTCAGTAGGCGTGGCACGAGGAGCCAATCAGCTTTGAGAAGTAGATAGGTGTTTTCTCAGCAGGAGCAGGCCTTGTCTGAACCGCCAGGACTGGAATGGCACTTCCAGTTCAGGCTGAGCCTCTCGCCGATGGCTCTGAATGGACAGGGACAGGGGAGGCAGGGGGGGGACATAATTCTGCTCCCGCCCCCTTGCCCTGGGACACTTTTAGCATTGGGATGTCAGCTCCATGCATTTCACTCATGTGACATGATACTGTAGGGCAGGGGGGGATATGAGTGTGTGATGATGTCAGAAGGTTTATTGCTTTACTGTAATGCAGTTTTTCCATCACCAGATATTGGATTCCTTTACCTGCTGTGAACTTTGTGTGGATTTAGCCTCTCAGCAATTGCTGTAATGTTGAGTTTTTCAATATGGTGACCCATTCTTGGACCAGTTATACTGTTTGGTTGATATATTTAATGCATGCTCATGCCATCTTCTGGAAAGCCAAACTGGTTCCTGAACTTCCTTACTCACCTCATTTAATACTTCTTACTTGGGCTTGGTTATAACCTCAGAAGCAAAGTCTCTCACCATGCCAGTGGACAGGTGGACCGTCTCTCTCCATGCCAGTGGACAGGTGGACCGTCTCTCTCCACACCAGTGGACAGGTGGACCGTTTCTCTCCACGCCACTGGACAGGTGGACCGTCTCTCTCCATGCCAGTGGACAGGTGGACCATCTCTCTCCACACCAGTGGACAGGTGGACCATCTCTCTCCATGCCAGTGGACAGGTGGACCATCTCTCTCCATGACAGTGGACAGGTCTTTTTGGGGATCTCCCTGCCCAGACCCTGAGTGCTCAGAGCCGGGTCTGGGCAGGGAAATGCTAAGTGCTCAGAGCCTGGTCTGGGCAGGGAGATCCCCAAAAAGACCTGTGACCAAACTAACCATCTAATTTTACAACGTCTCTGCATGGAAACTAAATGTGCATTAGTGACCATAAAAATAAAATAGGCTCAAAGTTTGCTTGACCCTCATTTCTGCAGATGTGGTGCCAGATTGTGAACTGGTGCCATACATTTTTATAATTGCACTGGGTTAAACAAGCTGGTGTCCTCAGTATAACTCTGTGGACATGATAAGCAGAATTCCTCTCTAAAATGTTATATAACCCTGAGATATTTAATCCAGGAGAGTACTCCCTGTTCTTAGTTCCTAGTATCAAATAAAAATATTTATAGTGTAAATGAAAAGTTCCTCTTTAATTTCTATTAATAGCATAATAGGGGCTTTTGTGGCACGTTTCCTAGTTGACATGTTCTGCGCGGTTGCAGAGATTGGTCGTGCCGATTGCGGTCTTTGTGCGTCATGTGATTCCTTTGGTGTTTATGAGCGTGAGGGCGCCTCTTCGGGAGGAGGGACCGAAGGAGCTTTTCCACAGTGCTTGTGTAACACTTTGCCTCACCTCCTCAAGATGGAAATTTATCTGCAATAAATTTAATCTCAAATCTCCATTTCATAAAGCTATAGCTACCTTTTGTGTGTTGAAAACTATTTTTAGATGTGCAGTAGGATTTTTTTTCTTTCTGTGAAGTGTTACATTGCCGTAGTGAATACTGAGGCACCTGCGTACTTAAAGGGGAGATCTAAGAGTGGGGTCCTCTCTTCCCTGCTTTAGCTGTCACAGCAGGGGACTCCTAACTCGTGCAGGTTCTTTGCCTTGTCCCACGCCAGTATGGTAGGTGGAAGGGTGTACGACGGAAAAGTGTAGTGGCTTCTTGTGCATGGCCTGACCTATAGGTAGCCTGGTGGGTCAATGGGTATAACATCAGGCTGGGATACAGAAGTCTCCCAGTTCAAATCCCAGCACAACCAGGGGTGTCCTTGAGCAGGACACTCTGTGCTAGCTCCCTGGGCACCACGTGTGGCTGGCTGTCCACTGATTATTATGGCCAGTCGGTGGGTTGGACTCCACTGTCCGTTCTTTGGTGGGACAGCTGAGGTGTTGCAGTCCAGCTGTCAGTGTTCATTAGTGTGACATGTTTATTGTCCTGGCCAGAGGAGTGCCCTTGGATGAACTGTGTTTTTGTTTCATAACAAGTTTACTATTGTAGCTACCATCGATAGTTGTGAATTGACTTTATTTTTAACACTGTAACATGGATGTATTTATTGTAGAGTAAATTAAGTTTTTCTTTGAATCTTAATGCCGCCACCGGAGTCTAATTGCGAAACATCATCGCTGTGCCTCATTTCGGTCGAATTTATTATTACGGCTTTTAAGCACGGGGTTCGCCCGTAAGTGGTGCCGTTTGTTTTCTTACATGTCCACATTGTTTGTTTGCCGGCTGTGGGGCTGTGAACTTGAATTCTTGGGTGACATTCAATACTGTTCATGTGAAAGATGTGAGGCAGCTCTGAGACACTGAGCTGATGGGTCTCCCTCCTGGAGCTCGCACATGTTCCTACAGCTCTGAGACACTGAGCTGATGGGTCTCCCTCCTGGAGCTCACACATGTTCCTACAGCTCTGAGACACTGAGCTGATGGGTCTCCCTCCTGGAGCTCGCACATGTTCCTACCTAGGTGTTTTCTCATCTGCGACCGCCTCTGCTCCTCTGCAAGGGAGTCCTGGCCTGGGGTAATTCAGCTGTGACCAGATCCGTTACCAGTTCATTATGGTTCATTTTGTCCTCTAGAGTTATGAGAGAGAGAAACCAGACTACCTGCTCTCCAGCTTCAACCATGTACACTTGGAACCGGTTCTGTATACCTGACATTGGCTTCCTGTTTGCTTCAGGATCGACTATAAACTCTTTTTATTTGCCTTTAAGTCAATTTATGGCATGGCACCAATTTAACTCTCTGAGTTTTTGCATCCTTACATACAGAATAGACCCCTCAGGTCCTCTGAGCAGAAACTGTTGTCTGCCCCCAGGACTAGATGTAAGCTTTGAGGTAATCACTCCTTTTCAGTTGCACCTAAACTATGGAACGCATTACCTCCTGAAATTGGCGCCATCTCAGACCTTGCTTTTTTTAAAGCAAAAAAACCTATATATTACCCTGGCTTTCAGGACACAATAGAGGACTGTCACACCTACCATTAGTGTTTTGTCTGTAGAATCGTTCTTGGTTGTTTTAAGTGCTATATAAATAAACTTTGACTTGACTTAAGTTGGGTTTCAGCAGATGAATTTACTAAAGGCTGCTGTTTATCATTTTGGGAACAAGGGAAAATTTAATTTAGGCTTTGTATGGCAATGGTCTGTTTGTTCATCCATGTCTGGTAATGGCTTGAACAACCGGGTTCCCTGTGGTGTGGCGCGTATCCCAGGGTGCATTGTCAGGTCCATTAATTAGTCATGTGAGCTGTTGCCACCACTACCAGCAATGGGCCTTCCAAGGAAGAGATGAGTAGGAGCACTGCCACCCTCAGCGTAATGAACTTCATAAAAGCACCCATCAATAAGACCGGGTCATGTGACTGACTGGGCACAGAGCCTGCCACTCCGTCACCTCCGTGAGGGAACATACTGTCCAGATGTCTCTTTGTATCAGTCCGTATTGATGGTGTCTCGACAAAGTGCTGTTTTACCTCCCGCTGGTGGTGGACTATGGACTGGGGGGCTGTTAAAGCAAAAGGAAGCATTAGGCACAGGGCATGTAATGTGAGGCTAATCGATCTCTGAAAGTGTGGCCACAAAAAATATGCACTCATTGTCAGAGGGACACCGAGTCAGGGCTGTGTGCAGCACGTCCGTGTGCACCTGTCCAGGTGTGTGTTGAACTGTACAGGCCTACGCCGCCTTTTTGCAAAAATGCAGATAATTTAATCTATGCTGCTCTGCTGACACAACCAGCTGCAGGAAAATGCTGACAGGTATGAAGTTCTACATCTATGCCAGGCCACACTGTACATTTGATGCCTTGCATGCCTTTATTGTCACTGTACACATAGTATACATTGTATGCATCGATCATTGTTCCCCTAGACAGAGCGTGGTGATGTGGGACCTCAGAAAGCGCTGCCCTGTGCTTCGGGGAAAAGACGCTGTCCGTGCAAATAAATACCAGCAATAACAAGAAAAAGATTTAATTTTCTTGGTATGTGCTTATTATGGGATGCCTGTGTCCTTTATACACTAAAATGTCTTGCCTGTAACAGACCAGGTAGGGAGCTGCACAGTAAGGAGTTTTAAAACTGTACAGAGTGTTCTCCCTCGTGCCAGAGTAGGCAACCCCCAAGCCGTGTTTGTGCGTCTGTCTTAGCAGAGTGATTTATAGGGCAGCCTGGTTCCCATGGTGACTGCCACCTACTCTGGGTGGGTGTAAGGAGCCAGTAAGCAGGCGCCAGGTTTATCCGTCGCACCAGGATTTATTTGCGCTCTGCCTAGAGGTCGGGGTTGAGGCAGGAGTGGTCGTGACCTCCAGCCATTGCCCTGGCTGGTTCTTTATCCCGCCGTCCCTGTCAGGGTGACAGATCATTGTGTCAAGTCTGGCCACTGTGGACAAAGGCATCGTCAGCCCAGAACCTGCGCCAAGGGGCTGTAGATGTCAATGCGTCCTGACAAACTGCACGTTGCCATCTTGGATTGATAACAGTGTCCCAGTTAGGTAATGAACAAACATTACCATCTGCTTTAAATGTACAAAGAACAATAACAAAACAGCACCGTGTGGTGTAACAACTGAGTAACGGCCGAGTAAAGATGTCAAGAAACCAAACTGAAATGCAGCCACAGCTTGAAGATTTTGTGTACAAAGTGTTCTGAATAGCCCTCCAGCCAGCGACATTTGGGCCCTCAGGGGGGTGGCAGCACCGCTTTTCACTGTAACCATGGCGTTCGTGCCCTCTTATACGGGTATTTATACGAGTGTGCCTGAGAACCGTAAGAGCTGCATGGCTCTGACAGCAGGCCTGCAGGTGACAGCTCAACCAAGTGACGGGAAAAGGATTGACAGGGAACATAAGAGTGCAGTTTTAATGCAGCAGTGAACTCTCTGGTGTCTTTGAAAAGGAGCTGTTTCCAAGCAGCAGCTGAATGAGATTTGAGCATGACCAGGTCTACAGTCCAAGGTCAAAGTTTAAACCTTTACAAGCAGAAGCGATGCCAATCTAGCCCACTTGAAGAGAGGCATAAAAATTGTGACACACACACACACACACACACACACACACACCCTTAGATGAATGCTCCTCTGAACTGTACGGAAAGATTGGCATCTAATGTTTGGAGCAGGTTACAGAGGTACAGCAGGACACTTTACAACCTTTACCTCAGTGTTGGGCATTTTCTCTGAATTATGTGTGATAAAGCATGAACAATAATTCATCATGTGCAGTGCAGAAAAAATTGTTTAGTCAGCTTTTCCAGTTCTGGAATTGTCTTGATCCCACACAGGGTGTGCATGTAAGAAATGGTAGTATCACAGTATATTTGGTATTATCAAAATATATAGGTAGCACGTGAGTGACATGTTTGTGGGTCGAGAAACGATCACTCCCTGCCACTGTTAAAAAGCAGCACTGTGGTTTGGCAGCGTTGGAGGGGTGTATGGGTAAGACAGGAAAAAGGGGCTGGATTTTAGTGAGCTGTATGTCATGAATGTAGCCAGTGTACAGTGAAAAGCCTGTGCACTCTTACTCGCCGCACGTGCACTCTTACTCGCCGCACGTGCACTCTTACTCGCCGCACGTGCACTCTTACTCGTTGCACGTGTACTTGTTTGTAAGTTGTATTGGGTAAAGGCGTCTGCAAAATGAATAAACGTAAATGTAAAATGTAACAGCAGATACAGTATATGTTGTATGTCAGGACTCCTGTTGGTTTGAGTTCTTACATGCTTTTACCTACCAAACCTACCTATGACATGATGCGACCAGTTTTAACTTGGGGAGAAGGAATATGGCCATGAAAGTGGAATAATAAGGATCTGCAGGCAGGAAGGCACCACTGAGGCCTGCTGCTCACCTGGGACAGGGTGGGAGGGGGTGTGCTCTGAGAACGCAGAATTGTTTACTGTGCGAGAAGTGTGTCGGAAGAACGGTCCTGAGAGACGCCCCATCTCAGGTCTCCAAACAAACCTTTGACTCCCCAAGCCACGGCTCACGTAACACGCCCATCTGAAAGTCTGTAACTTTGGCTGTCCTGTGGACTGGGGGGGGGGGGGGGTCATGGCTTCCTTGTATGCATGTAAGTCGTATCTAAATTTCATGCAATACAGATAATAATCTTCAGTTATTCACCTGCAGGATCTTCTAGGAACAGAACACGTGAATCCTTGTTTCAAGGTGTGCCTGTGTGGTCATCAACCCTGAATGAACTATCAGCTTTTTAAAACAACAAGCTGCTGTGTGACAGACATCACACAGAAACGTGGCTTTTTGGGATTGAAAAAGACTTCTGAGTTCATAAATTCCACCCCTTCTACCCCTCTGCCCCTAGGCAGGCTCGAAACACAGAACTTTGACTGCAAAAATCTAAATTAAATCAAGTCCTACTAGGGATTCATTAAAAGCTAACGACATATTTCTTTGCATAGGTGTGAAGACAAACACAGCTGTAGCACAGAAGGGTTTGCTGTTCCATTTATAAAGAAATGCAGCTATCTGGCTTTTTTGGACATTTTTTGGTTTAAAGCCTCTTCAGGGTGGGGCTCAACAGTCTTCCTGTGTTTGAGTCTCTAGGATAAGTGTATGTTCAAACAGGCAATTTAAAAAGTTGGTCACATATTGCTCTGCTGACACAACAGGAAAAGAAAGTGTCATCTGCCTTCAAATTAAAAATGCAAACAAATTATATTACATTGGTTGTATTTTACATCTAAATGAGTGACTGATGTGGCCTCAGAGATGACTTTTCGTCAGATGTAGCTGCAGACACTGTTATCCTGTAGATGTGGATGTAGCTGCCGACACTGTTGTCCTGTAGATGCAGCTGCCGACACTGTTGTCCTGTAGATGTGGATGTAGCTGCC
>JABJVR010000007.1:2481824-2496942 GCA_025773905.1 Chitala chitala | reverse complement strand
TGTCCTGTAGATGTGGATGTAGCTGCCGACACTGTTGTCCTGTAGATGCAGCTGCCGACACTGTTGTCCTGTAGATGCAGCTGCCGACACTGTTGTCCTGTAGATGTGGATGTAGCTGCCGACACTGTTGTCCATCCCCCTTATGTGCTGTAGTCCTTACAGGACAGAGTTAAGCACTGTGCTCAGGCTAATAGTTACTGGGCCACAGGCAGCGCTGACGACGTCTGCAGGGGTCACTAAGGACAGCGAAGGAGGCTGCCCATTGAATATCAGCCCCGTGGTTTAAACCGTCCCGTCAGGTCTGTCCACAGAGGGCCAGATTTCTGGGATTCTCCGGATATCTGAAAACACCAAATGAGCCAAGGTGTTAACACAGTGGTATTATTGTTAGTGAAAATGCCACTATGCACTGCAGTGCAGCTAATAAACAACATTAAGTCAGCACAAGAGGCATGTCTGCTGGCGCAGCTGAGCTGGTGACACGGGGACGCCTCATCGTTAGCAGTAATTAATCAGGCTGACATGAAGCTCTTCCTATTGGTTGATCTGAGGTGGGGGGGGGCTGTTGATCAGGTTAATCATTTGTACTCATGCTACTAAAAACACAACACGTCGTTCTCCTGGACACACACATCAGAGTGTGAACACAGGATGGGTTTACTTTTTGAGGTACTTTAAAATGTGCTTGTTGTGACCTCAGGTAGGGTAGGAGTATGAAATTATTCATTTCCGAGCGCAGAAAGGTGTGAAATGCAGAACTCAGTTTGCTTGGGGTTCCTGCAGTTATCTTAGCTGGACAGGCCTGTCTCTTTCACGTAATTCAGAACGATGGTTCAAACACTGACAATATGAGTCACTTGTTATTCCAAAATTTTACACATTTGCCACTGAGTCACGTATGGGGGGGGGTGATTGGTTCTTCAGCTTCTTGCTATATTCTGGGTTCCAGGACGGGCCATTAGGTAAGAATCCGCTCATCAGATGAGGAGGGGTCACTTCCCACCCCTGCACACTCACCCCCACCCCTGCACACCATGCTCACCCCCCCGGTTCACAGAAAGGAGCCCAAAATCTCCCGACGCCTTAGTGAGAGGCTTAGCTTCCGTCACATGGTGTTCAGATGATCTGGCAGCGACTCATCGCCAGGTTCCGTAGCTCCGTGCCAGCGAGCTCTTCAGCGGTCGCCATGCCTTTATTGGGTGAACATTTAGACACAAAGGCGCGAGCTGTACTTCAGCACCAACCATGACTGGAGACAAGCGCTTTCTTAAGAGGCTCATCACTGTCTACAAGCTTGTCCATAGGAGTGATGCTCAGTTTACCTTGACTTACATGCAGAACTGGAGTCTATGTCTGAAAGTAATTCTCTATGTGAAAAGTAATGCACGGTGCTTGAACATGTTGAGGCCAGTAGGTGGAGTAGTGGTTACAAACACACACCTATACTGTCAAAGTTGTTTCTGTATGAAGAGAGGCTTTTCTGTAGTAGCTTTGAGAAAGGCACTATAACCTTACTTTGGTAAAATATCAACCATTCAAATGGCTAAAAACTGTATTTTTTTTAGGGTGACAGCAAAATAAGTAGAGACGTGCCAAAGTCCAGCCTGTCCGAAGGCTCACTGACTGAGCCTTCCTCCCATGACCACTGAGGCTTCTCAGATGAGACCTTTTACCCTGATATGTGTTATGAGAAATTAGCTGCTTGTTACCAGAGGCAAAAACCAAGTAGAGACCTGTAAAATTTGGACCTGAATTGCAGGCAGAAGTAGCTTTTAGTATCATGTATGAAATGTTACTGATGTGCAGAGATGAAGCACAAGACAGTTTGGCAAGGTGTGAAAGACAGCTGTGACATCACTGAGAAGTGACACATCGATGGAGACTAAACATGCCAAAGGCAAGCCCTGTATGAGAACTGAAAAATGCATGTTTCTAAGGATAGGGATATTTTTATTGTCATTCCAGAACGTTTTACGTGAAAGGGAACAAAATAGGGGCGCTGTGGGCCTGGTTCAGGTACTACCACTACTAACTAACTAGCTAACTAACTAACTAAAGCACTTGGATAATTATACAATAAATATAGAATGAGATGAATAATAGAAAAACATAATTTAATGTGAGCAGCAATTATACATAATAGCAGCAGAATGTGGAACAAGATGACAGCGTTAGTGGCGATAAGGTGCAGAAGGCATCACTGTCGGAGTGCAGAGGTGCAAGTGCAAACAGCAGCAGCTATACAGTCTGGTGTAGACATAATGAGTCTCACAGCCTCAGGAAAGAATCTGTTCCTAAGCCTGGTAGTTCTGACCCTGATGATGTTCAGCCTCCTGCCTGAAGGGAGGGGGGCAGCAGTCCCTGAGCAGGCAGGCTAGAGTCTCCCATGATGGTGAGGGCCATTTTCCTGCACCTGCTGTTGTAAATGTCACTGTTGGTGGGTAGACTGCTGCCAGTGATCCTCTGTGCTGTGTTTACTACTTGCCGCAGTGCCTGTCTGTCCACAGCAGAGCAGTTACCATAGTTACCATACCACACGGGATGCAGGAAGTGAGGATGCTCTCTACCACACACCTGTAGAAGGTGGTGAGGACTGAAGTACAAAGGTCAGCATGCTTGAGTCGTCTCAGGAAGTAAGGCATTGTTGCACCTTCCTCACTATGCTGGTTGTGTTGATACTCCAGCTGAGGTTGTCAGACCCCCTGGGTATTTAAAGTAGGAGACCATCTCAGCAGCTACTCCCTCAATGTAGAGGGGATGGGGAGTGGTGCTAGTCTTCCTAAAGTCCACAGTCATCTCCCTTGTTTTCTTTCCATTAATGGAGAGATTGTTTGCCTTGCACCAAGCCTTCAATTGCTCGACTTCCTGCCCGTACTTGGATAACGCCACACCAGATGGACCTCAAAATATTGACCATCAGTTTCATACATCATATGATTAATCGTGCTTACAAGATACGACAGTACATTCTGCACTGGACTTATCTGTGTAGGATGCATGTAAAATCGACAGAAGGCAAACAACACTTCCATGTTGCAGAAGACAATGCTGTTGATATCATGTCAATTGAGAGGGCGGGGATGGGCTGTGGGCTCTAGGGGTGTTGATCTCAGACCATGAGCACCCCCGCAGTGGCACAGTGGCTGGGCCAGGGCTGCGCCAGGGCTGCTGGGTTAGGGCAGCTGAGCCAGGGCTGCTGAGCCAGGGCAACAGTGCCAAGCAGAGAAGGCTTGGTAATTTGATCATCATGAGGAATGGGGTGTTGCTAAGGCGTGTGTGTTTGTGTGTGTGTGTGTGTGTGTGTGTGTGTGTGTATGGGGGGAGGGGTGGTCTAAATACATTGTTACCCTTGGGTGAAAACATGTGCAGCGGCAGAATAAACGCACTGATTTGGTCTGCCCAGGGGGGGACTTACTGCTCCTGCAACAAAATGTGGAGGACTTCCTTGTCTTTTTTTTGTACTTTCACAACCACTGAGGTTAAAATAACATCTTATTTAATATTTTAAGACAAGATGTAGAAGATTTAAAAAATTCTTCAGAAAGAGACAAGCTCTTTACCCCCATTGCCACCCTTGGTTCAACATACTGTTTTTCTGTAAAACTTACTCTTTAGTCAGACTTCAAAAGTGGGTCAAGCAGTTTTTTTTCTTCTTCACGAGGAGGAGTCTTCTGTCTCCCTCTGCTCCCCAGTTGTTCATTGCAGGGACCACACAGTCCTCTCCTTGATGTGATTTTCTGTGTGTGCGTGTGTGTGTGCAGCGTGTGCAGACGCCTGGGTGTCGCCCCATCAGTAGATGTCACCATGGTGAGTACCAGGCTGAAACTCAGGGCCTGGAGCCTTGGTAAATTAAAGGGGGGGGGCTGCTCAGGGAGAGAGACAAACACAGGTTTGCCTGAGAACAGGGCCTGGCAATCTGAAAGGCCGGAGTTTTACAGCTGCCCCCACACAGTGCTGGGGGCCCATCTGAAAGGGTGCAGGCCCGCAGAGTTTGGCAGGGCTGGGCAACACAAACCGGCTGTGTGAGGGGATTTCATATGAGAACAGCTTTCTTCTCACACAGTCTGATATATAATGACACCAACCACAAACGTCTGAGCAAATGATTCAATCCGCTGCCTGACTCGTCAAACAGGACAAGGGGGTAAAGAGCTTGTTTATGTCAGAAGCTATTATGGTGTCCCTGCATAAAACCCTGCATAAAAGTCAGCCTTGTCAACTGTTCACATCGGAGCGCTCCTGTTTAAATATCAAACATCACATCGTTTCTCAGAAAACAAACGCAGCTTTGGATCTTAAAAAAAAACCATAAGGACAATGATAAGGCATGTCACCTTGACTTTGAAGTCCAGTGTAAAGACCACAAATTCCTTTGGGATTAACATTTCTATAATGAGTTTAATGTTAAAAACTGAATTTTCATCTGCAGAATGTGTTGTGCGTAATCATCAGATGTGATTTCCACACTAAAGGAAATTTGTTCTGTTATTTCACTAGGCAAAGTACATTTAAAAGGTGTAATTAAAGGTACCGTGAACAATATACAAATAAAAAGATACATTTTTAGGCTTGCACCTGCAACTAAAGACTATGGTCATAAGTATACTAATTACAGCATTCAAATTTATTTATGGATTTATACTTTTATATAAGAACTGCAAGGAATTATACTAAAATTTCATGAATTTTATGATTTTCTTTGTATTAAAGTTTGTCCATAAAGTTAGGCATTTTACATGAAAGTACATTGAATTTGATCATAAAACGTCTTAAATGAAACTATTTGCTGATAATTTAAATAGCAGGAAAAAAAATTAAGCACTTATGAAACAGATTGTCGAGACTAAAGTGCTCCATATTTTTTAAATCCTGTGATGAGCTTTTTGTGACTTTTTTTCAAAATGTCCTCGCTTTTGTCCCGCACTGTTAAAAGCACACAGGAAGAAGCCCCCACAGCCATTTTTCAGAAACTCGAGTGTTGCTGTGTAGGTGCTTCCCTTGCATAACGCGGCCCCGTTCGCACCGAGGCGGACTTATTCTGCGCGCGGGGGCTAATTGAGAAGATGCTGAGGAAGGCTGTGTAAGGCAACACTGCGCCTGGCTGCCAGCGTCGGGTTACGTAACGGAGGCCGCCGAGGTGCCCGCAGCTGTCCGGCCCCGTGTCACACAACCGGCACCGTCGCCTGAAATAGCGCGAGCACGGAGCTCACGTGTTAGCCGCGGGGCGCGTGCGGTGGAGCGCGGCGTGCGGTCAGGTGATGCCAGGAATGGCGCGGTGCACGCTGGTCCAGAAACGGACCTGCCTGGCAGCGGGGGCGCGAGACGCTGTTAATCTCGTGAGGCTGCGGTACACGAGCGAGTTGTACCTCGGGAACGCGCATCCCCAATGTGCGCTCACGTGCCCTTAACACATGGAGCTGTACCTGTGAACCACAGTCCAGGGGGATGTTCTAGTGCCCACACGAAGGCTTTAAGGAACCATGTGCAGTGCTGAGCCAAGACTGAAAGCGATTAGAGGAAGATCTGTGTTGTTTTGAATGTAATCCGTCAGGCACTTATTGTGTAAAGTTTTGTTTGTGCGTTGTGTTCCTTCCAACCAAGAAGCAGCCTGACCTAAATTGGCATCCAGTAAACTGCCAGCCTGAGAGAGGTACTGTTGAAAGGATGTAGATTTGGGCATGCGTGATCGAGACATCTCCTGACAAAGATAGTGGGTGTACCGAATTATCCCTTGTGTTTGTTTAGCATGGTTATGGGTTAGGGGCTGATTTGGTCCTTATCAATGTTGAAAACAAACCTACGCCTTTGGTACGATGGCAAAAAGAACCAGAAAATAACCTCGCCAAGAGCCCCCCAGCCATTCTTCATTTCTATGTGACTGACTCACACCTTTTAGTCTGTCTGCTGCCCTGCAGAGCTGAAGAGACATGCTGAGTCCTAGAGAAAGCCAAGCAGCTTGTAGAAAGGGTGGAAAGGAGACTGTGTTGTGATCTCATGGTGGTTTTGGTGACAGCTGGGGATGTGTTGCTAGGCTCCCACCTCTGACATATTATAAGCCATCAGTTCTGGGGGGAGTGGGGGCTGATTTTAGACACAGCTGCCTCTTTAATGTGTTACAAGCACTATGGAATCTAAAATGTAAATGTCTGCTTATAGGACCATAAAGCAAAGTGGTGCACTTGTAGTCAGTGTGCTCCTTGTCAAGTGTTTTAGTTGAAACCGTGTTAAATTTATCCTTCATTTTATCTCCAGCTAATTGCTGATCACTATGGCAACCCTACCTTCCCATCGCTGCTGTCCGGCTCTCCCATTGGCCCAAAAAGATTCAGCAGCGGACCAGCACTTCGCACTTCCTCACGACCCCTAGTTAAAGTTGAACACACTTCTTGTGTGCAGCGAAACGTTAAAGGACACCTGTGTTAACTGATGAAGCAGGATGTTAGTATTGAGTTCAGAGCTTCTGTAAAGTGAACCCTGAGCTGCCAGGGTCCAGCAAGGCTTGCTGCCATGCCCCCAACCTCCTCTAGTCCCCGTAGCAAAGGTAGGATGATCAATGTCCAGTAGTTTATGGTCTCTGTGGCAGCACTGGACTATTAAGGTGTCCTTTAACACAGCATGTGTCCATGACTCCTGTTTGCTGTAGGTCCTGTACTCTTAGTGGTAAAACTGAGATACAGAAATGTGTGGGGATAGAAGACCTGGCTAAGGACCTTCTGGTGATGGAGCGGGATCACCTCTGCTTTCCAGCAGACAGGCTGTTCTCTGGTAGGTGTTCCAGAGCTCAGTGACACAGTAATGCTAATAATAGTGGAACTGGTTACTCAGGGCCTGAGCAAAGTCAGGACCCTCCAACAGCATTAAAGGGGGTGCTAGGGTAGCCCTCAGAGTATAGATGCACAGGGCCTAGAATTTGGTGGTACACTCCTGGATGGAGAGCTCTGGTGCTGGAAGGAGAACCAGTGATGGATGGTAACACCAAGTCATAAATACACGGAGATGCAGTGAAGAGGGATGCACAGCAAAACGGTATAAGCAGGGTGGAGGTACGGTCTGGTGGATCAGCTGCAGTGCCAGCCCCCCCGCCATGTATCCAGCTCTCTCCAGATCAGTCTCACTGTTATGTAACTGTACCACAGTGTTGGAGCCAGACAGGGACCTTTCTTTCTCCAGGAACCCCCTCACGGTCTGCTGCCGCCTCCATCTTCACACAGAAGATAATTTACAGGAGCTGCTGCCCCACGGAACACCGCGTTCTGAAGATACGTCATGCGCTGCGTTTACGGGTCTGTGCAACACTTCATGTGGAAAAGACCACCGAAATTCCTGGGAACAGTTCACATGTGATATAAAAACAAATCCAGCATATCCTTCATGCTCCTCTAATTGAGAAGCATGTATTGATGGGGTCAGCTGGGGGGTTGCTGGTTCCCCAACTCATGTTTCACAACAATGTGGAATTGGCTGCAAACTGATCTGAATCAATACCTCACCAGTTGTTTTTTGCTGAGCCTGGTTTAAAGCATGCCAAACGGGAGGTCTGTAAAAGGGAAGAGAAAACTCGTGTCCAGAAAGAACAGACTTGTTTTACACAACTCCTTTCAAATAGTTTGGGACTGTTTATCTCCTCCCCTCAGCTTATAGGTCCAATTTTGGAGCCGGTTTCATCTGGCTTGGCCCACAACGGTCTGACCTCGAGGCCCGAAGCTCAACAGTAAAGGGCGTGCCAGGAGCACACACGAGCCCCTTTGTTCTGCTGAAATCCCACACTACGTCAGCACCAGCACCGGGCCCGAGAACAGAGGCTGTAACCAGGGCTGCTGTAATCCCCACCATAGGGCCTCACTTAGCGGGATGCTGTCCGTTTTACCATAGACCTGGATGGGAGACGGGATGGCGGCACTTGGTCCAAGCCCTGTCTGTCGACCTGTGGCCAGGAGCGCAAGTACCTACTGCTCCCCCACCCCGCAGGCGGGACACCCAGGGCGTCTGATGCTGGAGCAGCATATACCGGTTTGCTTTATCCTACCTCACGCGTCACCTAATGCCTTTATAATTTGTTTCAAACGCGCGTGTGTGTGTGTGTGTGTGTGTGTGTGTGTGTGTGTGTGTGTGTGTGTGTGTGTGTGTGTGTGTGTGTGTGGGGTGGTGGGGGTAATGCACGAGTGTGGCCTTGCTGTAGTTGGTACCACTGGGGGCAAAGCTGCAGGAAAAGGTGGAAAAAGTAATTTTTCACAACAAACCAGACCCATAATTGCAGAGAAGAAATTCCAAATGGCCATTAAGTTAGGACAGTATCATTTTTATTGTCTGTACAGAAAAACAAAGCTGCATAAAAAAAACTCAGACATTAACAAAAAATTACAAAAACAAGAAGTTACTCGTCATCTTCCTCCTCTTCATCACTGATTACATATTTTTTAGCCTTTTTGGTTGACATTTCCTCCTCATCAGTAGCCTTCCTCTTGCCAGAATGTTCTCCTTCCTGAAACGTGTAATGTGACCATAAACACACCAGTGTTGCCACATTGAACCCACATTATTAAAAATAAATAAATAAAATCACATGAAAGAAAAGAGAAACTGAACCCTCAGTTTCTACAACTGGGGAACAGCGCCACCTATTGCTGCAGATTATAACTGCACCATCTGTTGTCTCTTAAGGGGAATTCCACTGGATGATTTCAAATTTTCTCATTTATAAGGTATTCAAACATCAGAAGGAAGCATAGTCAAAAGCACCTTAACCTGAGAAATGCCCCTCTTCTGATAAACATCTCTGAATTGCCCGATTTATGGACTACACTACGCTTTGTGGTTTGTTTTGCTTCTCAGTCACATTTGTTGAATTTCCAGTTATTCCCTTGTGAAGCCTTCATTTCAAAGAATGTCAACGTCTTGCATAAACAACACTGACAACAGTACCAAAAGCCCCTGGCTGCAGTGCAGATGGAAGCATGTTCGACATCCATATGAGTTCATTACACCCCCCCCCCCCTTCTCTCCCTGTAACACACTAACCACCCCACCCTCGGCAGGAGAGATGACAATGCGGCTCCTAGACAAGTGGAGAACATACCTCATCGCTGTCCAGCTTCTTGGCCTTCATCAGCCGCTGAGCCCTGTCGTCATCTGAGCCTTCATCGCTGTCTGAGGAGTAGATTCTTGCGCGCTCCTCTGTTGGATGTGGGTGATAACAGACCATTCCTGTAATGTGAGCTGTCACACTTTACTTTCCCAAGCAACCTTGGACAGGATGATCTCTGTGGGCTCCTGCTTCACACGGACGCGTAAGCACGCTGCCGCATTCCCAACGTGGTCCGGTTTGGAGAAGCAGCAGCCCAAACTTTACCTGAGGGCCTATATCTCCTGAGGACCTGTGATTTTGCTCCTCTCCATGCTACACACAGTAGCCCTGCCCCTGACTCCACCCACTCACCTCGCAGTCCTCCGGCCCCCTTGTACTTGCTCTTAATGGCTGCCAAGCTGATGGACTCTTCTCCCTCGTCGTCCTCTTCGTAGCGGTCCGGCTCCAGGTAGCCGGCGCTCAGGCCTCGCTGGTGCTGCTTCTCCCGCATGCGGCGTTGCTGTGACTCGCGCCGGATTGACGCTCGCAGCCTTTCCTCTTCTTTCTGTGATGGTGGGGGGGGTCCATGACACATACCTAGTCAACACCAGGATCTAAGTCTGTCTGAAGGTCTCACAGGAGACAGAGGACATCACAGCACGTGGCTCAGGGAGCTGTAAAGATTTAAGGGGCTACCTTGATCATCTCGTTGCGGTGGGATTCAGGGTCGCGACCCGCCATGGGAAGGATGCGAATCTTCTGTGTCTTGGAGCATCGGTCTGCCAGAGACAGCGTCATCTTCCTGTGGGTGGCGCTGTCTGTGGAGTGTGGCCTGGGGGGGGAGGGGTGTGCAGGAAAAAAAAAAAAAAAAAAAGTTTTGTTGTAAAGTTATAAATCAAACAGTGAACATACTCTCATATGACTTCAAAGCTAAACCTGCAGCAAGAGCCAGCAAGTCCTGCTCTCCCATCTGCTCATCTTCAGACGCTCAGTGGAAATGAGACAAAAGCTCATAGTGTCCTAACATCGGCATCTCCACACAAGATAAAAGAACAGCAGAAGCCTGCCTCAGATGTTTCATGATCTTAAAAGCATGATGGAAATCAATTCTGCTGTTCTAGCACCTTCAGCTATAAGCCAATTTTTTCCCCCCAATTCTAAGATTCTCATCTCACGCATAACAATGTTTTGCAAAAAATACTGAGGTCCCAACAGTATAAAATTTAAAAGACAACCTGTGAAGTAGGGAAAAACAAAGTGAAGCATTACAAAAATCTTACTATTGGATAACAAACACATGGACATATGAATAAAGACAAAACTGCACATACACATTTGGATCTGGAGGGTAAGTATGAATTGTGCTGAAGAGGGTTTTTTAAATGTTGTAGCTGTAAATTGGGCAGGTGCCCCTGGGACAGCGTGCAGGCCTAACCTGAAGGTGAGTTTGGTTTTGAACACAGCTTGTCCTTGCAGACCGGTCCCTTGGCGGATGAACAGATGGTTGTGGTCTCCCTGGAGAGGGGCTTTGTAGACATCAAAAACCTCGTTTCCCAGGTGCAGGGACATACTGCAGAGAGGGAGGGCGAAGTGTCAGCAGGTAGCGCCGCTCTCCATGGCGGTCGACAGGTGCACACAGCTGCGGACACTGACCTGCCGTCAGACCACTTAACGATGCGTGCGTTGCTTTCACGTGCTTCACCGCCATCCTCATCCCTGCGCGTCCGCCATCGGATTGTGTTCTCAACCTTCACAGGGCAGGCGAATGTAAGGGCACGTGTGCCATTTCGGAGCTTCTGCCAAATCTCAGCAGCAATCATGCCAACATACCTTAAGTTTGAGCCTCGTCCTGCCTTCTTCGTCCAACATCTCCTCATCTTCAAATTCATCTTCATAGTACTGAGGGTCAAACGGCCTGCAGAAAGGAACGTGTCAAAAGTCAAGATGGTAAAGCAGGGAAGAAGGGATCGAAGCAGCCACCTGGGCTGGACGGCATACAAGAGAACCACAGTACCTGGGCTCCACGCTGAGGAAGTTCGGCAGTTTGACGAAGTAAAGTTCACTCCCCAGGTCAGTGCTGACCTTGGGGATCTCCACCTCTATGCGTGTCTCTGGGATCGGCTCCTCCTCCTGTTGCTCCGTCTCCATGCCATCCTCATTGTCCTGTGACACCACAGTGAGAAAATCACCTCAGGGTAACCTCAGAGCGGGATGCCATGCGGGCCCCAACCGCACGCTCTACTTACGAGGGGCTGCCCTGGAGTGGGTGGCTTATCGGCATCGCTGTCTGAGGAAATGTCATCCGCCTCACCAAAGAGATCGTCTGCAGCCGGCTTCTTTTCTGAAAGAGGCACTACCTTAGTTTCCACCAGCACTGTCGCTACGTGATAAAAACAGCACTACCCAGACGGGCGTGTACAACTGCCACCGAAAACATTACCTTTATGCACTGCGGTGTCGCTGTCCGAGTCGGAGTCTGAAGCTGCTTTTTTGTGTTTCTGCCTGACGAAATCATCCTCGCTGTCGCTGCCTTTGGCAGAGCCTGCACAAAAACTGTTTAGTCAGCTATACTCACAGGTCATGTCTTCTGAGCATGTTATATACACCTATCATGCGTTACTGTTCAAGAATAAAATAACAGTAGTATTCCATTTACAGTTCAGAAAGACCTAGTAAAATGTGTGTGAACTGATGGATATGGCACATAAGTGCATTTCGGGTACTGTGAAGCGTATGGTAACTGAGCACGCTCCTGGCTGCAGTGACACAGCAACACGAGGGACTCTACCTGACTTGTGGCTATGCTCTTCATCCGAATGCTGTGGCTTGTCCTCCTCCTCGTCCGACTGATCACTTTTAGCTTCGCCGCCCCACTTCTCGTCCTCGGAGTGGGCATCCTTCCCTGACCCCTCCCCATCTGTGTGGGGTGTCCCAGGACCGGAGCGGGGCGTTCCGGGGTCAGAACGCAGACTGTGGGGACTGACCACATCTGAGTGCACGCTGCCACCCTCTGACCTGGGACTGGCCACGTCCTCCTCCCGGCCCTCTGACCCGCTGTGCTGCTCTGCGCCTGAGTGCTCATGATCCTCCTGTTCTGAATGCACGCTCAGCTCCGACTGATTGTCGGACCTCTCTGACCGGTTGTCACTGCCGCTGTGGATACTTCCTCGTTCATCATCGCTGTCTTCCCCAAACAGCTCCTTGTTACTGGGTTTCCCCTCTTCCCGGCCCTCTTCATCATCTTCATCATCGTCATCGTGGTCCCGTTCGCTGTCGCTCCCCGAGCCATTGCTGCCGGACCTCGGACGCTCCTGCTCTGAATCGGAGCCGGATTCGGATCCGGAGCCAGACTCTGTTTACAAGACCACACATGTCAACATACCCACCTCCATATTTACATCTTCTGAACGTCCACAACAGGAAACTGCTGCTACAACACAATCACACTGCCTAGTCCCTCATAACTCGCACAGCTGCACAGATAATAGCCCCAGATCACAGAAAGACTGTAGTTAAATTACGAAATTAATCATACATGCCTTTGCCACCGTTCGAAAGGCGTTAGACTGATATCTTATATATGTATGGTACTGTATTTATATGGCCACACACAGACCAAATTAAACCCATACTTATATATTCGTATATGCCATTTATTTATTACTTATTATTATTATTATTAAGTAAATGACTCGATATTCCATATCATGTAGCTGAAAATGGTGGCCATTTTAATTACGTCACAAATTAAACTGTACAATGTATAATGTCAACGCAGACCTGGTTTACGTTTGCTTTTAATGTATAAATGACGTTGTGAAGATTTGCAAGTAACAGCATCTTACCTATATCAGCACTAAATCTTTTATGTTACAAACAATAATTCCACTTGAAAATCGCAGCAAATACACAATTTTTTACCGTACACTTTAGCGCTACAGGCTACAAATAATAGCTACAGAGATCGAGCCACGGCAGCAGGGCGATGTCCATTAACAAAAGATTTTTTTTTCCCACAAAACCAAAGTTGTAGAAGCGAAAGACCCAACTATACATTTACGGCAGTAGTAGCGACACCGACCTCGTTGCTCATTTTCACTGTCCCCATCGCTCCCAAACAGCTCGTCCATGTCCGCCATTTTCCTTGGTTCGGGACCCGGAAGTGATTCCGTTACCCGCAGGGCTCGAGACATAAAAGTCAGTGAGCGTCCATTGGGCGGCGACACATGCGCGAGGAAGGGCGTAAAAAGCTCGCGGTTTGTGCAGTGGAAAGGCTTCAGTTCTCACGCAGAAGGTTATGGGTCCTTAATGTTTACGCTGTGGTTAGTTTATATGCCAAAAACTGATGGTTGACAGTGTTGTTCCAGTTAATGGAAATGGGAATATAATGACAGCTGATCACTACGTTTTCATTTATTTTTTTCACTTGGCAGACACTTTTATCCAAAATGATTTACAAAGCAATCAAAATGCTCAGCCAGAGAGAAGACATTACACTCTGTGTGCTATATAGATGAAATTTATTTGTAAGTGAATAGGAAGCTGTTGTGTTTTCAAGAGTTTTTTGAATATTGGGAGAAAGGGTGGTGAGCGTGCAGAGATGGGTAAGTCGTTTCACCATCGTGGAACGACCGAGCTGAAGATCTTTGCTTGGGATCTTTTGCTGTGTAGTTTAGCAACCACTAGATGCTGTTCACTGGCTGAGTGCAGTAGGCCAGAGGGACTGTAGGCCTGCTGTTCAGACAGGGAGGTGCTGTTGAATTGAGTACTCTGTAGATAAGTGTCAAAGCTTCGTACCTGATGCGTGAAGCCACAGGGAGCCAGTGCAGAGACATAAACAGTGGTATGACATGACCAATGAGACGTGCTGCTGCATTTTTGATCATCTGGAGAGGTTTGATTGGACATCACTAAATACCGCAGAATGATTGTGGGTAATTCATAATTTTTGTTTACCATGCAGGTTTTCTGGGCTCAACTCGCATACAAAGATTTGGGGAAAAAACAGTAAAAATCCAACGAAGAGCCTATAAGGTCTGTGTTTGAATAAATATTGGTTTTGTATTATAGTTGAAAGTCCTTTGTACCCCCTACCCCCACCTGAATCCAGCACAAGGGATTCGGACGCCCAGGGGATCCAACATTGTTCATACATTTTTGCTCAGAGCTGTGTGCTGGAGACATCTCTACTTCTGAAACTGAATCACAAGCACGTCAGCAAAGCTTTCTGGCAAGTCCGTTTAAAATAGCTAAAGCACATTTTAAAATACTTTATGTATTAGTAATTTTCCATTTAAAAGATTTGCATGAAAGTATTTAAAAGTCCCTGTTTTACAACTAAATATAAAATGTCAGTGTTTTCTCATAAATCTGTCCATGTGGAACAAATTTATTGGAAGAAACGGTATTGTGCTGGTGCTTTTCGTGGGTTCTGTTCTTCAGCTGCTGTCAGTGGATGCTGGCGAAAAGGAACAATTGAAAAGCAGGACCTCCTGCAGATGTGAGGAAGGGTAATGGTGCTGTGGGTGCTATGATGGGAGCAGCAGTCGATTACACCATCTCCATTGAGCTGTTCAAATGACCCATTAAATATAGAGTATCAGGTGGCAGGGGTGTGGGACCAGCCGTATGCACTGGAAGAGTGTTTGTGAGGGGGACGTCATTTACTAGTCTGAAAAATCTGGAGGCAAGACAGAAGTGGTTTGATTTAATTTTTAAAGATCTGCCATTTCTGCAAGCTGTCCTTGGCAATCCGTCACAGCTGCTTTGAGAGGTAAAGATTTGCAGATGTAGTTTTGCCTTGATGAGTGTAGGTGCCATATAGTGTGCATTTTGAGTGTAAGCACTATTATGGGAGCTACAACAGCACTTCCTCAGACATCTTACTGTTACGTCTTGGATAAAATGTTTAGTAGCAGGAAAAAATGAGTGGAGGCGGCACGGTGGCGTGGTGGTTAGCACTGTTGCTGCCCACCTTCAGGCCTGGGGTTCAATTCCCGACTTGGGTCTGTGTGCGTGGAGTTTGCATGTTCTCCCTGTGCTTGGTGGGTTTTC